>JAYKAV010003132.1:2363332-2475606 GCA_035582835.1 Phoebastria nigripes | reverse complement strand
TAGATTGGACATTAGGAAAAATTTCTTTACTGAAAGAGTGGTTAAGCATTGGACCAGGCTGCCCAGGGAAGTGGTTGAGTCATCATCCCTGGAAGTATTTAAAAGACGTGTAGATGAGGCACTWAGGGACATGGTTTAGTGGGGCATGGTGGTGTTGGGTTGATGGTTGGACTTGATGATCTTAGAGGTCTTTTCCAACCTTAATGATTCTATGATTCTATGATTCTATGATCTGCATTGCAGATCCAGAATTGACCTGGATTTGATACTGAGTTCTGACTGGGTGAACAAACTTACAGGCTGTTGTTATATCCAAATCCATACACATTCACACCTCATTTTTGTATACTCTGAGACCACCACCACCAGTTATACAACCCAAAGTACTGTAGGTCTAAACTGTAAAGACTTGCTTGCTGCGGCTTGGTGCCTCTCAGCTGAAGTGATTTCCTCCTTGTGTGTTTTCACTCTCCGCTGACAGTTTAATGTCTCTCTCTGCTGGTACTGGCACAAGTCCCATTGCAGCAGCTGGGGGTACCACTGTCTATCGGGAACCACAGCCCAGCTACGCAGGTTTCCCTTCTTGCTGGGATCTGTGTGCAACAGCAGATGCTTGGAGGAGTGGAGTTAGAGATTAGATCAGAGAAGGAGGCACACCACAGGTTCTTGCCTAATCTGGGAGGAAGCCTTCTGCCTTCCACGTGTCTAGTTTGGAAGGAATAATGTTACAGACAGTAAAAATGTTATTAGTTGCCATTTTCCACATCGGACCAGAAGCAACTTTGTCAGCCACTTCATCCTCAGAATAGAAAAAAGGGAAAACAAAGATCTGAGAGATCAGCCTCTGGTTTCTAATAGGAAATAAAGATGAAATGTTCAGAATTTTGAAGACCAACTTCTAAAACTTCCTCACAGCTGAGAGAAGGCACATTAGAGATTTCCAATATCTTGGCAACAGGGGAGATGTAACTTTTGTCTTGGATGTCTTTAGGATACAATACAGACAGATTTGAGTCAAATATACGTTATAGACATAATGTGATGTAGCTGGTATTTGAGAAGATGAAATGTAAACCTTGTTTCATAAAATCTACATAATCTATGTTTCTTCCTGAATTTTAGGGTACAATTTCAATGACAGAAAATACTTCCTCCCTCAGGTTCAAGTACCCTCATCATGTTTAGTCTTAAATATAAAATTTTTGTGCCCTTATAATAGGAAAGTCCTACCTGAAAGTTGAGAAAGGAGGCAAAGATAATGTGTGCTGTGTCTTTATAGAAGGATAAGCAGACCAGAAATGTGTTTGGTAGTTTTGGTAGTGCTTGAAGTTTCTGTTTTGAAGGGAAGCGGACAGAAATATTGTCATTGCTGTTCCTTTGCCACAGTCATCTTTACACATGATTAACATGACAACCATGGAATCTGGTATATTGTTTGTCATTTACATTTTCTTTTCCACTCACTGCCTTTCATTCCAGACGGCACTTGAAAGCTTGGAATTTGTTCTTTCTTTCTTTATTTAAGCTCCTGAAAATATATTTTAAGTCCTCAAAAATTTCAGGGGGTAGCATCCCAAGTCATATACCACAGGCAGAAAAGGAAGTTACAGGGGATAGGCTGTGATAAACAATCAGCTGAGGTCTATGTGCATAGCTTCAATCACTCCAGTGCAGCTACATCAATATACACCAATAAGGAATATGATTCACAAAAGTCAACATTGCATGGCTGCCAATTGTAAACCACACCACTGAAGTCAATGCAGTTGTTCTAGTGTAAAGTCAATTTGCAATTAATCATTTAAAATTGCACTAGAATTTTTGTAGATGTCAAAATTCTGCCCCTAGCTCTGATACATTTGCTATAAAGACTCCCATCCTCTTCCTATCACCAGTCGCTGCCTAGCAATTTTGGGAAATCTTTGTAGTTCTCTGGCTCAGATGATGTTGTGAATATCCCGCTGTGGATTGCTTTCTTTTGTCATCCATGAAAATATTTTGGTCAAGTTTGGGTTAGTGACAAATGGAATCATCCACTCAGCTCTCCCCTTCTTCTAGTCAACTACAAAAGCATTCAACTTCCCTTCTGTTGACTTTCCTGCTGACAGTTTCCACTAACTTGCCATTTCCCCCACTCAACCTGACAAAACCTCGAATATTTCCTATTAACAATGTTTCTTCATGCAACAAACTGAAAATACCCTCCAGACTCCATTGGACAAAGAGCCCGGTCACGAACAGTTGTGAACAAACTCCAAAGGGCTGGAGTGCTGCCTATAGAGGTATCTGAGTATTCATTCATAAGGACGATTGCTCAGTAATAAGACTCACTGCCTGGTCAAAATTTGGGGAGTGGAGGAGGAAGTGAGAAATGAGAAAAAAATAAATCAAGAGAGTGGTTGGGGGGGAGAAAAGCTGCCATTTAAAAACAAAAATCCCACCCTCCCTCCCAACAACTGAAATTCCAATCTTGAGGTAAGGAGAAGGGGAAAAAAAAGAAAAAAAAAAAAAAAAAGAAGAAAAAAGGTTTTCTTTTATTCTCTTCAGAATACTTCAGTACCAAAAGCATTTCCAGAGACTGCTACCATGCCTCAAGGGATTGCAAATGCCTTCTGTCATCATTCCCTTCCATTGAAATGTACATTAGACGCTACAGAGAGAAAACTGGGGCAAGGCAAAAATGAAACGAAACAAAACCAAAGCATAGCCCATCAAAGAAAACACTCATTTTTTTCTGGAGTTCAAAAGAATAATGTGTCTCTAAAACAAACCAATTTTCTCTCCCTACATGCACCACACACGCACATTTGCACACACATACTCACACAGGCTTCTGCTCTCGTTGTAGGCATCCACTTTCTGAATAACCATTTCTGTAAGTAAACAAGCTGCTCCGACTGCAGCATAAACTGAGCTTAATAACAACTGAGATCAAAATGAGCCAAGATAGTAGGGGAGAATAGTGGGGGATCATTCCTAAGACTGTTTGCCCCTGAAGGGAGAATTATTATTATGACCTTGTACCACCGAGCGGGCATGTGCTCCTAGCTGGATCAAATGTAGGCCTTGGCAAAGCGCTCTGCCTGGGAACGTGGTTGCAGTATCTAGTTTTTAACGCTACTGGAAGTGTTGCTATGGGCACTGAGGCACAGGAGCCAAATACAGGGGAAGGGAAATAATGAAAAATGCTGATTAGGAGCTCAGAGAAAGGAATGGAACATTTGTGCTCAACAATAAAATGTAATGCTCTGTTAATCTGTTTCTTGGCTGTCTGTACTCCATAGGTTTTTTAATATACTTTTTTTATATTACTATATAGGTTATTTAATACAATTTTACTCTATGGGATATTTAATATCCTCCTTTATTCCCTGTTTAGCTACCTATATATACCCTTCTCAAAAAACCCACAGTCTTTTCAAATGCATTTTGATTGAGTCTAGTGTGCACTCATGCTCTAGGAAATATAAAGCAAACTCCCATGCTGACTTCTTGAGAGAGCAGATATTAATTAGCACTTTTAGATGTGCTACAGACCGAAGAAAATGTTTCCTTCTATGAGAGTTTTCTTTTACATCATCCACCCTAGTATCCTTCACCCTTTTCCCACTGATAGATAATAGTTTGTACCTATGACGTATTCTCAGTGATGCCCAGTACACTGTCAAGTTAAAAAAACAACCAACCAAACACAAAGCTTTCTGATTTCTACCACTTTCTCTTTAGCCAATTGTGACATTGCGACATTATTTCTCATTCTTAGATTTTTGACACTGAAAAAAAAAAAGATATAGTTGACATGAAAAAGTTGCTGAATCTACAGTTGTTTAATTGTTCAAAGAACAGAGGAGTCTCTTGAAGTTGAATATCATCTTTTTAATCAGAAGTAGTATGCACTTGCACATCATACTATTGTGCCGTTATGTTTTTTTTCTTCCACCCTGGAAAACTTAAAGCTGTGACAGAGTCAATTTTGCATCTGTAGGTCTGTCCCTCTTGCAGCACATTTTTCTTTAGCTCCTTGGCCTTCTGTGATCAGACTCCTAACCATTATGCTATAAAAATCAAGTGTTAAAAATAAATACTTTGATTTTTTTTCCCCCCTAAACGTATCCCAAGCTAGAGTACAACCATACCATAGCTCTCAACAAAACAACTGATACTCACCCAAGCTGGGTATATGCCCAGGAATTTTAAATAACTAGAGTAGTATTACTTATTTTATATAAATACACAGCCACCCACCATCATACATATGTACATATGTATATAAGATGATATAGAGATATATAGATATATAGATATATAGAGATATAGAGATCTAGAGATATAGAGATATAGAGAGATAGAGAGATAGAGAGATATAGAGATAAGGACTGTGAGCAGGATAAACCCCCCATAATCCAGGAGGAAGCAGTGAACGACCTGCTAYGCCACCTGGACRCTCACAAGTCCATGGGGCTGGATGGGATCCACCCGAGAGTGCTGAGGGAGCTGGCGGAGGAGCTTGCCAAGCCACTCTCCATCATTTATCAGCAGTTAACGGGGGAGGTCCCGGGCAACTGGAGGCTTGACAATGTGACGCCCATCTACAAGAAGGGCCAGAAGGAGGACCCGGGGAACTACAGGCCTGTCAGCCTGACCTCGGTGCCGGGGAAGATTATGGAGTGGTTCATCTTGGGGGCGCTCGCAAGCCATGTGCGGGACAACCAGGGGATCAGGCCCAGCCAGCATGGGTTCATGAAGGGCAGGTCCTGCTTGACCAACCTGATCTCCTTCTACGACCAGGTGACCCGCCTAGTGGATGAGAGAAAGGCTGTGGATGTGGTCTACCTGGACTTCAGTAAAGCCTTCGACACTGTCTCCCACAGCATTCTCCTAGAGAAGCTGGCGGCTCATGGCCTAGACAGGTGTACTCTGCGCTGGGTAAAAAACTGGCTGGACGGCCAGGCCCAGAAAGTTGTGGTGAATGGAGTTAAATCCACTTGGCGGCCAGTCACGAGCAGTGTCTGCCAGGGCTCCGTTTTGGGGCCGGTCTTGTTCAATATCTTTATCAATGGTCTGGATGAGGAGATCGAGTGCACCCTCAGTAAGTTTGCAGATGACACCAAGTTGGGTGGGAGCATTGATCTACTCCAGGGTAGGAAGGCTCTGCAGAGGGACCTGGACAGGCTGGATGGATGGGCTGAGGCCAACTGTATGAGGTTCAACAAGGCCAAGTGCCGGGTCCTGCACTTTGGCCACAACAACTCCATGCAATGCTACAGGCTGGGGGAAGAGTGGCTGGAAAGCTGCCTGGTGGAAAAGGACCTGGGGGTGCTGGTTGACAGCTGGCTGAACATGAGCCAGCAGTGTGCCCAGGTGGCCAAGAAAGCCAATGGCATCCTGGCCTGTATCAGAAATAGCGTGGCCAGCAGGAGTAGGGAGGTGATTGTGCCCCTGTACTCGGCACTGATGAGGCCCCACCTCGAATACGGTGTTCCATTTTGGGCCCCTCACTACAAGAAGGACATTGGGGTGCTGGAGCGTGTCCAGAGGAGGGCAACGAAGCTGGTGAAGGGTCTGGAGAACAAGTCTTACGAGGAGCGGCTGAGGGAACTGGGACTGTTTAGTCTGGAGAAGAGGAGGCTGAGGGGAGACCTTATCATGCTCTACAACTACCTGAAAGGAGGTTGCAGTGAGGTGGGTGTTGGTCTCTTCTGCCAAGCAACTAGCGATAGGACGAGAGGAAATGGCCTCAAGTTGTGCCAGGGGAGGTTTAGATTGGACATTAGGAAAAATGTCTTTACTGAAAGAGTGGTTAAGCATTGGACCAGGCTGCCCAGGGAAGTGGTTGAGTCACCATCCCTGGAAGCATTTAAGAGACGTGTAGATGAGGCACTTAGGGACACGGTTTAGTGGGCATGGTGGTGTTGGGTTGACGGTTGGACTCGATGATCTTAGAGGTCTCTTCCAACCTTAATGATTCTATGATTCTATGATTTTAAGATGCAAAGGCAACACAACATGGTGTTGGGAAACCTAAACTCTCATTAAAGTAAATGGACAAAGTTCTTACTCCAGCTTTAGCAAAATCTTCATTCCAGTACAAGGTTAGTTTTCAGTAAACAGGGAAAAACTAGTGAGAACAGATGGTTTCATCCCTATCTGTGTCATTAGGAATGGAAGGAATTTCACTTTTTGCTCAATAGTGTTTTATATTAAACTAGGCAATCTTGGAAAATAAAGTTAGATGTATATTTTGTGAGAGTTTTATGTAAAATTCTCCTAATGTTTCTTCTACTCTGACATGTGTTAGTCGTAACCTGCTGAACTTAATGGGACCACAGATCCATTAACATGCAGATCTACAGATCCATTAACATGCAGATCTATGTGAATTCCTCCTACTTCTCCTGAGCGGAGAAACTGGTCCAGTGGCATTTTGCACCTGCCTAAATTGTACTGGAAAATTGTTCTTTAAATTATACCAGAATCAGACCTTTGGAGTTATAAAAACCGGAGGGCAAAACAGAAGAAACAGGTGGAGGAAGAAGCAGCTGGGAATGGGCAGAAGGAAGGAAACCTCATTCGTTCTTCTGAGCAGATGCATGTGTGTGGAAACTGAAATAATAACCTGTTTAGCTAATCTGGCCTTGGAATTGTGCAGCGCTGTAGATTATGCATGAAGACAGACCCTGATACTTTTCCAAAGGAACGAGATTGTTTTAGCTATTCAGCATGCACAGGACCATATTGAGAAAACTTAAAACCCTATTCTCCTCAAATGCTTAACCAGCCTCCCTCCACACCCACCTTGACTGGTGAGGGGAGAGAGGGGAAGGGACAGAGAGGAAGGCGAGACGTACAAGTGCCATGCGATGTCAATATCAGGTGGTGCCGATTTAATCTCCCTGCTCAAAGCTCTTGATTTGATTTAGGATAGCAGTTGTTAAGAGCAGAAGGAGCTGCTGGCACGAATGGCAACCCTCTCAGCCAGCCGCGCTTTCCAACTGTCCTGAATATTAAAAAAAAAAAATGGGGAGGGGGAAGAGGGACTGAAAGTGAGAGAAAGAGAGACTCAAAGAACAAGCCTACTGAAGAGCAGTGGCTGCAGCTCACTCAGAGGAATTCCATTAAATGAACTCATCCGTCATCTTGCCTTTTATTGATGAGTGGCATTGCTTGGCGGCAAGTGACATGGCAGAACAAATAGCATCGGAGCCCTGGCTTCCTCTTCCATTGCACACAGAGACACACAGGCCCCAAAACAATGAGTCATTACTTATTACATCCATTATTAACTCAGCTCAGCCTCATTAGGCATGGAAATTGAGGAGGAAAAAAAAAAAAAAACAACAAACCAGGAGCTAAGTAACACCGAGTACCCACACATTTAGGGAAAGGGTGTGGTGAAAGGGGGAGAGAGAAGGGCAGTTAAAATCTGCTACTCAACATTTCTGACATTGTCAAATCCTAAGGGTCATGGATAGTTGATCATATGTTTTCCTTTTTCTGACATGATTGCATTGAGGACTGTGCTTTAAAGCAACAAGGCCAAAAGAACAGGAATGTAAGAACTACATCATTAACTACTGCAAGACCTTCAGAATAAAGTTTATCAAGAGTGATATGGTTTTATTAGAGGAATCTCAGGCGGACACGATAAAAAAAAGTACGAAAAATGGAGCTACCAGAATTATAAATCAAGTCAAATGCAAGAATTTTTTTGGTGAGGGGAGTGAATTGGAATTCCTGTGTGTCTTCCTGTCTGTGGCATTGGATTAATTTCATTTAATGTTGTCTGTCTAAGAGTTAGAGCCTAAACTACTGTCTTGTCCAAATTTCCTTTACAGTCAAGGGAGGGCAATAAATTTGCTGCTGGATGATTCATCCAATCCTAAGAAGATGTTTAAAACAGATTAAATTAACTGCTCTGTGGAGATGTTGATATCTCTCCTTTTACTGTCAAGGAAGCCTAGATGACCAGCTTTGATGGAGCATATAACTTGTAGACAGCTAAAGGTAAGTGAAGTGAGTCTGACTGTAGCTGTCTTAAGTCATGTTTGAGTACAACAGCAACTGCTTTCTGAATCTGTCTGAAAGCAAGTTTTTTTTCCATTAACGACTCAGGTCTAGAAACATTTCCTGAAATGTGTCCATTCACTTAAAAAAAAAGGCAATAAAGGATTCAGGAAAAAAGTAAGGTGGAATGACTACTGAGCCAATGGAGGATGGATAAAATACAGATAGAACTAAAATGGGATTGAGCGGGTCTGAAAAAAAACCAAGAGTTGTGTGGACTCACTCAAATAAAATGAAACAACAGTGAAGAAATTCCAGAAAAAGCAAGACTGTCTGAATCAGTTTAGTCACCAGTTCAGATAAAATGAAAATTGGTCTGAATGTCTGCACCAGATTCAATTCGATTCAAGTTTCAATTTCTCTGAACTTCAGTAAATTCTATCAACCCTTCTTGGCCAGATTTCACCTTTTCTTTTTCACTGCCCATTGGCTTAAGGATGAGATAAAAGAGAAGAGATTACTGAAGTACTGAGAAAGGCTGTTGATATTCCAAGGGTTAGCCAAAGCCGGGGGGGAAGTCTTGAAAATTCTCAAGGGGTGTCCCGTCAGCAGGTGAAGCAAATGGAGACTGGTGGCAGTCCAGGTGATCCTCACCTCCGAGTGTAGAGTTACAGGTTGATCTCCTCTGCAGTACTTCCTAAAACTATTTGCCACAAGACAGAGATTAAGTTTCACATCGTGAGTGCATGTAAAAGAAACGAGATTAAAACTTAGAGTAAGTCGCTACATTTTCAGTACAATCAACAGAAATAGCTAATTGCATGAATTTCTGAAGCCAGGTATTTCCAAACTGGCTGACTTCTTTTGTTGCACTCGAAGACTTACTATATGTGTTACCTCTGGTAACTCCTGACTTATATTCACTGATAACAGGAGGTGGACAGCTTGAGAAGAACTTGCTCATTTATCTCCTCTAGAGGTTTGCTGGGAACAGGCAGTAGTAGGGAGTAGCGTAAGATCCCTTCCAAGTTCATCTTGGCAAGAACATGTGTATTAAAGGCTCTTCTTCTGCTAATTAATTCTGAAAAGAAGCACAAAAGAAAGTTGTGTTGCTTGACAGCTGCCCTAAATATCTTAGTGTCAGAGTTGGTTAGCACATGCCACTGATTATATTCTTTCAGCTCAGATGCTTAAGTTGCAGTTTGCTTGTGCAAGAGTTAACGGAACTGGAAAAAAGGAAAATGTGTCCTCCTTAATATGGGTATTCAGTTGATGTTTCCCTGTATTTTTTCCATCCCTCTACAGAAGCAGTTTACATGTTCACAGGGTTTTTTTTAAAACTTGTTTCATTGAACAGAATGGAAAGCATTTCACCCATTTTCTTCTCTTTTCTCTTCCTTCCCATTTTAACATTTTCTGTTCTTTATGAAAAATAATCCAAATAATGGAAAGCATAAGAAATCAAAGTTTCAGGGAAAGGAGATAAATCTTTATTTGGCCTGTTTAATTGTGATGGGTTTCATTCACACTTACAACAAAGAAATGATTCTTATATCAAAAATATTTTAAATAAGTATTTGTAATACATATATATGTGCGCTTTAATAATAAATTTTACTTTTAATCTCAGAAAGCACCATTTCTTAGAGAGATTCTTTCAGAGGAGAGATAAGAAGGAAAGGAGATTAATTGCACCAGATGATACTCCCAGTCAAATGCCCACATTTATTCTACCCTTCGAGGTACAGAGAGGAAAACATAAGAGTCATACCCTGTTTTATTTGAGTCTGTGGCAACCATGAGAGTAGATGAAATCATCTATAGTGTTTTACCAATGATTCAGAATGTGTTAAAAAGCAAGTAAAAATAAATAGATACATCCACATGGTTTATTTTTCTCCAATTAATTCTAAGGCATCTGCTTTGAACATTAAAAAGCATTCTCTTTGTAAATTTATAACTATCAGAAAGAAAAATCATAGTCTTGGCAAGCTACCTACCTTCCCAAAATCTATGAGAAGTGCATGAGTCCATTTAGAAGCTCAAGAGCTTCAGATCTCTTCAAGTGAACAAGTTTCTCTGCATGCTCAGGCAATATCTCTAACACTATTCTCATGTGCCACCTCTGGAACCTACTGTGGGAAGTCATTGCTCATAACTTACAGCACCACAGCACAATCCATGGGAGCCTTATGTGGTTGCTTTGGATGATCATCCTCTCTCATTCAGAGTACTTTGTCTCTGAGGATCCAGTCTTGCAATGAGCTTTAATTATTCATCAGCTTTCACTTCAGCTGAGCCCATTCCAGGGCCAGGCCTAGGGGTGGGAATCATTTCACCTTGTGTTAAGTATCTGTAGAGTAGAAATGGAAAGGAGTCCATATTTCAGTCTCTCTTTCCATTAATAAAGAGAAATAGGAACATTTAGGGCACAATTCAATGACCTATTTTTGACTTGCACCTTAGGATTAGATGAATTGTGCCTTAAACGTGCTTGATTCTCCATCGATTACAGAGCCTCAAGTGACTGGCTCAGATGTCAACAGCTACATTTGGGCAGATGAATCTCACCCAGGAGGTTTACATTTTATTTAATGATTTTGCATTGAGGTACCAGAAACAAGACGCACAAGAAAATGCAGTCAAAGAAAGATCATCTTCCCCTGCTTGTGGTACAGTGATGTTTTGTGCTAATGTTTTGCAACTGTTGTTCAACGTTCGCTTGTTTGCAGTGTCTGCAGTAGCAAGGAGGCTGGAGGTATCGTATCAGCCTGTCTCAATTCTATCAGCAGCTGCCATAGCGGGAGAAATCCAAATTCTGTACAATATGCCAGTAGCTGAGGTTAGCTCAGCAGCAGCAGCTAAAAGACAGATGTAAAATCAGTAGCTGATGATTTTACATCAGAGGAGTGAATGTAAAATCAATGAGAAGTTTTAAAGTGGGGAATGGCCTAAATTTAACAAGGGAAATTAAGTCAATGTTTATTTTAGCAAATGGAAAGGTTTTTCCCTCTCTCAGACTGACTATGATTAGCAGAGAGCTAGAAACTAAGAACATTTTAACAGAAGCTTGCTCTAAGCACAGCTTTGTGGTATCAAAAACGCACTCTGCATTTCACTGAATCCTCACTGATTCAGTCTCGAATATTATAGACAGAACAAAATATGTAGTGGTAGTTGAAAATGATGTTGCATTAGGGGAAGGCAACGGACAGAGATGGGGAAAATAAGATACAATATTTTCCAAAGAGAAAGAATTTTTTTTCTGATTTTTTTTTTTTTTCATTTAAATATATTATGAAGTTTCACTTGTAAAAATTGTCTTTTTTCCTCAAAATTTTAAGCTCTTTCTTTCCCCTTCCCTTCTATCTTTTTTCTCTTCCACTTAGTCCTTCTTCCTGGGGTGGGGGAAGAGGGCAGAATAAGGAAGAAAAAAAGGAGAAACAAAAGGAAAATAACTGAGAAAACCGTTAAAACGAAGAAGAAACCTTACAACACCATTCTTTCCCTTTCGTCTTTCTTTTTTTTTTTTCTTTTCCAACTTTGCTTGAAAAAAATAAGAGTGAAAAATTGAAATAAATTCCACTTTCTAATGGAAAGGATTTTGAACTTGAACTTCTGTTAGCTCTATTGTTGCTCGGTAAAGGTTAAGCACATGCTAAACTTTAATCATATACTCCCAAGGAAGTCTCAATGAAACATTCATGTTCATACAGAAAGGACCTTGAAACTTTTAGATTTAAAATGTTTGCACATATATTTCTAAGCAAGCCAGTACTTAAGTGTTTTGGTGCATAGGAGCCCCTTCATAACGTTTAAGATTCTGTGCTGAAACCTCTGTTATATAAAACATCCCTCTCTGAACCCTGTCCCAGAGATTTATGTATGCCTGCCTATCAGTCTCCTTTCTAAGATGTGTGATCAGACATGAGCTGGTAGATTACAGTTTAGGTGTTTGCAGTGCTGTGACATTTTCTCTTATCAGCTCATCTCTTTCCATGTTCTGAAGAAGTCTAATTTGGGAAGATGTCTTCATTTCTCATGTGTTTTAATATTGCCCTTTAACTCATAAAATATTGAATGCATATGTGCACAAACATTAATATATGTATGCACCTATATAGATGTTGATATATATGTGCATCTTAGCTGGTGATGTGGCATCTGCCTGCACTGTTGATATTAGAAGCCAAAGAGCTCCAGACTGTCTCTTCTAAGAGTTATGTTTCATTTTGCATATCCTTGGTTAATATTTTTTGACACTTAATTCTATGGGAAAATGCCTCTTACTGTTACCAGTTTTCTCATCCTGTACTACCTGACAGTAAGTTTCAACTCACTCACACTGTTTTAAAACTAGAAGACTAAACTAAACTAATTGTTTTCACTCAGTTGAGAGCCATGCTAGACAAATACTGAGGTTCAGACAAAAATTTGCCACATTTTTCTAAAAGGCACTTGGTTTTGGGTGGGATAAATCATTTTCTGGAAATATCGGCGTGAATATTTCTCTCTTGCTCATCTATCTCTGTGCCCACTTCTGTCTTCACTCTCCCACAGCTACACACATGCCTAACTTCTAGATAGCAAAAAAGGAAGGGAGATTAGTCCCTCCATTTACACAGCTGCAGTGTTTTCTGACACTTGGAACAGGGAAAGGGAGTGGTTTCTTACCAGTGGCTTTCTAGTAAAGATGGGACCCATATTAGTATCCATTTTAAATGTAAAGCATAAAAATAAGTATTTTGAGATTCTTCCAGGTAAAAATGACTATGTTCCAAATCCTGGAGCTTTAGAATTCTATAGGCAGTCTACAGCAGTGGATGAACTCTACACTGTAATATTGAGATTTTGCATGAGATAGATACAATATTATGAGGCAGCAGGAATATTAAAAAGAAGGATTCTTAAGCAAATATTTTTAACAAATTTTATATATCTAAAATATTAAAAGGAGAGTAAGGTGAGTTAAATATATCATGTTACACAAAAGAGAGAAAAAAGAATACATGGCAAAAGATTGTTTTCAAAATTTTATAATGTAACCTTTCAAAACCTATAGTATGATGAAGCATCCAAATGAACCTGCATGACATAGTGTAATGTAATTATTGAAGGTCTTCCTTTTATTAGAACCTTCATATATAGTCATATAAAGCACATACAGTGTCTGGTATGTGTTATCAATTCATTTGTTCCCGATCTAGATTTACATTTCTTCCCCAGAATGAAAATAAGATGATCTCTCTAACTGACGATTTTAAGATTCAGATTTTGGATGCGAGCTTTTAATTGCTATGACAGCAATGTGTTTACTGTGTCTAAAGATATGCAAACTGTTTTATGAGTAACTCGATAGTGTTTGTTTGTGATCTTATTTTGTTAGGGGCTGATCCAGAGCCCTTTGAAGTCCGTGGAAATTTTTTCATTGACTTCAAAGGGTTTTTGGCTCAGACCCTTATCCTTAAATACTGAATAGATTAACAACTGATTTATGAATAGTTTGCAATGCCAAAAGGAAAGGGAAAAAGCCAGCATTTACAAAATTATATATCTGGCAAACAGTATTTGACCATCTTCTATTAATACATGTATTAATATTAAACCAGTACCACAATGGCATGTGTACACTATTGGGCTGCCAGAACAGTGTAAGAGAAAAGTAGTGCTCTACGTAAGGAAATATTTAATGATATCCTTGTATTTTACACACAGCTTCACCTAAGCCTATTCCAAGAGCAAGGCCACTGGAGTATTCAAGGATGCACAACCATTTCCTAGGCAGAAGTTCTTTCCCAGATGTTCAGTTTGACCTGGGGCAACTCAATCAAAGTCTGTAAGGTTTCCAACATTTCTAGTGGGGATTTATTTTTAAAAATGTGGCATATGGATTTTTCTGGCAATAATGAAATATAGCTGTGCACACTCCATTAAATAAAATGAGACTGTAATCCTTAAAACTGTGTGAGTAACTGGAATTGGAAAGCTGGGAGCTGGGAAAAAGGAAAAAGGTTCAGTGTAAAGAAAGGGAAGAGGTTCAGGAAGGACATTTGAAGAGGTGACCCATGCAGAATACGGAATGAACCATATGGAAAACATGGACTCAAAGGACATATAGCCATCCTGAAAGGAGGGGTAGATATAGCATTGTATAATTAACTCAGAAAAAAAATCAGATAAATCAGATAAAAAGATGGGGAGTGACTTAATAAAACTATTTCAATAAGTAGATTTTTTTAATACTTAAATACTGTGGAATTCTCTCTGTATCTCAACCTCTTGCTGCTTAAAAGCATAAAAATGCTGCTTTTGGTAATTAACTGTCTTACTTTGCAGTACAGCAGTTTTGAGACTTTCAAAGCAGACAGAGAGGCTTAAGAAACTCTACCTCCCTAAATTCAGTTCCAGTTTCAAAGAACTTAAAATATCAATAGACAAAGCAGAGAGAAAAATGACTCAGTAAAATATTCCCGGGCTTTGTTATGGAGATAGGGCCTGACCCTTTAGTTTGTGCAGCTTTTCACCCCAACACAAACTGGGAATGTTAGGATTCAGTAGAAATTTTGCCCCCCACTATGCTCCAGGATGCCCAGTCACAAAATGAGCAATATCATACAGAACGACAATTTCTGTGTGAGACCCCTGGAGCTCAGCAGAACCATCCTTTCCAGGTGCATGTTCCTCTGCCTCGTTCTCTTTGTTCTTCCAGAAAATGTTCTCAAGAACCCTTTTCCCCTCCCTACTTCTTTTAAGTTTCAATATAGTTTTTCTCTCTTTTTTATATATTAGGACAGTATTTCTTCTTTCAGTGTGTTCTATTTAAACTTACATTTAGGAGACATTTCTACAGTGACCTCTGCAAGAGCATCATGACCCTCTCCCTTATGAACAAATGACCATGTGCCTGTAATGACTGCATGCACCTGCATTGCTGTCTGTGTACATGCTAAAGTAACTCCTTTCCCTCAGCTTAATAGATATGAACATTACTGAGTGCAGTTGGCACTTAGTAAATAATAAATAACAATAACAATAATAATAATTTAATTCCATCTAATGGAATAATTTGCTGTCTAATCACGGTAATAAAGGGAGTCCATTATGCCACCAAAATTGTTTGCTAAACATGAGCCTTTGTACAGAGTAACTCGAGCAGCTGCTGCCGAGGTCTCGTCATATTGCAGAAGCACTCGGCTGGCCAAAACTTCCTGGTGCAGAGACATCAATCTCACTCCCCGTTGGCTGCTGAGTTCGCTCTATAGACAGCCAGTATTGCTGTCAGCTTTGCATCTATGATGGACAACAGAATTCAGTAACAATGCACTTGAGTAGCATATTGCTTTTTGCATGAGCAGTGGGTTGCACCGTCAGTGACAGTTGTGGGAGAGTTGTTAGTTTTGGTAGGAAACGAACAAATCTGAAGCCGTTAGGAATATGAAGGGAAATTAATGTTGCCTTCTTCATTGCCTGTAAAATTCAAACACAGAGAACTACCGCGGTACTCTCCTCTGTTCTTTCCTTAGCCTAAAGAGATACTGTGTAAAGGGTAAGAGATGTGTAAGAGAATATCAAAAAGGCATAGGTATTTGAGAATCTTTGTTCAGTGCAAAAAAGCAGAGCCAGCAAGACTCATTCCTGTAATGACCTAGACTGAAAAATTTAACTTTAGGCACAGTTTAAGCACCTAACTCTACCATAATGACTCACAAACCCCTATCCTGACTGCTGAGGCATCTCAGTATTCACAGGCATCTCCATTTTTTGCCGCAAGACTTACAGAGCATCTTAAAACTCCATTACTGCACGTACCCAAAGCCATCGTCTTGACAGAGGCAAGCAGCCCAGCAGCTGTTTTCACATAAGTGTTTAGGATTGCATTTCTGGGCATCCTTTCACCTGCCTTTCCCAGGGAGCCCAACGCGCGGCGACAGTGCTGGATTTTGTGCAAAGGGCAGCAGGTCCTGTTCAGAAGTGTAGTAGGACAGTTCGTAGCACTGACGACAGCAGCTAGTTTTCACTCTGTGTTTTACAGAGATGTCCTCCTTCATGTCAGGCAACTCCAACTTACACTTGCCACAACTCATGAGAATGCCTTAACTGTTAGTCTTAATATAATTCTGCTTTATTGTCTTTATGGCCCCTGAATTACCTAAATTTGTTTATTCCCTTTTTTTAAGTTTAGCGAAAGACAAACAAGATAGTACGAGGTAAAGTACAGTGTAGATGGGCATCCAACCAAGTATATGTTCTTCTTCTGTTACCGTATAACTTAGTCATCGTAGTCGTCATATAACTTATATTTTTCTCCTAAGTGTGAGAGGGATTCTCCTTATTACTGAAAGATCATACATGAGCACTTATCATCACGTATACTGTAAATTCAAACCCTAACTTATTTAAAGACAGTTTGCTTATATTATCAAATTGTATATATGCATAAAAGGACAAGATTAAATATCTCAGTATAAAAAGAGAGTGAGTAAGGCCTAGATTGGCATAGTTAAGGTGTGGAGAGAAAAGTTAACAACACAAGTGTAGGACCTGTTGTGCTATATTTTCTAGGCTCAGTGATAAAGTTGGTTGGAAGGAATACTCAGGAGACAGCTTTACTCATCTTTAAGGGGTACCTCCTTGGCCTTGAAATGGGGTCACATGTAGCTAAACGTGACGTCAGCCGCATCACATCACTCTGTCGGTGGCTGTACAAAGCGGTGTGCCTTAAGGACTGCAGCCCAACGGGTCACCGTGGCTGGGGTGGGCTTCAGGCTTGGCTCTTTTACCCAGCTGTGGAGGCTGCTGCTCCCTTTCTCTCCCAGTGAACCAGCACATTTCTCAGTGTTAGTTTTACAATTCTGGCTTCTAAAATGCATTCTCAATATTAATTTCCTGAAGAATAGTTTTTCATCAAGTGATTTACAGAGTGAAAATAATTCTCGAAGAAAGTGGCTGGAAAGCATGAATGGAAAGACAAGTATCGTCGGGTGTTCCCAAAGGAGTTTGTAGGGAAAGTGGAAATGCGAAAGTTAACTTGCTGTGATAAACTGGACTCCCAGCTAGGAAGCTGTGGAGAGCTCTGCAGCCCAGTCTAAGCCACAACTTGCCCACATGCATATTTGTTTTGTATTTTGCCTGTTTAGCTTTAAGCTTACAGAAAGTCAGAACCCAATGCTTACGATGTTCAGTAACCAGATGTGGGCTGAGTGACAGACTTACACATAACAGCAGTAACAGGTTAAAGTAAATAACTGTCATCCTTAACCATACACATCTGCAAATCCCAAGAGTGCTTTGCTGTTACATGTATAGTTGTATCTTATGGTAAAAGCTATATTGTCTGCTTAATGTACTTTGCTGTTCCCAGTAATTCACACTTTGGGTTTAAATGTATTTGATCATGGTTCATAAGAATGCTTTTTTTTTTTCATTTCTTTTTTTTTTTTTTTTNTTTTTTTTTTTTTTTTTTTCTGTGTAATCCAAAGGTCTTTGGGAAGCTGGGATCTTGTCTTGATTTAATTAAAAGGGATCATGCATTTTCTTTTTGTGGTATTTCCCTTTCAGCTCAGTTTTGTTAAATCGTAAACTTAACTGCATTAGATCTAGTGATATGCAAATGAGTCCTTTAAAAATCCACCCCCTAAGCTCCAGAGACGTGTGGGGTGTAATACACGTAGAAATCAGAGCCTCTGGGGTTCATCTGTTGTTAGTCCTGTCACAAGTGACATCCCTGAATACACACTGATGTCTTCTCCCCCCTCTCCTCCCTTAAAGTACTTATTTGTAGATTGTAGCATTTTGAGGCTTTGAAGTGGCACCTACAACTAAACTGCCACCCACACTTTCCTCTATTTAGGTCAGAGTCACTTCAAACTAGAAAGAAAAAAGCCACACATGCACAGACACACAGAGACACACACACAGACACACACACAAACAAAACTGATGCAGAGAAAATCAAATAATGAGGTGCAGCCACCCAAGGCTGGTGTGAAAATCAACATATGGGGAATTATTGCGAGCGTCGGGCTCTGCTTCAAATGGGCTTGTTTTGCCTGGAACCCTGAGATGAGCTGAAAAAGGCAGAGTCGGTTGCTTCGCTAATCGCTGAGCTACCTGCAGAGAAACAGGCAACCATAAAAAGAAACAAAACAATAGAGAAATAGATACAGAGGGAGCCTCTGCTGAATGGCGTAGGATGGGCTAGCTGGCACCTCCAAGAGCTTTTCTAAAACTGCAGGTTAAAAATACCTTCTGCAGCAGTCATTACAAAAGCCAGACCTTGGGTTTTCGACGCTCCTCTATGGCTCAGGCACCTGCATGGAGAGCTTTCCAACACCATCAAAGCGAGGGGCAGATGTGACTCCATTTCACTGGGTTGCCCACTGCCAAGACCAAAGGTTTTGAGTGTTGAAGTAGCAGGTAAAGCATGGACAGGAGGACCATTGTTGTGGATTTGTAGTCCAGAGACTTCAAAGGATGTCACTTGATGGGTTGCAGTTTTTAGCCTGAAGTGCTTGAGGAAAAAAAAAGAAAAAAAAAAAGAAAAAAAAAGAAAAAAAAATTAAATCACTCAACAAATCAATTATAGAATTTCACCTACATTCTCAGGGGTATAGAGCAATGTAACAGCAAGAAAGGACACTGTCCAAAACAAGTGGGTGGATTCAGTTCATAGAGCTCTAATCTTAGGTTGATGTCTAAGACTAGTAAGATGAGACACTCTTGGAAGATGCTTATCTCTCTTCTTGCACTTAGACAATCTCATTTTCTTTTGATAAATTAAATCATATCCTCATGAAAAGGAAAGAAAATATTCATTTAGTTTTATTGTTTTGATTCATGTTTTTCTGGCTGTTAGGCTACATTATAATATGTATTTAAATGCCAATGCATACATAGATTTGGTATAATGTAATGGTTAACATTGGACATTTTCTGTTAGAAAGCTTTCTCTTTAACAAAATTAAGAAATGTGACAATATAAAGAGGTGTTGGGGATTCAGATTTCATTTTTTTCCCCAGAAAAAATGTGTAACATATTTCTCTGTATGTCTGTATGTGAACAAAGCGCATGTCAAAGCTTGGCAGAAAACTGAATTTCAGAAATGTCAGAATTTCCAGGAGGAGGGACATTCTTTATCCCTGTGGAGAAAACAGAGGATTTGAACTTAAACATGACAAGAAGGACAAGAAAATAAGGCAAAGTGAAATAATGGCCTTTATCTTAGAGCCACTCAAAACCTGTTTTAACTCCCATGGAAATTGATGTGTATTTGGAATCCAAATAGAAGTACAACATTAAAATACCATTGCAAATCCAGACTACTTATCTAAAAGCAAACAGATGAATTCCAAGATGAACTGAAGGCTTGTCTACATTAACATTTCAGTTCAGATTAGGAGTGCACCTTTTCAGTGAAACTTCTGATGTTCCCATTCCAGAAATACTTAAACCAGATGATGCACTCCCACAGACCACCAATGCACTCCAGATGCCCATAGGTGTATAGTCTGCAGGACCACACTGAGGTGGTTCCCTGAAATGCATATGATATGGAGGTGCTTCTCCAGCCATTGGCTAAAAAGCCTTACCTCCATTGATGTAGGTAAATACTTAAAGATTAGTGGGATCATATTCCTGAGAAATATGAGGTGGTAAAATGTGACTGCGTTTGCGTGTGTGTGTGTATGTAATACACTTATAACCATGCCAGCAAAGAAAATATTGCCAGTACTAAGATACTACAGAAACCTTAGCACCATATTGTACTGTGGTGAATATTTCTTTCTTTGTTCTGCTCTAGTTTTATACCCTTCTTAAACCACATATTGAGAGTGGTTTCCATATCCCCTAGTAGTGATTAGTCAGTCA
Source organism: Phoebastria nigripes (assembly GCA_035582835.1). Classification (NCBI taxonomy): domain Eukaryota; kingdom Metazoa; phylum Chordata; class Aves; order Procellariiformes; family Diomedeidae; genus Phoebastria; species Phoebastria nigripes. Next base: position 2,455,733 of record JAYKAV010003132.1, on the reverse strand, counting down.
CGAGTGAGAAAGTTTCAAAAGAAATTGTGTATATATACAATAAAATAATTTTTCATTTTTACAGCTGTAATAAAAGCAGGAAAAAAAGAGAAAGGAAAACAAAAAACAGCCAAACAAAAAAATTAAATAAAAACAATGAATGCTACTAAAAGGAGAAATAAAAGACAAAAGTAGCAATGGCAGGTCAGGATTCAGATAGAGCCTTCAAATCATACAGGAAATGTGAAAAGCATTCAGCACCAGTATTCAACCAGCAATATGCATAAAACAAAAAGATATTAATCCCCGGATGATGCACATCTCTCACTCGAGGCAGACTCAAGCTAACTAGAAAAGTCAAGCACTTATCATGAAAATTACGTGAAGGATTATAAGACCAACATCCCAAACATTCTTAGAGGAGAAACACAAACTATAAAATTCCTAATGCCAGTTATTTAGTGAGGTGTAGGTTTCATTTTCTCTCTCATCTTCTTCTTTTCTTTCAGCTTGACAAAGATAACTTGTCTAAACAATAGAAATACCTCCTGTGCTGCACCAGTTCCATCCAAAATCTATCTGGGTAATAATGTGGTTTGAAAAACCATCACAGAAGCTCACTGAAAATATTACTGAACATACACCCCAGAGAGACAATATGGCTTATGGTTCACATAAGGGAGATGAAAATCAAGCTAAAATACAGGCTAAGTGACATGCCTGGGGTCTCACCAGTATTTTGTGGCAGACCAGGGGTGTGAACCCAGGCTAATGTTCTGATCAGTACTTGACTACACAGACTTTGATTTAAATAGCGTTAGTTACAGTAGAGGTAGCTGTAAATCCTGAACTTGCAGCCAGGAAAGTGCAGCAGAAAGAGAGGAAGTGATTTGCATATAAGTAAATTTGTGGAAGATCTGGCAATTAAATGTATAATTTCTAAGACAGAAAGCAGTGTCTTAATCACAAGACCATGCTTTCTGAGCAGCAGGGAACATTTTTTTTTTTTGCTTATGTTCTACTCCCAGATGAGTGCTATTCAGCAAGAAGTTGGGTGACATTATCAATCTGGAATGTGCAGAAGCTAAAGTTTGCCACACACTTAGCAGGAATTTACACAATGGTAGATTATCGCTAGAATCAGTTGAAAAATTCAGTTTGGAAGACACCTATGGCAACATCCAGGGTCACTGGTATTAAAAAATTTTGGACTCAGAACTAGCTAAACCAGGAGCAAATAAGGACTTGCAAGAGAAAAGCAAAATATTTATCAGCTCGCTCCCTGAAAATTCTTTGAAGGCTTTTTTTTTTGTCTTTTTTTTTTTTTTCCTTTTCTTTTCTTGTCTTTTCTGTTACATTCTTAAGTACTCCCTAAAGCTTGCCTCTGGCACAGCTACTACACAGGGGAGAACATCCCTGATTCCTTCAGCTTTGAAGCTATAAAGTCACAGCACCCTTGTTCAACTGTGTGGCTTCCTTAAATGGGCTTGAAACATACTCTGTGCTGAAAACAGTCCAGGTGAGAAACAGCCAGCAACTCTAAAACAAACTAGCATTTTTGGGTCAGGAGAATATAAAACACATTAAATCTTTTTATACAGGAAAAACAGAAGGCATAAGTCCTTTAAGCCAGTAACCTAAATCACATAGAAGAAAAAGCCTTTGTTGACTTGTCTTTCTTCTGATGTGTTTTCATAATTTGTTTTAACATTTTCTGTTCACCAATGTTCCTAAAAACTGGTTTTCAAACTGTCTTACCCAGTAGTTTTTCCTCACATAGTTGTTCCATTCAATTTTTGATAGGCCATTCAGACAGCTATTTATATCATCTCATTTCTTCTCTGGGGAAAAGGCTTTCACCCATTCCTCCACATATAAATAGCACACAGAGAGGTGGTGAAACTCAGGTGTATCATTAGACACAATGAACATAAAATATTACAGAACATTGTCACTTTCTTTACAATGCCAGATATACAAAAATATTTGTGCTCCACTCCAGTTGCTGCCTAACTCTTGGCTTCCTCCAGTCACATACATGATTCCCAAACTTGTTTCAGTCCTGTTTGAATTCTTTGGCTTCTCTATCGCTTATGAGCTCTTCTGGGATTTGCAGAGTAGACATTCCTCATTCTAGGTCATTACAGGACTTGGTCTGATGGACGCATTCAGAGTATGCCTAACAGATCAGGCACTTCAGAAGACTTAACTAAAGGGAAGTATGCTGACGAGAATCCTTTTTGAATCCATAGTTTGCCTACTGGTTCAGGAAACAGGAGATTTGAGATCAATTTCCACCTTTTTCCATCTCAAAAGCTGCTTCTTAGTTACAGGTTTTTTGATGCTGGAGGTGGGTATGGGTGTAGTCTAAATCATCTATATTAAAACTGTCCATTTCACATGCCATTGCTAAGAGAAACTGCGTGAACGTTATTCTTAAGTTTATTACTTGAGCATTTAAGTGAAGGTGCAGAGCTCTAAATTGCAATGCTTTTACCTCTATTTTAAACTCGTAATTCTAAAAGGAGACAGAACTAGAATGAAAAACATCTTTGTATCATATGAGCGCCTCATCGCTAGGATACTGGTCTTTTTCACCACTTTGTTGTTCCTTGCCTGAAGCCCACACTCCTCCCCAGATTCCATGACAGTGGTGCCCCAGCACAAAGAAAATAGCTGTCACGGCTGCGATGGCCCAGGGCTTAAATGATAGGTGCTACAATAATGAGCACTATGGTGCCTAAGATCCTTTGTGTCTCACTTACCAAAAGGGATAATACTCATCTCTGATAAAGTGTGTTTCATTAGAAGATTTCAGAACTTTTCTGTGGAAGTCAATAACATTGTTTTACAGGTAAGACATTAAGTGAATTATTCAGCTGTAAAGGGGCTAAGCTGAAAATAAAACCAAACCCTAAGCCATTAGATACTCCTAACAGTTGGATGGACAATCTGCCCAGCTCAGCCCCATATATATTCGGAAAACAGCTAGTGTCCGTTCTGAATGTTTTTTCATCAAGTGAAGTTTTGTTATTGGGGTATGAGCTTTACAATTTCAAAGCTTGAGACCTTCTCTCTGCTTCTTTGCTTATTGCTTTGTTCCTTTCATGGAGTACACGCAGAAGATACCCAGGTGATTCATGGCATTACTAATGTGTTGTCCAAGTGGATATCATACCAAAATATACATTTAGAGAGATCAATATGAGCCATTTGAGTAGGCTTTTAAATAAAATTCATAAATAACCTCTCCTGAATATTCCATAGGTTTCATATAAAGAACCCAAAATATTCTTTAAGCCCAGCTTCTTGGTCCTACCATGGCAGTAAAGAAAAAGCTTGTGTGGTGAAGTACAAAGCATATCTGAAACCAGTGCATCGTTAGGTCAAAATACAGAGTTACCTTGAAAAAAATCCATAATTAAGTATTCTTTACTTCTCCCCATTTCTTTTCTGCTGCCTGCCTCCTTTCCCTCCCTCCAGCCTCTCCACAAACTCTGTCTTTTTTGCTGGGTATATTGGAAAATAAATTAGTTGGATTTGTGCTATCAGGGAGTCTGTCATTAGGGGGATATTTGTCTTTTTCTGCTTCCCTTGTGGTTTCTATCAAAGGTTCAAGCATGTGGGTTATATCTCCCTTTATCTCTATTGTGTTTTAACTTAGAAGGGGAAGAAAACAGGAAAGATATTTTATCTCCTTATGTACCATATAAGAATCAGTTGCATTGAGGTAGCACCCGTATCTCTCTCCTGTTTCACTTGTCCAGAAATTGTTTGAGCCAACTGACCAAACTGAAACAAAAAGCGAGAATGTGATTTAGATAAGATTTCTTCTGGGTTACTAAATTATTGAAAGTCTGGGTAACAGTGCTGGTTTGTGCAGTCTCTATTCTTCTTTGAGCTTATTTTAGGTATAATTTTCTATATTTTTTAGAAAAGTAAAAAAAAAAGAGGAGGAAAGAATCATTTTAACAATGAACCATTTGATGTAGTTGTTCCTTCAATTTGAAGTATAATTGTATTTCCTTATTACTAATATGAATATCGAATTACCTTGAAACCTCAAATGAGTTCAGTTAAACTTGAATGGTCAAACAAACATGTACGTTTCTTACCATACATATATCTTCATCCTGAAAAATGCAGGGAACAATTTCACAATATAAAGTTTTTGCCTCAGATTTCAAAGACCTTCTGGGGCCAGTCAGTCTGTGACTTCTCTGAATGGAGTAAGTTAGCATTTCTTAGTATCCCTTCTCAAAATCAGAGTGCTATGGAAAGAACAAAACCAACAACAACAAATCATCCAGAAACAAATACGTCAGTTCAAATGACTCAAGTCTTGTAAATTTGACCAGAGTGCAAAACATATTTTAGGGAGCAAGTCTAGTGTGGTGTGAGAGTCTTTTTCTTTTTTTTTTTTTCCCCCAAACGACTGGCTCTGTGTTTTGCATTAAACCTATGTTGTACTGAAGTACTTATTTAGCTGTGTGCCCATGGAGAGCTTCACATGCTCCGATTTGACCAAATACTTAAGCACTTTGTAAAATAAACATTATGGTGATTGAGCAATAAATGTGATATGGGTGAAGCCAGTTACATTTAGTAATGCTTTTCACATTGCCAAATGTGAAATGTGTCTGACTCTTTTATATATGTAACATACTTCCCATAAACTTGCATTTTGTGTACTATAATGTCCAAATTTTCCACTTCGTCTTTTTTTTCTAATTTTGCATTTAAATGGACAAAGAAGCAATTACTTGCTTGGACAAAAAAGAAAAGGAAAGAACACAGCCTACATTCTAATGTTTAACACTGGTGCTAATTCTAAATACTCTATTCTTGGATGATTTGCTTGCTGGCTATAGAAAGCAACCAGCAAGAAAGGGCAAGATTCTGAATGAGACCGAGGTGAAAACATAGCCAAAGATGACTTAAGTGGTGATAAAAATACAGTGGCTGGGACAGATGTCTGAATTATTCATTTCTGTTGATACCATAAACACAGGGACGGGGCAAGCTGTAATATACGTCTTGGAGGTCACATAGATAATGAAATCAGTTGTTTATTTCAATAAAAATCATAGGAAGGAGTTTTGATTAAATAATAAGGATGTGTTAACCATGATTTCTTTGAATACTTTTAAAGCAAATGTAGGGGAGAGTGGAGGAAATCTCTTTTTCACTGAGAAACACAGCATTTTCTCTGTAAGAGGATTTTGCATTGTGATACAGTTATTTAATTCCTTTATTTTGATATAAAAATACTACCACTTTCAAAACCTGAGACATGTCAAAGTGTTAGGCAGCTCCTGTGACTATGGTAACCAGTACCATCTCCCAGTTTTCCCTTTGCATTACGTTTGCTGACTCTCATATGCCACTTACGTTATAAACTCTTTGGGGCATGAACTGGCTTTTTATTGTCTGTATAGAACTCAGGCAAGGTTTGAGTGACTTTTAATTTGATCCAGTAGACGTGGCTATACCTTCTTATTATCAGCACATGGTGGAAGTGGTCTGTCCCAGAGAATGATCTGGATCCTACAGGACTGGCTTAGAACAAGCTCAACAAGTGGGAAGGAGCTAAATGCTGTATGGTCTCCCAATCCACAGCAAAAGGATGAACATGTCCTGGAGGATTCCCTCCATGTCCACTGTGGCTTGTTAGAGCATTTCCCCATTTCATTAATCTGTGCACATCTCTGATAGTCTGTTTATGTAAAGTTGCATGATATGAAAATGTTTTCTAATGGCAGTTGTATTTAAACTGATCAGCTGCCTAACACTTTGATGTGTCTCAGGTTTGAGATATCCTGTCAATATAGAGGGATTATGTTAGTGTGTCACTGATGCATGGGAAATTGCTCTACTGTGATACCACTGAGATCTTTAATTCCTACAAGATAAGAGATAACAGTGTTCATAAAGTACACTAGTTTTCCAATGGAATTTGGGTGCTTAAGCACCTTAGGTGTTTTTTGTTGGGCTTTTTATTTTTTTTGGGGGAAAGGTGTTCTGAGAATGCAGCCTATGTTTGAATTTACATCTAATATACCCACAGGAAGAAAGAACTGGAAATTTTTTTTTTTTTTCATCATCATCATGTTTTCAGACCAGGCCTACACAGAAATGTAGTTGTGCTGATTTAGACCTAAGTTAATTTAGCCCAGCGTGTTGCATTTGACAATTGCCAAAAGCAGAGGTGTAGGGTAAGAACAGAGTGTGTATAGAAATAATCCCCAGAATATTCTCCCAGGCTGAATTCTTGTCCCTGTTTGTTGGTTCATTTTTATTGCAGACAATTCTACAAAAAGCAGTGCATGGCCTCCAGCTCTGCTGGGCTACCCAGGTCTAGGGACCAACCACATGAAATGCACTGAACAAGCTTCCCAAGACACTGGATGGACAGCAAGAAATATGAGATCTTCCCCAAAAATGCAGAAGATATTGTTTTCCTCAGATGCTGATGAGATCAAGTAAAAATTTTCTTGCAGTCTGAATCGGGAGTCAGTCATTTGGGGAACAGCAAAGCCAGAAAACGTAAAGTTCACCAAGAATTCCTCTTGAGTCCTGACTGCCACAAAGTTATTTTTTACAGCCCATTCTCATGCTTGTTTTTGCCACCTGGCTCTTGAATATCCCTGTAGTACGTCGGCTACTTCTGTAGGTAATCTATTCCATTGTCTATTGGTTTGCCTTGTAAGGGAACATTTACAAATGTGTGAAGATGTGGATAGAACAAAAAAGATTCTGGTCATACATATTTAAAAGTGAAGTTGTATGAGGCTTCAACTTAGAAGATAACACTGTATATGTATTTATCTTTTTAAAGCATTGTTGTAGTTCCTGGAGCTCTCCTTGACATCTTATCTATCACGGTGCTTCCACTGAATATTCTAACACTGTGCCGCTTTTAATCTTCAGATGTAAACAAAAGCTTATTTTTTCATACCACCATCACAACCTGACAAAAGAAGAGGCCGAATATTGATTTATCTGCTGAAAGAAACTGTCCAAAGATAATTCAAAATACCCCCTGATCTACTAAATATCCATTATGTACCGTGTTCTTTTTTTCTTTTCTTATTTGGATTCTCACAGACCATATTTGTGGGGAGTATAGTCCAGGAGCTGTAAGCTGCAACTTTACTTCATGATTGTAACTTTTTGATTTGCACTAGGCACCATAAAGGGAAGAATGATAAATCAGTGGTATAGTGCACTCTCACCTTGAATACTATGTTCCATTTTGGTCAACTCGACATGGCAGGAATAGAAAAGTCTCGAGAAAAGCAATGAAAATGAGTAAGTTTTCCAGATGAGGAGAGATTAAAAACCCTGGAACTATTTGAGTCTCGGTTCCCCTAGTCCTTACTCCCATCTGTAATTCACCTGGCATCATGAGAGATTAACCAGGGCTGGCTGAGGCTCGGACTACTGACATTGTTTATCTGCAGAAGCATTTCCAGGTCCCTTATCACTGCGTATCTACATTCTGCTCTTCCTTTGATACAGTGAAGTCAGCGGCACAAGCGCATACTTAAGGGCAGCAGGACTGTGTCCTTAATCTGGGGACCGTGAGGAGAGAGTAAGAGAAAATGTTTTCTTTTAGATTACAAATTACTTGGGAAAGATATGTTTATCATGATATATGTGTACAATGCCTAGCAGAGTGTGTTTCAATGCTTCCAAAATATAAATGAAATATGAAGAAAGACGGAGCTGGCAGTGATTATATAAATAATAAGTGACATGGAAAAAGCCCATTAGGAGTGCTCTTAATTTAGTTCTGTCTTAATTATACTATTAGGGTAAATGTCACCAGATGATGCATTTATAGACAGTCTTCCAAATTCTTTTTCCTGGAATGCACAGAAAGGATTTATCCAGAAAACATATTTTATAGTATTATTAACGCTGTATGTTGGAAGCTCTATAGGTGTCAGGAGAGTTTACTATCTTCCTTTATTCAATTTTTATGGCAAAGTTAGTTCTGGGAACTGGATAACTGTTGGTTAGATACAAGAAGTGTCAGCATATTTTTTGACCATCTCTGTTCCAGAGTTGTTGTAGCCATATTGACCAAGTAAATTATAACGTTCCATGTCATTGATTGGCAAGTCCAAGATGTTAGGTAGCTCTCAACAGAGGGACACAATGAAATGATTAATGGCCAAAATAACTAAAGAACTAGTAATAAATCATTAAAAAAATCAAATTACTTGATATTCAGCTCTGACCCACCGTACCTAGGAAGTCAGTGTCGAAAGCTGTAATTACCCTTTTCATAAAATGGATGGTTTATGCTTCCACCAGAAATATGCAGACAAGAGAAGAACATCAAAATTCATAACTGCTCAGATTTTTCAGAAATGCTCATCACTTTTTAGGGAAGGAAAATGTTACCATCTGGCCTCTGTGGGTAGAGATCAAACACAGAGCTGAAATGCTGCAGTTTGTTACCATTCATCATGGAGCAGAGGTAACATCACTAAGGGCCTCACTCTTAGCCTTTTATAAACAACATGCCAGGTATGTTAGGGTTTTTTTGAAAAACAAAACAAAGCAAAACAACACAAAACAAAACTAAAAAAAACCCACAAACTTTCCTCAGTGAAATCGTTTTAAGTTAAAATATTTTTTTTTTCTTGTGTCTGCACAGGGTTATGAACACTCATTCAATCTGAAGCTCAGGTGAAAAATGTTAATGTCATCAGATGTTATTGGATCCTGAAGCTGATCTTTTACATTCCCAAATTGAAAATGAGGTGTTTTGAAAGCAGGCAATGGGTGCTGAGTACTTCAAAAGTCTGTCTCTGAGCACTTGAGCAAAATCCCTCTTTGTTACAGGTATTTCTGGTGTTTCGCAGCTGTGGTATGTAATGTCATGAGAGTGTCCTTTGTCATTCTGCATTAATGGTGCCTGTCAGGCACAGAGCACTAATACCTTACAGTCAGACTTGTGACCTGGCACATCTATCTTACAGATGTCACCTTTGCTTTTACCTGAGTTTGCCTGTATACATTCTAAACAGGGGGTTTTAATCTGTAATGAAAAGCTTTTTACAGGAGTTTGGCATGCGGCTCCTGTTGCTAATCCAATCCTTCAGACTCARAAATCATCTTTCTTGCATGGTAAAAGAGTGAAAAAAAAAAAGAAAAAGAACTCACCTGGGAATCTAGGCAGCCACCCACTACATCATTTTTCTTCCTTCAGCAATCCAAATATCCAGATTTTAATATCTGCTAATGGGCTAAGAACATACAAACCTTCATCTTTGTCATGTTCTGAGCAGTCACTGTTTGATAAAGCACTGGAAAAAGCCCTTAGGTTCTATTGAGGTCAATGGGATAAAAATATGTATTTAAATRTATTTCCACTCTGTGTAGCTAGGATCAAGACTTGCTCATACCTCCTACAGGTCTCTGCTGCAGACTTGCTGGGAAAAGGAAAAGATCCCTGCCCAGAATTTACTGCAGACAAGCAGAAAAGAGAAAGGACTGGCATCACTGAATCCCTAGTCCCTAGCAATACAGCCTAATGGATATGAAGAACTTTCAATAGTACATTATCAATCAATAGGAGAAAAATATATATGTGTGTATATATATGCATTTTAAGGTCAAAGTATTTTGACCTAGGAACAATCCTTTCTCAGAATTTCTTCTGGAGTCCCATTCACAAAGAGAAGAACAAAAGTCTACTCTAATGCTTAAAAATTTTTTTAGGAAGCTCAAAGAGACACTATAAAAGGTTGTTTTACCAGGAATTTCTTATTATCAAACTCTCAGAGAGTAATGAAATAGAAATTTTAAAAGTGAACAATACAAACTATACAAATGGAGGAAGAAAGGCAAGCAAGCTCATGGAAAAAACACACAAAATGGATAAAAATGCAATTTCCTATTTTCAGAAATCAATAACCTAAGACATTTTGAAAGAAGAATCCTTTTTTCTTAATAATTTTACCAGGAATATTTRTCAACGTTTCAACAACGAGACAATTGAGTAGTCACTTGGCCATCTTAAATTTCACTTCCTCAATTTCTTCTGCCAAACTGGTTTACATTTTTCAGGACTTGCTATGTCTTCCTCCCGGTCTGAACTTCCTAGGTCTGTAATTGTCGTTGGAGCTTACTCAGCTTTTTTATTCTTCTTCTGTTCGTAACTCAATATCTTCCTTTAAACCAAAGCAATTTGCTGCCATTATTCCACAAGCTTTGTGYTATGTCCATTTTATGATTCTTAGTAGATTAGTAAATGAATAGATTAGTAGATTAGTAGATGATCATAAACATTTAGAGCACAATTTCACCTAAAGATATTAGCTATTACGCACAGGAATCTCTTTAGTTTTCAAATTTAAATACAATTTCCAATTTCTTTTTAAACTGTCTTTAAAGCCAAGTGTTTATGCTGATCTTAGAACAAGGCTTATGACATAAATGACAAGTTTGAGTAAATTTTTCAGGAACTTTGTAAAACTCTCTGTCCAGAAAAAGCCAAGGTGGGTTTTTTGTTTGGTTGGTTTGKTTTTTTTTAGCTAGAAGAAGTTCATCCTTCTCTATGAAGGAAAAGAAAGAAGAGAAAAAAAAAAAAMAAWTTTTCTTATTTCCAACTGAATCTTTTACTGAAATGTACTCTTTGCTACTAACGTTAATCCACATAATACAGTCTTAACCAGACTAATGGCAGAGACACTACCACCTTTTTTCCCCACCATGATAAGATCATAATCTGTTTTAGTCAGTTAAAGATCCAAATCCTCCTGCAGTAGATCTTAAGCAATCAGTTTTAAATGTGTCACATCAGATTGGCCTTTTGCTACATTAACTTTAAACTAGAATGAATTACTCTACTTATACCTGTCCTGGCCTAATCTAATTTTACCAGTCTCCCTATGTATTATTACCTTTGGACAGCAGCTGGTCTCTTCAGTTACTGTCCATTAGCACCTCTGTACATGAGATAACTCCACCTTCCTGATGAAGGGTAATGAAGAAATATGTGTCACAAAGGATAATTTGGTGTTCCAAAATTCTGTGAAATGCAGGTGAAATTTGCCTTGTAACATGATTTAAAGCAAACAACTGACTTTGCTGGCTTGGTAACACCTACTGTTGTTAAATACATGTTTATGGCCAACATGAAGCTCTAACTCTGTGTGCAGTAAAGCCAACTCTCATTCTCATCCCATACAATGTCTTCCAGTAAATCAAAGTCTCAGGAAATCCCTTTTCAAAGACAAGTATTGTACTTTGTTTCATGAACATATTAATAATTGGAGAAGGACACTAGCCAGAGACCTAGTCCATCCTTACTGGCCTTCTCAAGTTTCTTGGTCACGGTAAGTAAAAAATAACAGAAACATGGGCATTTTCATCCTTTCTCTTGTGAAATGATGTTCAATTGTGTAATATCCCATTACTATGAATGTTTGGGGGTTTTTTTCCTCTTTTTTTTTTTTTTTTCTTTTTTCTATCAGATTTAGACTTCAAAGGTTCTAACTTGGTGCTGTTATAGAATCAGAAAATCAGAGAAAAGTTTGGAAAGGAACCCTTTTCATCTGAAACAACTTCCTCCTTGAAGCAGGGAAAACTTGCAAGTCAGCTCAGTCTGTGCAGAGTTTATTCCAGTCAAGTTTTGAAACTTCCATGTCATCCCCTATCCAAGCTGTATTTTATGCTTTCCCCCATCTCTGATTTGTTCTACATTCTATGAAGGATTTAGGAGCCCCACTTTTGGGCATCAGCAATTCATATTAATCTAAGATGAAACACGAAGACTACCCCATTCCTCCTCTTTTTTTAATTTATTAAAGATAAAATTCAAACAATAGCTGGTATCTTAACTAGAACTCCACTCAGAAACCATTTGTTTTGTGGAGGACTTCAGGATTAAATCTCATCTTCAAGTCTAGCTCTTAATTTTTCAGTATTGTTTTCATGACTTCTTGTTACAGAATAACATGCACAGCGTAATGAGTTTGCCACAGCCATAAAGTTTATTGACTTAGACTTTTATCTCAAAACATTGATATTTATGTGAGTAGATCGATGGATCACAGATGTTCACAGATGACCTAGCCAGTGGCATTATTCAATATAAACCAAAAATACTTTTCATCAGCCCGCAGCTTCTGCAAATTTGCATCTCTTCAATCCTTTCATTTTTGTCAAAGTGCCTAAAATATTTATGTGCACAACAGAAACAACACTAAGAAATGAAATAATATAGCAGAATTAAGTTTAAAATCTTTGAGGTCTAGCAAAGATGCACTGGAATAGATTGCCTAGGAAGGCTATGGAGCCTTCATCCTTACCAGGACTGAGGCTATTAGACAAATGTAGACTGGCAGTAAACTAGATAGCATGAACACTTTATCCAATTGCAGAACTGGCCCATGGAGAAGATGTCCTCTGAGGATCTTAGCAGTTCTAAGTTCTGTGAGAAAATGAAAAGTTAATATTTCCCATGTTTTATCAATGGAAAATATTGTCTGGTGGGTTTTCAGTAAATATGAACATTGGAGTCACGATGCTAACACCATCATTAGAATCACTGAATTATTCTTTTATCAGTTCTGAACTTAGGCTTGGAGATAATAAATGGTGAAAGAAATTCATACAAGCTATTTTTATCCCCTAAAGACTTTGGTGACTTATTATAATCAGAGATAGAAAGTTATTTGCAGAGGTGATTCATGCAGACTATCTTAAAGTCTTGCTGGAAATTACCCTCAAAGTTTCCAAAAGATTCTTTGTTGCCTGTAACAAGAACATCTGATGTAGGTGTGTGATGTCCGGGAGGTTCTTTAGTGACTATGAAAGGTCAAATATGAACATTTCAGACTTCACCAAACCATTTCATTACTGAAGACTGGGCTGAAATCTTTTTCATAGCTCTATTTTTAGCCTTAGATAAAACATAAAAGTTCAGACATACAGAATAAGTAAGAAATTTATTAAAAAAAAAAAAAAAAAAGTGTGTCTTGGAGAGGCATGTCAGGCATATCTTGATTTTTTAAAACAACTTTGAATGGCAGTGAGATTCTTGAGAAAATCATGTCATCATTTAACTACTCTTCTGATAATTGTGATTGAAAATCCAGGGAATTTGTATAATAATGATAATAATAAATGTTTTACCTTATGCACACATTTTTTTTTTTTTTCTTTTAGTGCACTCCTGAGTTCACAAGACTGGCCCTTTCTTYGAAAAAATTATTCACCAGTGTCATCAGAGAGAAAAAAAAAAACACCTTTTAACTATGTTTTCTTGTTTTAATGTTAATATCCATAATTATAGAGAATGAAGGACTTCTCTAACACGACACCAGAAATGGATGGCAAAGCAGGAACAGTATCTTCACTCTGTTAGTGACACTTTAGTTGCACAAGCATCCAAGGTCTCACTATACTTCAGAGTGTTGATGAAGAATTTTATTTTCAGGCTTTGGAGAATTTAAATTCATAGGAATTTAAAAGAGTACAAATTATCAATTTCCTACTCTCACTCAAGGAGGAGGCCTTTCCAATTGTCCTTTTCAGAGAAACAGACATTTTAGTATGGCAATTAGCTAGTTTACTTAACTGAGAAGCAAATATTCCTGTGATCACTCAGGCTAACAGTGAAAGCAAGCAAGAACAAATCTGTATTCTAATGGCTGCAGATGGCAATACCATTCTACATCTCATCTCTTCTGCATTGTAAATTCTCTTACTAATACCCTTATATGTCCATTTTAGACTTGGGGATTTTTTTTTCATGTTACTCCACATTTCCCACTGGTGTTAGTAATTAAAAGTCTCCAGAGAAGACTAAAGTTAATCTGAGCTCTTGTTCTGTCTCTGAGTTTCATAATTACAACTTGCTACATTCGTGGCTTTTTATGTAAGTCCCAATGCTTTATGCACTGCCATAGCAGTGCTGCTACTCTTCCTTTTGGGGAAGCAAGGGCAGAAGGGTATCTCATTTATACCCTGGGAGATGGCTATATGTCAAGTCAGGCTTGAAAGCAGCAACCTGGAGCACAGAAGCTACAGATGCTTTTGTGGGACAGGTTTCTTGACTTTCCAGCATGGGGTCAATTACAATAGCAATTACATCACAGCTTTAGCCCAAATCCTCCTTTTGGCATTGAACAAATCACTTGCTGGTGTCCACTACAGGCAGCTAGATTTCGGCTCCAAAAAAATCCCATGTAATTTGTGTGAGGATAGGATGCAAGCTCAAAACAGCATGAAAAATATTACACCTGAACTCTATGACAGGTCAATGCACTATCTGCTCTGATCTGCTCAACAGGTCTCCTCATCATTTTTAGTGCATGCCCTAGTGTGGTTGAAATGCTTTATACCCACTTTCCAGGAGCAAACCTAATTCTCCAAAGGAAGAGAAGAGATTGTTAGAGGAAACATGTCACAAGTAAAATACAACCAGCCAGATGGTGCATGGCTCTGGGTCAAGGGAAGGACAAATCYGCAGCTCTCCCAAGGCAATAGTTGGAAGAGACTGAGCTTCGTGAGGTGTAATCCTTCTACCAGCTCTCTGGCTTACAGGGCAAACATATATTTTGTGGCGTCACAAAGGGCTCAGCCAAAGTACTCTCTACACTTTGTAACTGTTTAAGGACTAAAAGCAATTAGGAGGATCAATTAACTCAATGAAAGCCTAATGAAACATCTACTGAGGGGCAAGAAAATCACAGTGGTTTTAATATTTGCCTCATCTCTTTTCACATGAGGATCGTCCAGGAATATCAATCTTTACACAAGATTGATCAAGAACAAATTCAGACTAGATCTGGACAGAAGTGCTAGATCTCACACTTTGAAGGAATCTTAGCAGCTTGAATGGCTATTGCATGTCAGATTCTGCTCATCTGAGTCTGCCAGGGACTTCTGGCTGTGTCCTTGCCCCTTTTCATGTGCTAACACAGGTGTTTAGGTGCACCAAGATGGCTCTGGGAGGAGAAAAACTAAGTTTTTTTGTTTCTTTTTTCAATCTTATTAGTTTAATGTGGAAAAACATCCTTGTAGTCAAGTTGACTGTGCCCGCCTAAGTAGCTTGCTGCTACCAACAGGGATGCCTCCCTTTCTCTGCTCCCCTCCCTCTGCCCCAGATATGCAGCCCTATACTTTTCTCTGTTCCAGCACTGGTCTGTGGGGTACAATTCAGCTCACCAAGTCAGCAGAAAATGAAGGTATCAAAATAATAATTTTAAAAATTCAGATAATTTTCTACTTGCTTAGGTAACTGAACTGGCTCATAAGGGTTGGGAGAGGTAAGGCACATGCCAGACAGCTCAAGAAAAGGGACAGGATCATGCCAGTAGGAGTTAGAAAACACAAATAAATGTTCTCCCTTCACTACTGTAATTGGTTGYTGTGCCTTTTCACTGGTATTATTCTTGGGATTCACCTTCTCTACACTTTGATTTAACGGTATAGAAAGATGGGGGGCGGGGGCAGGCATGGGAAGTGGGGAGAAAAGAAACAAACTCATCGGTTTGAGGATAGACTTTGATTAACTGTTAGAATGAAGTCAGACCATGGAACTACACTCAGTGGAGAAGGCTAGGTTTTGAGTTAAGGCTACCCCAGACCTACTGGAGAGCAAGGCCTTAATTACGAGCCAAGGAATGGCCTGTGTCCACCTCTGGAGGACCTGTACTTAAAGAGCTACCATGCAAAGTTCCTCCAAAAAGGAATTCAAAATTGGTACCTAACGTAGTATTTTCACCTCTTGTGGTCTGGGAAGAGATCCTCTCTGTCCATTAGATGTCCAAGCCCCTTAAGTGATGTGCAATTGCCACTTAAGCAGAAGCACACCACGTCGCTTCCTGCCTTTGCTTATAAAATCTTTGAGAGCTTTATGTCACCTGGGTGGAGCTGCCCAAAGACTGAGCAGCTCTGTGACCTCTCCTTGTCACGATCCAACTATACTTATATAATGCCTCTCAAACAAGCACCTTCTTTACAGCAGGCAGAAATGGATCATCAAGCAAGATTAAAAGCCTGGTCAGAGAAAAGTGACTTTCTTTCATCTCAGCCAAGGTTTCAGCTGCTCTTAAACCCCTAATTGCTGGGCCTTCACACTCCACTTCCTAGACTGAGGCATGATGTGGGCTCTTTATTTATTTATCTCCCCCCACCAGTCTTCCACAGAAAATACCGCAGTTCTTTTTTTATGAAGTAGGAACATTTGGCAGCACTGCAGGTGCATTTTGTCCAGTATCTCTGTTACAGCAGGCAGAAGCTAAATGGGTGATTAGGGATGCACAAATCTCAAGAGATTCAGAAGTTTATTTCTGACAGGCACCCAGGAGTGCTCTTGTTTATATACTATCCAAATACACTAGTCAAACCTCTTATATATTCATCTCTTCTACTGCAGCGTCCTATTTGAAGAAAATAGCCCAAATTCATTTGTAAGAAAGTTTCTCTGACTTCCTTCTGCTTGCCTCAAAGTCCTTAGGCTCCAGGAGTGTTAAGTCAGAATGRGTTTGTTTAGGTAGATACACATTTCTTAGGACTCAGCATTTAAATTGAGACATCCCAGGCTCATTGTACTGTGACATGAGACAAGTTAGACWACATTTGTTTTTATATTTAGATCCAGTGATTTGAATAGTATCACACAGCAATATATAAGCAAGGCAAGTAAGAAATAGAAAAGCTATCAGATRCAGAAGCTTCTCTTTGAAAAATTATTTCTGTGCCCAAAAAGCTGTCGTGGTTTAACCCCAGCCAGCAACTAAGCACCACACAGCCRCTCGCTCACTCTTCCCTGCAGTGGGATGGGGGAGAGAATCAGAAGGGTAAAAGTGAGAAAACTCATGGGTTGAGATAAAGGCAGTTTAATAGGTAAAGCAAAAGCCGCACATGCAAGCAAAGCAAAACAAGGAATYCATTCACTGCTTCCCATCGGCAGGCAGGTGTTCAGCCATCTCCAGGAAAGCAGGGCTCCATCACGCGTTACTTGGCAAGACCAACACCATCACTCTGAACGTCCCCCCTTCCTTCTTCTTCCCCCAGCTTTATATGCTGAGCATGACGCTATATGGTATGGAATATCCCTTTGGTCAGTTGGGGTCAGCWGTCCCMGCTGTSYCCCCTCCCAACTTCTTGTGCACCCCCAGCCTCCTCGCTGGTGGGGTGGGGTGAGAAGCAGCAAAGGCCTTGRCTCTGTGTAAGCCCTGCTCAGCAGTAACGAAAACATCACTGTGTTACCAACACTGTTTTCATCACAAATCCAAAACACAGCCCCATACCAGCTACTATGAAGAGAATTAACTCTATCCCAACCAAAACCAGCGCAAAGCTTATGTGTTTTTCCAGCTAGAGCACTCAGTCTAAAACTGATGTCTCTTCCCTTCTTCCAATCTTAGCTTTCCTATACCCAGGGATCAGCATTCGTTTTACATGAATAGACAAGATACTTTGCCTGTCAGAAGGGTGCCTGGACTATCTTTCCTCCTTTTTAACATACCAGAAAAAAAGTTGATTGTTATTAGCCAGTGTTCTAGGAATATAAGCACATTATAGTGGTACAGAAACGCAAGTATAGCCGTACAACCAGTGTGCAGCCATATTTGCACAACAAAGTGTCTAAATAAGCAAGCCCTGCTAAGTGCCATACAAACATGGCTAATTTGTTTCTGGAACTGAGCTGGTGCATTCAAATGGTGGGGCAGCATGGCTTAGCTGATTTTGACAGTTTGAGGTTGGCTGTATCTCAGGAGCCTGTGAGATGGAGATATTCTGCGTTGCTTGCTTTATCTCCTTTTCTTCCTAGAAATCAGCCCTGTAAATAGGGTGTATTGGACTCTGGTTAGGGGCTTCATTTAACCTTTCCTGGCTTTGCACAACAGCAGCTTGTAAAACTGCTACTTCTACTTCTTTCGATTAAAGCAGAACTAATATAAAACAGCATTTCCTTCTGGTTTTAAGTCTCAGGTTAAATTAAAAAATAAAGATCCAGCAGACAAAAACAAGAGAAGATTTAAAAATTTACATAAGCAATATTTTCAGAGATTAAAAAAAAAAAGTTCATTATGAACCTTGGGCAAAGATTTGAGTGGTTTCTTATTTGATCAGAACCTGTTTGTTTATCCCTAACTTTAACCATATGGGAACAGTTTTATGGAGCAGGCTCATAAAATGAAAATGACAGAGCGCACAGCTCAATCTGAGTCTGCTTGGGCTGTAAATATCTTGTTATCACCAGCTATGATGCTCTAAACCTTAACTCCTGGATTAGCATAGTCAGTGCTGTGCTCTTGCAGACTGTAAATGTAGTTCAGCCTGAAGATCCAGAAATGGAGAATGCCAAAACCACACATTGATACAGAAAATGTCAGCATTGTAAAACAAAGGGTAATATAAAGGTGGTCAGCATCTTCAAGGAAGGAGAGAAAAAAGCGGAAAGGTAGAGACAGAAAGAAAAAGAAAGAAAAGAAGAGAAGAGGAGAGGAGAGGAGAGGAGAGGAGAGGAGAGGAGAGGAGAGGAGAAAGAGAGAAATAAATAAATAAAGAGAGAGAGAGAGAGAGAGAGAAAGAAAAAAAGAGAGAAAGACAATTTCCTATGAAATACTCGGCGTTTACAATAAAGCCAAGTCAGACACAGGATAAGTGAGGAAACTCAGTCCCAAACAGACAATGTGGCTTGCCCAGGCAGCAGAACAGATCAGTACTAGAGTAAAGCAAATCTGGTTTCTGAAACAAATTTGTAATTTGATTTTTCTGCTTTCTTTTACTGACCATTTCCACAGCACACAGTTGCAGATCTGTTGTGACATGGCAGCTCTTACTTACTCTTTTATTGTGTTAGCTTTAAGAAAGAAAGAATTAAATTAAAAAAAAAAAAAAAAAAAAAAAAAAAANAAAAAAAAAAAGAAAAGAAAAGGATAGGAAAAAAGTTAAAACCTCTCTCAGTTCTGCTGCCTGGAGGGATGCAAACACTCCTCTCCCAATTCTAGAGGATGCTTATTGGCTTAGTTCAGTGGTGCCATATCAGCTTCAGCCAGTCATCTGACAAAAACTTCCCAAGGTTTATGAGCCTCAAAACACTTAGCATCTGATCCAGATAGCTTCCAGTGGCTCTGCGCCACCGGGGTACTAAGAAGAGTTAAAATTTGGCCCTAACTGATGTTATACCTGCTTCCATCAGTGCCTAGTTACACATCAGATTGATTGTAAAGCTTTATTGTTTTATAAGTCTCTGCTTGGTCTCTTACCAAGTCACATTAACAATCTGTTAATGGTTTTCATTATTCCCAAAGCATCCACAATAGGTGTCTACGACCTGGAAACAGTCCTTAGAGGAGAGAAGAATAATGGCGATAATTGTGTTGATCTGTTCCTCAAGTGACATTTCTGATGTACTGGTACTGAGGTTTCTGAACGTGGTTTCTGCTCCCTGAACAGTCACTGGCCCATAAACAAAGGGATGTTAAGAAAATGTGAAAGCACCCGGCGAAAATACAGGGCAGAGAGATTCAATTCACTCCTGTCTGTGCTTGACTTCAAAGAAGGAAGGGAAAAAGGTAAGGAAAATGCAAGCCTATCTGGAACTGCTTCCTAAAAGTAAACCCTCATCCATCTTTAATGGAAATAGTGGAAGTAAACAGGCTGGCTTCAGTCATTTAAATGTAAATTTGGCAAGCCACTGCAGAACCTATGAGCAAAATCCTGTCTTAACAACTTGATGAGACATTGTAAGTCCAATCTATRGTTTCTTGGTAAGGAAGGAGGTGCTAAACAACGATTAGGACATTAGCCAGCAACTGTGAAACACAACTCTTGTTCCCGGCTTCATCACTGACCTGCAATCTGACATTGATCAAATAACCTCACTTTTCCATTCATCTGTTTTCCACTCATCTTTTATTTCATTGAAAAATAAGTTTTTGGTACCATTGATTGTTGCTTCCAATGTATTCAGGCAGCAGGAATAAGCATTTGGGGACAGTTTCAGCTAATGTTTCCAAGCACATCTGTGCTTGAAAATAAAATAAAACCATACTTCTGTGATTAAAAAGCTTTAGAGAATCCATTCTCTGATCAGTTGTTTTTATGGAAAAGGATGAATTTTTCCTCAGCCTCCAGGATGTTATGTAAGCAGATATAATTACTGTAAGCTGGACTTTATCACTGGTGGAGGGAAGTATATAAAAAAAGAAAAGATTTTAAAAATATACATATTTGACATTACTGAATCAAATCCTTCTTTACGTACCAAAAAACCAATGTTAAACTATTTGTTTAATAATGGGAAACAATGTTAAACTATTTGTTTAATAATGGGACTAATGGGACTTGCTACAAATAAACAAGGAATGTCATAGAAAATCTAACCTTATGATAAGGTGAAATAGTAGACAACAAACAATTTGGATAATTCAGAAAAACTTCAGTTTAGAAGTGTGAGATTCTCTCCCAGCCAAAAAGTTCTCACTTATGTCTGTACACAACCTATTTACTGTGCTGGGCTATATGTCCCTCCTCCCCTCTCCCTGAAAGCTGCCAGTGGTGTCTACTGCAAACAAAAGGAGGGTCACCCTAGACTTTAAAGGGTCAGATCAGACTTTTGATCAGGTTTCAAAATGTTTCTAAGATGGTTTTAACATACTTTGACTCATGCAGGGTATTTTTGACACAGACGATAGAAATTAGGACAGTTCAGCTTTCAGTGAGCCTGCAACCATCTTTCACAGACTGGTCAAGTCAGGTCCAAATTACTATAAGGGCCTAAAGCCAAAAAAGCACTAGAAATTGTTTATTTGCTTTGAAAATATGKCACGTACAAACCTAAATTTCAATAAATGAAATTTAAGATACTAAATGTCCATCTGTAATTCCGACACTTTAGGTCCTCGTGTAAACCTGCCTGTTACTGTTCCCATACTGATGGAAACAAGTTGTTTAGACCTCATGTCTAACTACCATTAGCATCCAAAAATTATATAGCCATCTTTTGTGAAAATCTCTGTTCTGTAGTTTTCCTGAATCTCATGCTAAAAGACCAATTTTTTCTGTGTAAGTCATCAGACACCCCACTGCCTAATTGGAGATCATGGATCCCATGATAAGAGTAAAGGACTGAAAAATAATTGGCTGTTGCAATGCTCAGCTTTGAAGTCCCTAAATCCAATTTTGCATTCACACTTAAGAACTGCACTGGACTGGTTTACTCACAGCAGGAATTTTTCTTTTTAAAGACTTATTTATTCATTTTTTAATGATTTTAAGCAGGTTTCAAGAGGCTTAGCTTTTGTTAGTAAATACTCACGTCAGTCATTTGAACTAGTCTGAACAGACCAGACTTAGAGCTGATGTATCCCTAGATGTAGAGTATATGTGACTGTATATTTATAGCCGTGATTACTCATCTTCTTTTGCATCTAGTGACTTACATTAAAGTACGAGAGCATAAAATACCATTAAATAACAATGACATGAGTGTAAAAGGCAGTAAAAAGCAGTGATGAACAGACAATCAAGCATGCATTTGTTACAATTATTCTCAGTTTTATACACGATAATAATTTGTTCAATAGATTTGTAACTGTTAATACATAGAAGATTTTTTTGAAAGAAAGTTTCCCAAAAGATTATCATGTTTAAATCTTGAAACTATAGTGAAAGTATCAATTTACAGTGAGGTTCAGTATTGTTCTGGGTATCCCAGGGTACATTTCCCTAAATCCTTGATTTTTAGGCTGCTATATGACAATAAGTAGGAAATAAAACACCTGCTGAACAAGCAAGTGGATTTCTTCTCTTAATGATGAGGTGATAGCTCTGAATCTTCCTCTTTTTCTTTTCATAAAGCATTTAAATGGTGCTGTATATATTTATTGCACTGCTGTTAAGAAAAAAAAAAAAGCAGAAAATGAAGAAATCTTGCTACATAAAAGAAGGAAACAAAATATAACCTTTTACTTTGAATTTGTTTGGCAGTAGCTTATAAAATCCCTGGGTTATGTGAAGCTTTTAATCCATCACCCAGAGCCAAAGCTTCTCATTGAAAACACATTTTATTGAATCGCATTTAAATTATTTAGCCATTTTTATAGGCATAAGGTGATCAAATACATAATGTATTTTGATGCTCCCCAAAATGTCCCTGATGTGTACTGGCTTTTGCTAATTAAATTCAGGCCACTTCTAGAGTGGGAGAAAAAAAAGAAAAAGAAAAAAAAAAAAAGAGCCTGATGTGCTTTTTTAATGTTTCATTTTTTGTTTCTCTTTCTCTCTTTCTCTCTCTCTCTCTTTCTTTCTTTCTTTCTTCACAGTAAAAATAAAGGTCAGCTGTTAATTAGTGGTTTTCTGAAAGTATCCATTAATATTACATAAATTACTGCCTCAAAATCCAATTAGAATCCTGGGCCATATTGAAACTAAATAGATCATTTAATTTTCAGGGCACAATATGAAATGAGGTCTAGGGAAGAAATCAATACTGGTTCAGTAAGGAAATATCAAGAGGGGTGTGTGTGGGTGTGTGTGTGTATACTCACATAACATAGTAATCCCAGCTTTATGAGAACCTGGATATATCAGATAAACGGGTATTTAAATGTGCAGCAAAGCTGACTTTAAAACAATAGAAAAACACCTGTCTCTTCACCTGCCTGTGTTTTTTACTCCATGAGATTTTACATTCCTTCTGCTCTCTTCCCCCTGCTCCTGCCTTGTTTTTATTCTCTTTCAGCTGTGTTAACATCTTATTCCAATTTGAGAAAGCTGAATATTAGAAACTTTTGATTAAAGGAGGACAAGACCATAAAATCAGAGTTTTGAAGTGGAAAGCTATGGACAGACAGGTAGAAAAATTTATGAGCATTTTGTTTAATTTTTTTGTTGATTGTTTATTCTAAGTGGAGGTTATGTAATCTGACCACGAACAACTAAATGGAACAGTGGATAGACCTGGTTTCTATTTAGCTAAGGACTGTGATTCAGTGGTCTTTGAGCAGTGCCAATATTTAAGTTTCTTGGGTATTTGCGAAGAGGTAGAATTGAGTTGGGTGCCTTAATGGCTCTTAAGCTTTGTAGGACATTTGGAGAGCCAGTGCAAGGACTTTCTGTTAGCAAGAAGTACCCTTCTCTGTACCATAATGAACAATAATTGATCAATATGACATGGAAATGTGTTTTTGTTATTATTAGCTTCTCCTGCGGGAGGATAAAAGGAGTGCAAGTACTTCTACAAAGACCATTAGGTAAATGGACTAGAAGTAGCAACTGTTAGATTGAATGGGTAAGTCCAGAGCTTTAAGAAGTCGAGTTTCTAAGCAACTAAATTTGGTAGATGGCATCACACCCACTTACACAGCAAAAAGGACCTGGAAAACAAATGGTTCACAACCAAGTTACATTAGCAGGTCAAGCAGCTAGTGACAGATGAGTAGGGAGATGGAAAAGGGGGTAGTAAGCAATAAGGGAGAAGGGGGTTGAAGAATTCTGCAAATAGAAATTTCTGATATTCCTAGAGACTAAGGGTGGAATATGTGAACAATATCTCTGCAGACTCATCTGGTCAAATGGAAAATCAGTTTAGAATGCACTTTTGGATGGCTGCTGGGCCCTAGACACTAGACAAACCTAATCTAAAAGTGTTAATCATAATAATTATGGAATATAAACACTGGTAGAAGGGTAGAAGGCTAAAATATTAAAATCCATGGGTGTGAAATATTTAGAAAGGACTGATTTAGCAAAAGAAAATAAACACTGGCAATCTCTGTCAAAAATGGTATGTGTTCCTTAGTAAGTTATGATTCAGAAGAAAAATGATCAGATGAAAAAAGAAAATAATGTAAGGAGATTTTAGAAATAAATTTCTGGTTTGGTAAGTTGTGTATGATAGAGTGGTTGGGATGCTGCTCTTGCAAAAGGTTTGGTGACTTGCCCTGGGGAGTAGGTGTGGGTGGGAAGGAGAATCTGTGAAGTTCTGTTAAGTCCTGTCATCTGAAAAGTTGGCAAGTTGTCAGAGAGGTCAGCGAGATTACTCAGGAATCAATATACTAATGCAAAAGGGGAGTGTAAATAACAAAGAACCCAGAAATTCTTATCCATTTAGCACAAAATCAAAATAGAGGGAACACACGTAGTGTTTTTGCTCTGATTGCTGTCTTCTGCTACCTCAGTCTGCATCGGGATGGGAAGAGAGGGAACATTTCAGTGGACACAGGTTRGAATATTGGAAATTCTGGTTAGAAATCAGGAAAAAAGTTTCACAGTGAAGATGATCAAACATAGGAACAAGTTGCTCAGAAAAGCTGTGGGTTTTTCATCTTTGGAGTTATTCAGAACTCAACTGGACAAGGCCCTCAGCAACCTGATTTAGATAGATCTGCTTTAGGGGGGTGGGGAGGTTGGACCAGAAACATCCAGAGGTCCTTTTCCAACCTAATTATTCTAAGATTTTTGATTCTCTAATCAGGACAGCAAAAGACACAGCAGTGGTAGGATCTTGGATAAGAAACACAAGGAACTGGATTTTTTCTTTCATGAAAATAATTTTGTCTTAGCTTTGCTTGATGAAAACTGATTGCAAGATTGCAAAATTGGTAGCTGATATCTCTCACTGACCAAAACCATTTGTAACAATAATAGAAATTGTATCAATTACTTAGTAGATGGGAATGGTAGAATTGTCAATAATAATACAACAAAGGCAAACCTTTTCCATACATATTTCCCTTCTGTATTTGGGAAAAGCTGAAAAATGTAGTCACATCATATGATGATATGCTTTGAGCTCCAAGAAATGGCTAAGAAGCATGTTAAACCACTGCTACTAAGTTTGATATATTTGCATCAACATATCTGATAGTTTATACCAAAGAACTTTAAAAGAACTGTCTGAGACCATCTCTGAGCTCTCTATGTCAGTTTTCACAAAATTTTGGAACACTGGAGATAATTTGGAGAACTGGATACAAAAGTGCTGATATTTTCAAGAGGGTAAACAGGAAACCTGAATAACTATATATTTAGGAAAGATTCACTCTTACTTATTTTATGTAAAGTAGATCCCATCTAACTAATGTGACATCTTCATTTGAGAGGAGCATATGTTAAATTAATAAATAGAACAGTGCTGGTACAGTGCTCTTAGAAGTCCATGAGGCATTTGATTTGAGGCTATACAATATTTGATTAAGTAATTAAAACAGAATCAATACAATAAATAGGTTTAAAAGAATGAACAGATGCATTTTATTGTAAATAGTTTTGTTTGTAGTCAGATCCTATGCCATTTATAGTGTTTATCATGAGTGACATAGCCTTGAGACTTCAATTCGAGAAAAGTTGATTAGCCTTGAGTAGCTCTGAGAAGCTCAGGGGTGATCTTATCCATGTGTATGAATACCTGATGGGAGGGCATAAAGACGACAGAATCTGACTCCTGTCAGTGGTATCCAGTGACAGGACAGGAGCCACTGGGCACAAAGTGAAAAAACCCAAGAAATTTCCTTTAAACGTAAGAAAAATATGTATTTTATGTCAATCAAGCACTGGAAAAGATTCCCCAGSTTTCCAGAGACGGTGTGGAGTCTCCATTGCTGGAAATATTAAAAACCCAGCTGGACAATGCCCTGAGAAACCTGTTCTATTTGACCAGGCTTTGAGCAGGGGTGTTGGCCTAGGTGACCTCCAGACATGCTTTCAAACCTCAGCTATTCTGTGATTCTGCAAAGTCTTAATCAAGTCTAATGATAAGATAAAGATAAGTCAGTGCTACAGAACTTGATCAGCTAGGCAAAAATAAACATAATTGCTTTAATATACAGTCAAAGATAAAAATTGGCATCAAAGGATGAGCAAAGTAGGTCATACTTCCCTGTTTCAGAAAGAAACAACTCCGAAAAAATTTGAGGGTAGTGGTGGTTAACCAATGAAAATAAATCTCAGTACCATTGTAGGGACCAGTAGTAAAGAGAACCAATATAAGAACTAGCCCAGATAAACAGGGAGATCTTGAGAAGGAGGGCAGAGGTTAGATGATCTTCACATTTAGCAAACCATAGGGATAAGACCTTGAAGAAGAATGAGTGAGCCATATCACATTAAYGGTTTCCCCTTACAGATGGGGTCTTTGTTCTGGATTATGTTGTGCCTCATTCCTTTGTTCTGCAGCCTTGCAGGATGGCATATGGCCCTACGTGTTTTATACTAGACATAGTCTATTTAATCTTTTCAGTAACAATTAAGTTTCTATCTTAGCTGGTTCACAGATTATTATATCAGAACTATTAAACTGGTGGGTTGTTTTTCTTCCACCTCAGTTTAGCTATTTTTTTGTTGTTGTTTAAAACAAACACTTGTCTCTGTGGTGCAGCACATACCAATATAGAACAGAATTACAATGTACTTCCAGCCAAAATCAGTTTATTGTCTATTTCAGTAGTTTTCTTATGGTAGCAATTATTCTCTGTAAGCCTGCAAGCAAGCAGCAGAAATCTGAAATCATCAAAGAGTTTTTATCTGCAGCAATTTCAAAAATGGCAGGTAGCTGATAGTTTAAACTTTAGTTCTCCGCAGTAGAGCAGTGTGAGAACTGGAGAATGCCATCTGCCTTCAACAGCTAGTTTTAAATGTTCAGGAATCAGGCTTGTGTTGCCATTGTTCATATGTGCTAGTTAAATCAAGCTGGCATGGCACAGCAACAAATGAGTTACCYGTAGCAAAAACTGATGGGTGAACTCCATTGCTTTGAGGGTCACGACTGGTTTGGAGAGGTACATTCTCAACTCCACCAAGTGGGCCTTTTGTATTGTACTCACAACAACTCTCTATTAAACCAGAGGAAGACTCATTGGAAGTGTATTTAATAGTGCCCTTATTTAACATAATATAGTATTTCTAATATGTCCTCATAAAAATATCAGATTTTGTGTATGTATAGTAGGAGAATTGCAGTGGGTTTAATGCAGTCAAAAAACCCCCAAACAAACAAAAAGCCCAAACCCATCTTCTCCTAAATTCCCAGAACTGGGGTTGAGACTGTAATCCATAGCACCATGGTGATTTTGGAGGGGTAACATGAAACATTCTAGTTTACCACTATTATATTTCTATCAGTGATTACCGAGTCCCTTTCATGAATGTGAGAAGAAAATCCAGTCTCAGATTTAAAAAAATGAACTGGAAGTCTAAAAGAAGAATCTTTAGGGTATTTCCACCCCTGAAAAGAAAGGAAATCAGTGCTGGTTTTCTGCTATATATTTTTTTAATCTGTTTTTGAAGCATCAGAAATGGCCCATGATATAGAAGACAGGCACCTGCGCTGTGCAGTGTCAATCAGACCCCGTTATTACGGSACTTGCTCACGTGCTCAACTTCGTACTGCACCCCAGTCCCTGTCTCTGACTGGGACAGATCAACAGAAACATTGGGATGTTTTTGGCTTTTCTCCTTGCTATGGCCAATAGATGACCTACTGAGAACATCTGGTCATACTCTCTGATATTTCACAGCGTCTAGATGTTTGTAACATCTTGATTTCTCCCAGTATTTGCTCACAGCACAGAATAAATTGAATTTAATGCCGGGATCTAAGTTAAGTCACCAGGATAAACCTAGAATATATAAATGCAAACTAACAGCCTGTGTAGCATGTGAAAACTACAGGAAAACAGAATTTTGTTTGGGTTTGTTTTATTTGTTTGTTTGTTTTTTAATTTGAACAGTTCCCTTTAAAAGACAATGGAGTTTTTTTGATCTTTTTTTCTGAATCTGAATGTTTTCTTGTTTTCTCATTCTTGTAACAATTTTCAAAGAAATTCTGTAGAATTTTTTCTTTTGAATTTCTATTTTGAGAAGAATCTTCTGATTAAATTTTACCTGAACTCAGATGACGCATTTTATATTTAAAAATAGATACTCCAGTTTTAATTGTTGATCCAAATAATAAAAAATAACAAAATTTTTCATTATAAATCCTATTACTACTTAATTATTTATACTAAAGAATATTTTCCCGTGGAAATTTCTGGTTTTGAGTAAATCAAGTTTTTTTTGGTTAAGGACCTGTTCTGCAYAACAATTATCAACTGTATCCAAAAATTGTGCAGCTCATTTAGAACTACAAGATAATACAAAGAATGCCAAAGTGATTTAACAAAATTAGGTGAAAGGACTAATAGGTTTTTTTTTTGATAAAAAGGAAATATTGCAGAATGGAAGGAGCAAACTGAATTGCTCCTGTACTCTGCTGGGGTCTAAAGATGGGAGAAGGGAAGAATCCTGCCTTTTTGGGTGAATGGCTCAACAGAAAGAAGTGCTCAGAAAGACCTCAGCTGTAGAAGCCATACAAGAACAGGAAAGAAAATCTTACCTGGAGTAATGTGTTCCTTTTTGGTTACCTGGCAAGACAAAAACATGATATTGCGGAAAGAAAATGTCTTTAGACTAAAGGAATATAAAGAAAGCTTTCCTCTTCAAAATAACTGCAGTATGTGTATCTTTAAATGAATGATGTATAGAAATGAGTAAAGTGCTCTTATTTTGATTTCTTATAATGGAAACACATGGAAATATTCAGCAAAATTCAAAGGCAGCTCATCTAAAACGGATTAAAAAAATACGTAACTCTTTTCCACCAGATACAATTTGGTACAGACATTTTTATAGGGATAATACAAATATCTGCAGTTATATTGAAGAGTATCATGTAGGAGTTATCTTGATTTTGAGCAAAATCCAAACTCTATCTGATTGAAATAAGCAAAACCCGTCCCCACAGGAACAAAGTTTTAGTATTTCCAAGAAAACCTAAAATTTACTTTTTCAAACCTAATTTTACTTGAAAAGCAGAAGAAACACAACAACTAAAGTCATGTTCACCGTGAATTTTATATATAAATGGAGGCGGAGAGAGAGAGACCTAGCAGCGAAATATCCACAAAATTGTTACTAGTAATATTTTCACAAACATTCTTTCGAACTTTCAGTTCTTTGGAAACAGGAAAAAAGAAAGATTGAACTTTTTCATATGGTTTCCATTATTTTCAGTTTCAGATGTGTTGGAGATATAGCTACAAACATTACCTCCTGTCAAGTTCTCTTTCAGGAGCAGATGACAGCAGAAGAAGCAACCAGCAAACAAAACACACACACCAAAAACTTTCGTAAACTTTCTTAAATAGCATAAAATCTTGAGTTCACTTCAGTATTTGGGAAATGTTTTTAACCCAATTGTTGTTTCCTGCTGTTATCCCCATAACCTGAAAAAAATGTGATTCCATGCCCCCCTCCAAAAGTATCTGAAACCCGTCTCACTTTATGATTCACCCAAAACTTTCCTCATTACAATTCTATTTCCTTTCTTTATACAAAACCTTTTATCATATGCTGGAGGGTGATGGCTTAAAAGTCGTGCCTAAGGGTTGAATTACTTAGACTCCCTTGAGCCACAGGTTCAAATTCTGGCAGGGTTGACTCAATTCTGCCTCCTTTCAAGGGAAAGAAATTGAATTCCATGCAGGTCATTCTGTGAAAGTCTTTCAGCGAAGAGCAAAATTGCAACTAATATCCAGCCTGCTTTCTGGAAACGTTAAAGCTTTCTGTCAGAAGGAAGTTTTCCCCCAGCATCTTTGACTAGTATTTCCTCTTCTGTCACTTCAGTGCTGCACATTCACCAGTGCTGTTCACTTAGCAATCACAGTCTACCAGGGGTTGCATAGATCTGCTGTGGTTATACAGGGCCAGATAACACACTGCCTTTAATTCCAGCCCTGATTTGTTTATCTGATTTGTTTCCTAAAATTTTAATGTGATTTTTCTTTCAAAGCTCCAAAAGAGGAAACAAAAGTCAATCAGTGAAAATCTTACCATTAATTATAAGGAAACCAAGAGGTTTTTTCTTTCACACTTGCAAAAAAAGATCTTGAAACTGTGAAGCATGCACACCTCAAGGGGTCAGCAGCAGAATGATAAATAAGGACAGCCTCAAACCTATCATTTTAAAATCGTGTGTTTTTCAGCAGTCTTTCATGGTTTGTAAATGCTTTGGTCTGGCAGCTCTGTGGAGTGATGACAAGGATGCAATCAGCAGCAGAAGGTAGCCCAGGTTGTAAAAGGTGTTGGCATCCCGTAGGAAGAATGGCATCGCARAGCCAGGCAGCTTAGGAAGCAAAGTCAGTGCTTAAACTTGACTGACATTTCCCATATCTGGACTCTCTTTCCAACTGGTAACAATATTGCCAGTTCTCAAAAGTTCAGGCAGGAATTTTCCGTGCTGGCAGCCTGTGTCAGGCAGATATTGCATGGAAAATATCACAATAAATGGTCATATCATTTCTGAAAACAAGCTTAGGGGAAAAAAACCCAAGGTTTTGCTCACTTGTAAAGAATATTATCATAAAATTATTTTCTGAGAAGCATCCTGACCTTTGCTTGTTAGAAAGATTTGAAATTTTACAAATTATCTTCTCATCATTTGTGTGAAAATTTGCCTAATTTTGCTTGATCCATTGAAACACTATTTTCGGAAGTTCAGCAACAACATGCTAGGGCTTGCTAGCCCCACTAATTGATAATTAACCTGCAAAAAGTATACTTTATCTTATTACAGAATTACTATTTTCAGGATTACAGTTGCCTCATCCCCTGAAACCACTAAATATTCTATCTTGGGGTAATGGAGCTGAAGAGAATTTCCCTGGAGTCACAACCCCCAGTGACCAGTGACCAGGACTGACCTCTTCGGTAGGGTGTTGGGAAAAGAGGATATAGCCTAAGGCAAATTCAGAGGGGTGAAGTTCAGGGATTGGGTTAAAAAAGTAAATGTAAGGGATAACTGAAAAAACACACTGTATGTATATGGCATATATCATTTGTGACAGATAGACAATTTTTACCTTTCTATAGGAAGTGTGGCAGCCATCTATGCTGTTTTCATACATTCTGCAGCCTAATTGAGGGATACACTTCCCAAGAGTGCAAATAATTGTTTTTGGAGGAAATTGCCCTTTCTGGTGCCTGAGGTTGACTCCCCACCACCATCTTTCTGAAGGCCCCATGCCTTTCTCCTGTTACATCAGGTTTAATACACATAAGCATAGAGAAATTCTTTCATGCTCACCAGGAAGGATAACTCCCCCACCAAGTGAATACTGTTTCCTTAGCACTTCCTGAAGCCACGTTCTGGTCTCCTCTTCTTCTAGTTAATGTCTCAGGCTTGACTTATGTACAGCAAGTCCAGGTGAGTGGGAAGGAAGATGGTATCGCATACAGCCTTCCTCTGCCTTAAGGGTCTACTGTGTGGCCCACTAGGTTGTGTGTACTTCTGGTTCATAAGACTTGGTCCTTTGTTCAACAAAACAGTGCCAGAGGCATAGAGGGCAAATGTTGGGCTATGGCAGTAGACTACTTCCCTAGAAAAGACATATTATTTCATATTTTTGTTCATAAATCTGCAATTATCAATAGATTTTGTTTGTGCATGCCTACATGTGTTTGTGTCAGTTATAACATTTTAGGTAAACACAATGACTTCAACCCATAGGCCAACATTTTAAAAAGTTGTTTCTGCTCTGCTGTGAGAACTGTGCCCATATATGACTCTTTTTGGTACTCGTTCAAATGTTTTAAACCCAACAGATGTCCTTTTTTTGTGAGCATAGAAAATGGAGAAAATAAATAGACTGTTTAATATGATCTGATTCTATTTTAAAATGCAATTAAATTGGGGGAAAAAATCCAGAATAAACATTTAAAGGGTTTGGTAATAGTGTTCAGTACCTTTTTTTCTCTAGATCACTCAGTGTTTTTTCCCCAGCCTAAGCCAAGGGAAAGTTGCAAACAACCGATGGCAGTTTCATGGTTCCCAATTCAGAAGTGAGGGGCTGTGGTCCAGTCATGAGGTGTGCACATCCCTGCACTGTCCTAGCTATCCAAAAGCACAGAGACCAAAAACTAAAGACCAAAGAGTTTCAGTTTTGAGACACGATGTCTTAAAGTCAAAATTCAGGCATACATTCAGGGCATTAGGAAAAGGTCTTGAACTCTGTTTCTGCTTGTGAGTAGAAACCTTCAGCTTGTACAGCTGCTACAGTAACATCTCTCATCAGTTTATAATTTACCTTACCTCTTGGGAGGCCGTGAGAAGCAAGATATAACTTAAACACCCTCCCTGGCTCCCAGAAAATGTGAGGATTGCACAGTTGGCTTCAAGCTAATGTTCAAAACTTATCATTGATTTTTCAGTTAGTTGTCTCATTAATGATACCCAGCTTAAAATTAACCTATTATAATATTTTGCTCTTAAATTTTGAAATATGGAGAATGTAGAAAGTACACTGAAGCACAAAGGAGAGCGCTCTTAGGAAGGGGAGAGAAAGAAGAGTGTGCAAGATATTGGACTATATCAGAAGACTGAAATTTTCCTAAGCATAGAGCTTCAAGTGAGTAATTGACTTTCTGATCATTGTTTTCTCTTTCTGCTTGATTCTTAATTACAATTACAAGCCAAAAATGACAACTACGCTACAATTAGCCTTTCTTTAGTTTCCTGTGTACTAACTCACAGTACAGGAATTGTGGGATGGAAGATCAGGAAAGGATTTGAAGACTTTGTAGATTTAAGCTACCTATGCTAATAAATCCTTTTCCCAAAGACTTCCTAGAGTTGTTTATGTCAACCTAAATGTCACTTTACCTTATGTTTATTTAATATCAAGYTTTTTATTTGTGTTTCCTGATAGTGTGGACCCAAATGGCCATCACTGAAAGGGAAAGGTATCAGTGTTCCAGTGTTAGGAATTTCATAAAGCCCTGTTTACATTGTTTTGTTGATATTTTGAGGGACAACACGGCAGGGCATAAGCAATCCGAGAGGTTCCTGGAATACATCRATGATAACTTCCTTCTCCAAGTGATAGAGGAGCCAGCGAGGAGAGGTGCTATGCTGGACCTTGTTCTCACCAACAAGGAGCGGCTGGTGGGGAATGTGAAGCTCAAGGACAGCCTTGGCTACAGTCACCATGAAATGGTGGAGTTCAAGATCCTTAGGGCACCGAGGAGGGCGCACAGCAAGCTCACTACCCTGGACTTCAGGAGAGCAGACTTTGGCCTCTTCAGGGATCTGCTTGGTAGATCACCATGGGATAAAGCCCTGGAGGGAAGAGGGGCCCAAGAAAGCTGGTTAATATTCAAGGATCACCTCCTCCAAGCTCAGGAGCGATGCATCCCACCAAAGAGGAAATTGGGCAAAAACGCCAGGAGGCCTGCGTGGATGAACAAGGGGCTCCTGGACACACTCAAACACAAAAAGGAAGCCTACAGAGGGTGGAAGCAAGGACAGGTAGCCTGGGAGAAAAACAGAGAAATTGTCTGAGCAGCCAGGGATCAGGTTAGGAAAGCTAAAGCCCTGACAGAATTAAATCTGGCCAGGGATGTCAAGGGCAACAAGAAAAGCTTCTACAGGTATGTCAGGGATAAAAGGAAGACTAGGAAAAATGTGGGCCCTCTCCAGAAGGAAACGGGAGACCTGGTTACCTGGGATATGGAGAAGGCTGAGGTACTCAATGATTTTTTGCCTCAGTCTTCACCAGCAAATGCTCAAGCCACACCGCCCAAGCCGCAGAAGGCAAAGGCAGGGACTGGGAGAATGAAGAGCCACCCACTGTAGGAGAAGATCAGGTTCAAGACCATCTAAGGAACCTGAAGGTGCACAAGTCCATGGGACCTAATGAGATCCATCCAAGGGTCCTGAAGGAACTGGCAGATGTAGTTGCTAAGCCACTATCCATCATATTTGAGAAGTCGTGGCAGTCTGGTGAAGTTCCCACTGACTGGAAAAGGGGAAACATAACCCCCATTTTCAAAAAGGGGAAAAAGGAAGACCCGGGGAACGACAGGCCAGTCAGTCTCACCTCTGTGCCTGGGAAGATCATGGAACAGATCCTCCTGGAAGCTATGCTAAGGAACATGGAGGACAGGGAGATGATTCAAGACAGCCAGCATGGCTTCACCAACGGCAAGTCCTGCCTGACTAACCTAGTGGCCTTCTACAATGGAGTGACTGTATCACTGGCCATGGGAAGGGCTACAGATGTCATCTATCTGGACCTCTGTAAGGCCTTTGGCATCGTCCCCCACAACATCCTTCTCTCTAAACTGGAGAGATATGGATTTGATGGGTGGACTGTCTGGTGGGTGAGGAATGGATGGTCGCATCCAGAGGGTAGTGGTCAACRGCTCAATGTCCAGATGGAGGTCAGTGGCAAGTGGTGTCCCTCAGGGAGTCCGTACTGGGACCGATACTGTTTAGTGTCTTCATCARTGACATAGATGGTGGGATCGAGTGCACCCTCAGCAAGTTTGCAGATGACACCAAGCTGCCACAAGTGGTGCGGTCGACATACCTGAGGGATGGGATGCCACCCAGAGGGACCTGGACAAGCTCGAGAAGTGGGTGCCTGTGAACTTCATGAGGTTCAACAAGGCCAAGGGCAAGGTCCTGCACCTGGGTCGGGGTAACCCCCAGAATCAATAYAGGCTGGGGGATGAAGGGATTGAGAGCAGCCCTGCTGAGAAGGACTTGGGGGTACTGGTGGATGAAAAGCTGGACATGAGCCGACAATGTGCGCTTGCAGACCAGAAGGCCAACCGTATCCTGGGCTGCATTCAAAGCAGCGTGACCAGCAGGTCGAGGGAGGGGATTCTGCCCCTCTACTCTGCTCTGGTGAGACCCCACCTGCAGTACTGCGTCCAGCKCTGGAGCCCTCAGCRCAAGAAAGACAYRGACCTGTTGGAGCGGGTCCAGAGGAGGGCCACAAAAATGATCAGGGGGGTGGAACGCCTCTTCTCTGAAGAAAGGCTGAGAGGGTTGGGGTTGTTCAGCCTGGAGAAGAGAAGGCTTCGGGGAGACCTTATTGCAGCCTATCAGTACTTAAAGGGGGCTTATAAGAAAGATGGCAGCAAACTTTTTAGCAGGGCCTGTTGCGACAGGACAAGGGGGAATGGTTTTAAACTAAAAGAGGGTAGATTTAGACTAGATAGAAGGAAGAAATTTTTTACATTGAGGGTGGTGAGACACTGGCACAGGTTGCCCAGAGRGGTGGTAGATGCCCCATGCCTGGAAACATTCAAGTTCAGGTTGGATGGGGCTCTGAGCAACCTGATCTAGTTGAAGATTTTCCCTGCCCATGGCAGGGGGCTTGGACTAGATGACTTTGAAAGGTCCCTTCCAACCCAAACTGTTCTATGATTCCATGATTCCATTATTTTCCACAGTGCCATCCAGGTAGCGGAGAAAGGAATGTGACAAAATCTTTTTTTATCTTTACAGTTAGCTGCTATAATGTCCCTCCAGCACTATAAGTAAAAAGACAGAGGATAATACTTTTTTTTCCAGTATCCTAACGATAACTGAGAATGCCTGTGTTCCCTCAGCTAGTTCTTTTAGCCAGCAGCTATTGCAATATGTCTATAAGGAGAAACTCAAACAGACAGAGCAGAAACTCAAAGACGGAAAGATACATAGAAAATATCTTATCGTCATCCAATTTCAAGGAAACAATTTAAAGATAACTAGCTTGTAAGTGATTGGGGTTGTATTGCTTTTAACTGCAGCCACCTGTTTCCAAAAGAGGAAGAATGGGTTCTTGGCTAAAGCTTGGCTAAAACAGTACCTAGCTAAAGTTGGATATCTTGGCTCTCTTCCTAGAACGGCTACAGGCTTCCTGCAGGACCTCATAGCATTTCTTACACTTCCTGGGAATTATTTTCTTCATCTCTGTCCACTTACATGCCTGTCATTCRTTAATGAGAAGCTCTCTAATATAGGGCAAGTAGAAAATAATTTTTTGATAGGACAGCAAAATGATGGCAAATGTGTTGCACCAATCAGGGTATCAGAATCCATGGAGACATGGATTTTTAATGATAAAAACACTACCTCTTACCTTCTGGAATGGAGATGATCCTGGATCATTGAGGTAGTTTTGTAACAGTAAACTGAGGCATATACACACTAGCACACATTTGTACTTTTTAGAGTATGTTTTATACTCATTTATACTCCGGAAGTGCAACGCATCTAATAGAGAGAAACCATCAAGCCATGACTTAGTTCCTATCTCTGGCATTCTTGGGGGCCCTAGAGCAGGTCACTTCATTTCTCTGAGATTTTCTTTTCCTGCCTTTTCTCACTGACAAAGTTCTCTGGGCCGTGGTTTCTCTTTTACAGTGGCCTTTCATATGTTCTCCAGTCATGAACTCCTCTCTAGTTTGATAGATGTGTCAATATGAAGATGTTGTACTGAATAACAGCTGCAGAGATGTTAGGTTCCTCTATCCTTGACAAGATTTAAAAAATCCTTGCGGGTTCCATAGGGGAGGGATGATGGAAGGAATCATGATTTTATAAACTTATTTATTCATTCTTTCATTCACTCACAGATATTACTGACTAGTTTCAGTGTATACCCTGGAGTTCCAACACATGTTCTTAACAGATGTTTTATTATCTGATCTTTTGTTATATTCATCCAAACTGCCACAACAGTCACCCCCCTTTTATCTCCTTCTACCCCAAACTAAATAAAAAGAAAATAAACTCTTCATAATGATAGACAGTGTTGGGTTACTCTGACTCAGAAATCACTCCCTCCAAGGGCAATTATAACCAACTCTTATCTTTACAAAATCTACCGTATGAGCTTAGTGACTTGAGATGCAATGTGTTCTGATTTCTGAAGGCTCAGACTTGGATTTTGAGGAAAACAGGGATTACTCTTTCAGAACAGTTCTCTCTTGTCTTGCTTTCYGGCCCTAAAAAGGAGTAAGACAGGTTGTTTTAAAAGTATGTTTAAATATTTTGGAGTAAACAGTTACTCAGTCTGCTTCATGGATCTTACTCTGATAGGCTCCATAGTTTCTCTCATATAACCCATGCATCATCCTTCAGGAGAGGAACCCTGTGATTCAGCATGGTGTGGGTTACACAAGAAATTTGTCCCCTTGATCTTTTTGTTTCTGATTCAACCCTCTCTTTACCATCAGTTTTGTGTTGAGATTGTCGGTTATCTGAGCGTGCACAGCACTGGAAGGTGACGGTATGAAAACAGAGCTATTTGTAGGTGATTCAAGCTCTCCTTGAATCTTATTGGTCTTATAACAGCATCTACTTTTACATTGAAGTACCTTCATTTACTCACCTAACTTTGAAAATGTTTGCTTAAGTGATTTKTCTGTATTGACTTAGCAAGTTAATAGCAGAGGAGAAAGACAGTCCTTGGCTTTATCCATCAAAGTACCATTCCCACTTCCTGTCTCAGGCTGTCATTGGACAAAGCAAAGTTATTAATACTAGCTATATTTCTATTTCTCTAACATAATTATCATACTCGTGTGCATTGGATATTACTTATTATATTGCTTATAGAAATCTAGAAACAATCCTAAACCTAGGTGTTAACAACCACAAGATATTCATATCAATATCATCCTTGTCCTGTTAAAGTTTGGAAACATCTCTGAGATTTCTTTGAGCTGTTCATACCTCTTTTTACAATATTTATAAATTTATTATATATAATAATATTTGCCATTTTAAATAATATTTACTTTTTTTAAAACTTACAGTAACATACAAAWCTTACTTTGAGCCAAGAGACAAAAATTACTTCTGAATCATCAAATATGAAATAGAATCATGAGGGTACCAAAACAACAAAGAAAAAAAAAATGAGAATGTAATGAAACTTTAAAATGATATGTATTTGGAAAAGGGTTAATAAAAAAAAAGATAAATTATACATTAAATTGTTCAATAAAAATACATTAAATTCTGTTAGAACATTTGTCAGTGGAGAATTCTTTTTTGAATGAGAATGAGACTTTTTTGACCACACATTCTTGCTTTCTATAGAAATTGTACAAATTTTTTGTACTTAAAAAATTAAAATACTAAAAGAACTCATTTCTTTTTTCCTAAACWTCTATGGGAGATATATATAAGCATTGCCAATATTCATTTCCCTAATAACTTGACTTCTCTAGACCAATTTTATTTGCCATTTGGCCTACATTTTACTTGAGCATGTTCACAGTCTTTTATAACAAAGGACATTTGTTTCTCATGAAAGGCATGAACTACAACAAATCACCTCTGTTACAGATATTTCACTAAATTTGAGAGCTTATATTTGCAATGTCCATAGCTCCCAAAGGCACATAAGGTACATTATGYTTTCCAAAAGAAAGACAAGATGGCCTCTTTGACAAACCAAACAAGAATCAAAGTTTCAAGCTGTGGTCACTAATTTGGAGCACTTCCATTTCTGAATGTTCAGCTAGAGGCACTTAAGGCAGGAGAAATTAAGAAAAAGCTGTACAGCTTTTGCACAATTCTGGGTCAAAATCCTGCCAGCTCTTGAAATACAAAATTTGGGTTAAACCAGGAAGATGGCTAAATTGATGCTATATGATGTTAAAAGATGATTATGTGCATGTATTCAAAACTTCTGTGCCCTTATGATTTCTATTAAATGAAAAGTATGCAGAATCCCAGAAATAAAGTCCTCCCCAAGACTATACAGAGAATGTAATCATTTTGTACCTGGTGCTGTTAAGGTAAATGTTGATTTTATGTTGATAGCTCTAAGCAAGCAGTGATTTCTCAGCTTTTATACAAACATCCTTCATTAGATAAGGTTCATTTGAGAAATTTTAAAGTTTTTTGGATTTTTAGAGCTCCCTTGACAAGTCCATAACCTAATGCAAATGTGATTGCTATCATCTTAGCTAAAACATCAGGTTGGACCCAAGATTCTCCATTAAAAGAGAAAATTGCTGACGTTCAAAGCACTAACACCTCTTACTCTGCAAAGATGGACTTCTATGGATTACACAAACATCTTGTATTGTCAATGAATACTCAACAAACATTCTAGTTGGAACACTAGCAACATTTTGTTGATTTCCATAGTCACCAGATAGTGAATTGCATTCAGATGCCAGCCTTTTAATTTGGGACTTGTTGTGTCCTTTGAAAAAGTAAGTTTTTAGGCATGACTTATTTGAAATTTCTTTTTTTTTTTTTTTTTTTTTTAAAGCAATTATGAGACTGATGGACTACTTTGTAGGGAAGAATGCAGCTGTGTTGGTGATATGAGTGATGGTAGGTATTCATTTCCCATGCTGTGATGAGGAGTGTGTTCCCGTTGTGATATTGCCAGTAAGGAGAGAAAGAAGGGAGACCATTTCTTACCACTCATGAGTGTGCCTTGTTGTGTGAGAGTCAAAACATTCTGATGTCATTCACTGTTATTGGACTGTCATTGCTCATAATCATTAATTCAAAAGTGAATTCTCCAGAAGTGCTTAGTGGTATATATTTTTTCCACTGACAGGAGACGAAACTCTAAGTGTGAATAGGCAGCTAGAAACCACCRAAGAACATCTGATTCAAGATAAGGTTTCCACCATGGAATTCCAGTTTTTCTTATTATARTGCTGTAGGAAAGAGAAGTTGTATTACACATCATTTCACATTTAGTTTTATACTTCTTCCTACCCTTAGCAGTCACTACGTTGTGATGTATGGTTATCTTCTCACAACTGCTGAGAGATTATTCTGTGTCATGTTACATTATAATAGTATTTTCCAGAGGCATTATTTCCTACTTGGACTGAGGTGGTAAAGCACAGATGACAAAAGCTTCTGTCATTATACACTCAAGAAGATGTCCAATACAAGC
The DNA here is from genome assembly GCA_035582835.1 of Phoebastria nigripes. Lineage (NCBI taxonomy): Eukaryota > Metazoa > Chordata > Aves > Procellariiformes > Diomedeidae > Phoebastria > Phoebastria nigripes. The sequence goes on along the minus strand of JAYKAV010003132.1, from coordinate 2,416,023 downwards.
CTGAACATTTGTACTACTGCAGAAATTATTACATGGTGCTTATATTTTGGAGAATGCTTATTATGTAAGACATCTAAGATAGCTCCTCTCCTCAGCCTACACTTTCAAGAACAATTCCAGTCAGCTGAATAATTGAAATTTTTCCATGTCTTAGTATATTTGCTGGTAGGACTGAACCTCACCCTCCTACCCCATTGGGTATCCCCCTACCCCAACTGGACATTTGTGACAATAAAAATAACCTGATACAGAGATAAAGACACAGCAAATTTCACCACATACTACAAGGCTGATATGAGCTGGCTTCTAATCTCATTGGTGATGGCTGAAGAGAGGAATAAGTTTATTCGGGACAAAGGAATTTCCTGACTTATCCTCCACATAATAGAAACTGACACTGTAAGTTTTGACCCTCTCTGGGACCTCAGTTTCTGTTATTATGTAGAAGACTCCAGTACCTGTACACAGTGTTCTCAAAGGAAAACAGCAAATAAAAACCTTTAAAAATATGAAAATAAATAAATACTGATCCTATCAGCTGTTTCTTCCTACAAAGAAAACACTGATATAGCATGACATGATAAAAAACTCCTTTAGAGCCTTTAAGTTGAATGGATTCTGGCTGTCTTGAATCAAGGCTGGCAGGGAATATGCTCTTCAGACTGTGGCAGATGGCATCTGTTTTGTTTGCTTGCTCGGGTTTGCTGTATGTTTCTGAGTGTTACACTATGTTCTGCTCTGTTCTGCTAAATGGCTGAGTAGCAGAGGGAGGAGGGTTGCTTTTTCACTTTCTGGTGGCTCCTACTATCTGGGGCTGGTGAAATTCTCTCAATGGAGAAAATATCAGACCTTCTCTGACAGCAGTGGATTACGATCTACTKCAATGCTGTTTTGAAGATCTGGTTGGAAAAAGCAGGGATTGAAGCACACAGCTATCAGKGATCTTGAAACACAAATAGAGATAAAGAAGGGTCCCAGGAAGAGAAGAAAGCAAGCAAACATGTTTTAGAGGAAGGGGAACGAAATATGAACATGGTACATATGATGTTTGTGTGCAGTGTGTTACGATCTAGGAAGTAGTAGAAGTAGCCAGGTGGAGAGCAAGACTGAAGAAAAGGACCTCAAAAGCATACGCACTTTCAAGCTGGATTCCTCACAAGGACTAATCTTTTTTATTTGCCTTTTTTTTTTTTAAATATGTATTTTAATTAAAAGAGATGCATTGCTGTAGTTAGACAACATTTAAACCCTAGAATTTATTGTCACCTGACATTATGAAGACCCAAAAAGTTCCATTCAAAGAGGAACAAGATGAATTCAGGGAGGATGGGAATCAATGTGTTATACTTTGATCTCAATGTGAACGATGTCTACTGAGAATATTTTTTTTTTTCTTACTCTAAATAAAAATTAATTACAGACTGGGGAACAGAGAGCTCTCTTCACTAGGGAGTCTTGCATCAGTTTTTGGAGTATGTATTTATTCAGTGACAGGTGTCCTCTGGAGATTGAAAAGGCTCCTTTAATAAAGGATGTTGGACTACACAGTTTGTACTCACCATGATTTGTTTCTAAAAAGAATACCTCACCACAGGTACTGATGATTTAGGTGACAAGGAAGGAGTTCAAAGAATGTGGGAACAACAGAGGGGAAAAAAAGTATGGTTTTCCAAGACAGACCATCTTCTGCATTACCTTTGTTATTTGTGACCCACTTACACTTTTACAGTTAGTTTAAGAGCTTAGATCTTCCATAGTGGCTGACCACAGCAGGAAGCATGCCCTGGAGGGCAAGCAGACTGGATAAAAGTTCTCCAGTGTGGAGAGGACAAAGATAGCAGGGTGGCTGACTGTTAGATCCAGTGCTGACGTCCCTCACGTTTCTTAGAAATGGGGTGCTTTTCTCGCCTATGCAAAGGAACAGTCCTTTGCACAGCTCCCTGAGTCAACAGCGTACTGATAGAGGGATGCCTGACCAAGAATGACAAAAGGATGTCTTGTTCTTCTGCCAGTATTTGAAGAGTAATCTGCTCATGTAGGAAGTAGCATTCTTAAAATCTAGCAGAAATGTTTGAAGGGAGGACAAACTTCCCAAACATTGATGAGAGACATAACAAAGAAAAGGGGTACAGAGAGGACCTTTTATACAGCTAGGTTTTCTGGATATATTCCATTTCCTCTAAATGGATGAAGACACTTTCCACTGAGATCTCCTTCTTCATAGCTGCGATCCTAGTGCATGCCCTTAAATTCACTTTGGATCCAGATAATGTCTGGGATGCAACTGCCACTGCCACAGCAAATACAGGTGAAGGTCATAGCCTTGGAATTGGCCTGTAGCCTTTGCCCCTCACCCTCAGGAACAAGAAGGGTGACYGATCTTCCTGCTGCGTGGATAAGAAACAATTTGGCCATTTGTCTGCCAATTCTGTAAGACTTTATAGCCAGTCAGTCATATTGCCTTACTCCACTTTCTGCCATCCACACTTGTTTTGGGATGTACTTAGACTTTTTCTCTGATGGCAAACCCATGACAGAAGGATCATCTATGACAGCCAATCGTTCTTTTCCAGCCACAGGTCAACGTCTCCTCTGTTATGATGATTCCTTTGAGAGAGGAACTGAGGAAATCATCTAAAATTTTTTTTAAAAGTACACTTTGGGGAAAAAGTCTTTTTATAGGAGTTAGGTTTTCTCCCTAAGTACTGAGAATTCAGCTGGCTATTATCTAGAGATGACAGACTGGTAGAAATGGAGATGGCATTTTCTAAGTAGTATCTGAAGTAGTGTGACAAGTTTTTCCATCTTATTTCAATATCCTTTGTACTGTACAGTCATCTTCTAACAGTGAAAGTTTCCCATGTAATTTCTGTGTCCTTATCTTCTCTTTGATAAGAGGATGGATGGTCTTATATTTAATTCATTAACCCAGAAGTTTGTAGAAGACCTATATTGGCTGATTGTCTCTGCTGAGAACTGTTGATATTTCTTGAGACAGTTGATATGATCACTGTTTTCCACAATTTTACATCAATAAGACAGTGATACTCCTTTCTTATGTCACAGAGAATTGTGACTATAAAATCAACAGCTTTCGTATGATCTTCATACATAATACTCTGAGTGACATGGAGTTGAGGCTTCTTGCTGAGCTATCAGAGACCATGCCTRATCTGCTAGGAACAAAATTTGATTTTTACAGCAGGAGTGTTAGGTCCAACCAGTGACCAAGAGATGAGAGGTTTCATACCCTGAGAAACACATGTTTTTCTGATGTCCCCGTTTACTAACAAATGCTTAAAAAACATTATTTCCAGGTCCCTCAGAACAGTTTCCTCATTTGAATATAGAAACAGCTGATCCTTTTACTTATTAATTTATTTTATTTTTTGTTCTGTTGTCCCTATTAAATTTTTCTTCTTTTGTTCTTCAGGCGAAAGCCTTGTTTTCCTCCCCTACTCCTGACTTTTAATTACTGCTGGCTTGATTGACAGAAAAACAGGACAGAAAGATTTTTTTTTTAAGTAAATGAAGCTGCTGCTTCTTCATCCTTAGTGACACAATGCAGCCAGCTATTAACAGGCTTTGTGTGTGTATAAGCACAAGTGAAAGGGAGAGAAAGAGAGACAGGGAGCCAGAGAGAGAGAGCTTCAACAGTTGATGATAAAACATAGAGCTTGAGAGAATAATCACAAGAAAAGAAGAAAAGAAAAAAAATAAGAATTATATGAAAAGGGAAAGTTAATTGGTATAGAAAACTAAATTCAATATTCGCTTGTGGACTGCCTTAATGGTTTAATAACTGCCAATTTTGTACACAGGCTCTATGCAGTTGTAATAAGAATTTCATCCCCAGCTCTTACAGGGAAAAGATAAGCAAGCAAATATACTGTGGCCACTGGATGCCCTAGTACTGTGTTTTATTATGTTTACTTTATAATCCCATCATCCCCATGCCACCAGCATGCTTGAGGGGTAGTGGAGGAAGCAGTCGGCACTCCCTGTTGGCTCCCTGTCTTTCACTGCTACCCTAAGGTACTTAAGAATGACAGTATAAAGAATTTCTGTGCAGATGAGCCTGTAGATTTGGGGAATTGGCTGCTTATAGACAGGGATTCTTTTGGTAGACTTAATTCCTTTAGCAAGGGTGAAGAACCATCTGTGGGGATTCTTGTCATGTATAAGGAAGTTAGTCATGCTCTCTGCGGAGTTGAGTTTCTTGAATTTTAATGAAACCCATGTCAATCTGTCTCTTCTATACCCCTGCGTTGAAATCAGTGGTCAGCTAGTCAACAATCACAACAGTAAATCACAGCAGATAAGCCGTGCAGGACAGCAATGAAGAATTTACAGTCTTGTCTTTTCCTGTTTCTTCTCTTTCTTCTTTCTTCCTTCTCTGTTTTCTTCTCTGTTTTCTTTCTTTCTGTCTTCCTTCCTTCCTTTTTCTCTTCCTTTCTCTCTCTCTTTCTTTCTCTTTTTCTTTCTCTTTCTCTCTTTCTTTCTTTTCTTCCTTCATTCCCTTCTCTCTTTCCACCTCCCCTTTTCTCCTCTTTCTCACTTTCTCTTCCTTCCTTCCTTCTTTCCTTCCTTCTTTCCTTTCTTCCTTTCTTTCTTTCTCTCTTTCTCTCTTTCTTTCTTCCTTTCTTTCTTCCTTTCCTCCCTCCCTTTTCCCTACTTTTTCTTCCTTGCCTTTTTGCCTTCTGCCTGCCTTCTTTCTTCCCAGAAAAAGACTCTAAAAGTGTACAAAATGAGTCATTGCTATTTTTTGTCTTAGAGTGAGAGGTATTTCAGAGGGTGAGGAGAGGAAAGGTGAAAACAGTTTGCATTTTGGAGACATTTTATCTTTCTTGATCCATCTATGCTTTTTATTGGACATTTAAATGACTTTCCATGCCCTTGATTTCCCCCAGTAACTGAAATACAGAGACTGAGTTTTACTTTCCTAATTTTTTAAATTTTTATATATATAGATATATGCATGGAAACTAATAAATCTATTAAAAAGCACATGTTAAGAAAGAGATCACTGTAAACCACAGTGTAATAGAGCAATCTGTTAGTCTCCCAAGTTCTAAGGGCTATGTGCATGAAGCAGTTAAAAGAAGAACATATTTTCTTTAACATGCTGCTTTATTAAAATTTGTTCTTCTACTCTAATGAGAGAGAGAGTTTTCAGACTCCAACAGTAAATACAATACAGCGAAGAGTTCCTTTGKTTTTTCTTTGTTTTTTCTTATTTTTTTTCCCCTTCTCTTTTCTTTCCAATTTGTACTATCTTGAATGAATAAATGTCTCTTTTGGGGTTGCTTCGAAAGCCTCTGATAACATTCTGGAAGGGGTTTTTGGAACTGATCAGAAAATATAGATGGCACTTGGCTTCCCATTTGAGGCTAAATGAAGGGAGTAGATTGAAACACGGGCATAAAGGAGCCCTCCTGGGTTGAAGAAACCAGTCCTTCCTGCTATTGGCACCGTGGCACATAACCTCTTTCTTATTAAGTTCCATTATTGAAGTCAATAAAATGCATTTTCAGAACCAAAAACCTCAAAAAGTTGAGATCTCTGCTCCAATTCTGAGCTTAAATTTATTCATTTTTTTTATTATAGTCACTTGGTTTCGTGCAAACTTTGGACTTCAGCCTAAATGATCTTTTTTTTTTTTTTTCTTTCAGATGTCTGTTCTACCATGTTTATTGAGAGCATATCTAGTCTCAGACCTCATTTCATTAGGCGAAAAAACTCATACCATCAGTGGGTGAGACTGTGTAGCTACAGACTGACTCTGTCCACTCCAGTTTAGTCTCAGTGAGTTTAGCTGTAGYATTGCCTTAGCATAGTACTTTGCTCCAGTAAAGGCAGGACTAAAATAACTTGTCATCCTACTTCATCCCTTTCCATTAGGAACAACTATATAATAGACATCTAGGTTAGAAAGGCCCACAGAAACATTTTGTTTGATACTACTATACACAATAGGCTACGGAATATATACTACATATGACAAACATAAGATTCATGTTAGAAGAGTGAAAGATGCTGCAAGATGAGAGGACAAGAAATCATGTACATGGCCGTTGTCCTGGGTCCCTCCACTAACGGATTGTTTGCTAAATAAAGTTCCCATATTGCTGGGTAAAATGGTCTCTCAATAGAACTTAATCAGCTTGGACACAACATTGTACTAATGGGATTATGTGTTCTTGAACCAACCTGGTTTGAATCTGGACTGTTCAGGTCTCGAGGAGTGTGTGATTGTTCAAATTTGTTCATTCTGAAATAATTTTTAATCTGCCTTTCAGATGTCAGGTGTCAAGCTACTGTTCCTTTTGGGAAAGTTAATTTTGCTCCTTTGTTTGTCCTGACATTGAGCTTGTACTCTGAAATAGCTAGAAAAATCTGGCTGAGTGTTTAAAGTTCAGGTTATTCTTCTATAACTTGAAAGAAGCATTCAGTCCGTAGGAAGCTGTTGATATTTTGTAAAATTAACAGAAGTCTCCTAAAAGATCTTAAGTTGGTATCATTCTTCCATACAATTTTTTTAAATCTAAAAGTCTGTCCTGTAGAAAAATCTAAAATTCTTTCCAAACTGGTGCCAAATGTCAAAATATTAGAACTTTCCATGTAACCAAGATATTAATTTTCTTAATTATGAAACATTAGGTTTTGTTTCCTCTTCTTTATGTCAGTTGTAACATTTGCTTACATTAAACACTTTATACAAAACATTGTGAATGTTTTGCCTTCAAATTTTCTTTGTTTGAATTTCACAGATACCTAAACAAAACTCTAAATGTTGCAAGAATATAAAATTGTATACTTCAACATTTTGAGAAGTGATAATTCTAAATTATAAGTTAATGGAGAGAACCACTTAAAATACATTTTCAAGCTCAGTCTTGATATCAGTGTTTTTTATTGTTCTTATGGAACACAATAGCAAAACTTTCCTTTCCTGATAGTTATCTGTGTCTCTGATTTCTTTCAAAAGTCCATGAAGAAGAAACGAACGTTTAGGTTAGGATCCCCATTTAATTGTTACGAGCCTTTTTTTTGAGGTGTTTAACTTATGTTTCACTATGAGAAGTCAGACACTAGATACTTTTTTGTCTTGATATTCTGAGGGCTATGGTATAGCAGAGTCACCATCCTGACTCTGGCATAGATATGAGAGGACCTTGAATGGGATTGTCTTATCTCACTTTATCTACCTAAGACTCCAGGAACTGAGTTCTGATCTAAGCTATTTCTCTAGAACATAGCAAAAGTGAACGAAGGAAAGTAGGCAACTCAATGGAGCAAATCTTTCAGAAGGCAAACAATTTCTCCCATCTCTAGCTAGTGTCTAAGAGTGTCTAAGATGGACCAAGTGAAATGCCATACTTTTATATGACTAAAGGTGCATGAGGTGAATCCAGTGGTACTGAACACGTAGTTTTGTTATTGATGAGAGTAGCTGTCAGGCTGAAATAGCTTCATCACCAAAGTCTTTTCCTATGAAACTTCTGCCTTTCTCTTACACAGGGAAAAGCTCAGACTATTTCAGACAGATAGGGTGTTCATTTGAAACTTAATAACTGGTAGGGTGCTCAGACACTGTTGATAATGGTTGTCACATTAGTATGTAGAAAAGGCAGGCTGAAGTCTCATAACAAGATACTATCAAATGTAAACTTTCTGGGAAGCATTGAGGCAATGACCAAAGACCCAATATATTTGCCATGGGTATGTTCACATGCTGTAATGCATTTGCTGCTGAAACACATTACCCAGGGAGGAAGTACAGACACTCTTGTTCTGACCCACATTCCTTTTTTTTTTTTTTTTTTGCAATATCAGCTCTGTCAAGCATTTTTCTTCATTCATGTTTGGTCAGTTATAAACTGCAACCTTTTTGCCTGAGTATTCAGATTGCTCCTGATTTTATAGCCATGAACCTGTCTGCTTTATGTAGCTTTTGTTGGCTGTATCCTGCCTTCACGTGTTTATTTCTTATGCTTAGTACAGCATTTTCTGATCTGTAGTTAACCACTGTCAAAACTGATCAAGAATTTCTCCCTTTACTCAGGTAATTAATAGGGAAACTTCTTTCTTATTTTATTTTGGAATTGTTTGTAAAAATTAATGAAGCATGTATTGCTAAATTGAAGTTGTTGAACTTTTACAACTGAAATATATGTTGCCTTAGTGAGAAAGACTTAAGCATGGAGGAAAAAATAATGCTAAGATAGTCCTTATTAAAGGAATCACAAAACTGGCATGTATTTGTATTGTTTATTTTTTAACTGCATAGCTTGCAAATCTTAAGGAAAAATACACTTATGCTACTGATCAATTAAGACTAGCGCATTCAGTCCTGTATTTAAAGGACATTAAACTTCCAGCCTGAACATCTCCACTTTCTATAATCTAAYTTGCATGCAGGATAGAGCATTTGAAATTATGTCAGTACACCGGGTTAGGAAAAGCAATGAACAAACAGAATCTGAACCTTTCATTTGTGATAAGAACTATTGTTAAATGTCTTTGCCTAGATTATGGTACTTCAACAGAAAGGTTAGGTCAAATTTACATGTGTGAACAAAAAAGAACACAGACTGAAAATGAGGAATTTCCATCTGAAGCTGTAGGAAAGGGAAATCTTTAACTCCTATGCATCATAAGCCTTTGTTGCCCAGCTTTTTGTTCCTATTGTCATTATGATCTCTTTTTGACAATAGTTGCCCTACTGAATTCATCACTTTGTTCAGAAGTATAAGGCTTAACTCTCAGTGTTTTGTCTCTCTTCTTTCCTCTTTTCTTTGTTCCCTCCAAATAGATTAGTAATCTAGTTTGACTATAGCCTCATTCTAATGAATGGAATAGACTGGAAAGAAAAGATGAATTCAAATCATTATTTAAACATGGTGAGGCTGAAGGACTCTGCACTTAACTTTTAGACTCCTAAATCCAGGAGTAGTACTCTGAGTTAGATACTGAAGTTCCCAGTCCAATGTGTAAGAAGATGTAAATATCTCAGGATGAAGTTTTCAGTGCTGTGGATTTGAACAGGATGCAGCCAGGTTTAAGAACATGCCTGAAATTTTGCTCCTCTCTTGGACTGAAGGTCTTACCTCTGGACTGAGCTAGGTCACCCTGCAAGGCCTCAGATCCAAACCTCAAATCAGATCCAGACTTCACTTTTATCTAAGTGCATGGAGGTGGGGATATTTGACTTTTCTGTAATAACTGATGAGAGCCCGTATGCCAAAAGAGGTACACCTCAGCTTTCTAGACTCCTTTACCCAAAGGAGTTTTAAATTAATGATGACTCTTTGTTAACTCTATTATATCCTTCAGATGGAAAATTCTTATTCCTCCGTGCATGCTTTGTTTGCTTTAACCACACTGGGAACGCTCTTTGATATAATGATGATGATGATAACAACAACTTATTTATGGAATATTTCTTTCTCTGCTGGACAGTGCTTTGACAGCATTCAATTGATGCTGCTGAAATGAAGGAAAGGTTAGATTCAACTGTCTTTGACTTGYATCAGATAATATTTCTTGAACAATTCCACTGGACTCTTGAACTCTATAGCTCCACCGGTAAACAGTGAGTAGTCTTCTAGCRTGGCTGAATTAGTTCAAAGAAGGTAGCAGAAGATGGATAGAGTGAAAGGTAAGTTTTTATTGCATAGCATCGGCTGAGAAAATTGTGCTGTTAGGTGAACTCTTTCTTCTTCTGAAATTGAGTTAGCTTAGTTACATGCTAGAGCAAGAAGGGAAGACCAGATGGAATCGGGACTTCATGGGACAGAACAAATACACATCTGACTAAAAGCAATCTGAAATATATACTTCTGATTTCAGAATGAATATTCACATAAAAGCTAGTATTCAGAATAGATGTGTGTAGGAAATATTACTTTAAATACACATAAAATTAACAAAATAAATTCACAGAATAAAACTAGAGGTACAATTTGGCTAAACAGGTCTAAGAGGGAAGGTGGTCTGGGAAGGAACACTGAACCATGAATTTTCCAGCAGACCATACTGTGCGTGTAGATATGTGCATGTATGTGTTCTTTATGCTCCCATGAAGAACAACCTATTTATTTTTAGGTATCTAAATATAAAATTTGCTATCACATTGAACAAAAAATTATACAATTTTGATTAAAGTGAGAAACACGGGATGGAGACAAGTTTGCAAATTATAGCAAGGTGTGATATTGGGCAACTGGGGACTGTCAAACTCCAGCTCAAATTTTCCAATAGCATATGAAATGTATTTTGCAATATTCATTCATTTTGTTTTGGGGTCATTGACATTGTGCTGCCCTTGCACAGGTGTGATGGGGAGTTGATGGGCTATACATCAGTTTCATTAGGACTGAAGAACCAACTTGATACTTCTGCCAGACAAGCAAAAAAACACTAACTGTAAAGCTCCAAAGAGCAGTGTTTATAAGTTTTCAAATAGAAGCTGAGAAACACCAATAAAGTTTGGATTCAGCTCAAGTGCACCATCAACCTCAGGCAGCTTCCTGGTAGTTTTATTTATTTATTTTTTTATGATCTATTTGTCTAGTCCCACTGAAATATACATAGAGAATCTATAGAGAAAATTACTGGGGCAGAATGTAGATCCAATTGCACATTGTACAATAGGAGCAAATGATTCCTGTTCTCATTATTTGGATCGATAACTTGCTAAACCAGTATTAACAAGAGCAACAACTTTACCCGGTTAAGGGGGTTTTGTACTGAGAAATGACTGCCTGGAGAAGGAAAGAGCGGAGGGAGTAAATCCTAGCAGCCTTTTACTATTGAGGTAGCACATGCAAGTGAATCAATAGTGGCTGGTAAGGTGGTGCTGTAAAGATGCTTTATTGGTTTGACTAAGTAGGTTGGCAGGGAAGCTGCTGCAAGTATCAGTACAAACAATCAAATCTGGTCCAAACACAGAGCTGAAACTCAAGAGCCTTCACTTTCTTGGAAGCACTAAAAATAGTGTTTTGGTCATAAGAGCCTACGTCATCCAACCTGGGCTTGTGTCAAGGTTGTGAACTGTCTAGCCAGTTCAAACAGTTTCTTTTAGTCACAAAAGATACCTTACCTTAGCCATTTGCAAAGGAGTTTCTCACAGGAGGCTGGTAATTAGCTACATGCACGCTCGAGTCCATTGCAAAAGACAAGCATATGCTAGCACTAAGAGCTTAGTTTTGATTTGCAACAGCCTAGATCTCTTCCTACCCACCTCTGCCCACCTACCTGGGGCAGCTAAAAGGAGTCTCAGTGCTAAGCTCCCTTTGTAGCCAGAGAGACTTCTCCAACGGGTGCCTCAGTCTTGCTTAGATCTGCCTGGCTCTCTAAAGCAGCCTGTCTCTCTCCATTTACTGCCTAGGGAGCCTATGGAGACCAGGCTCCCAAGTTAAATCCTTCTCTTAGGTACCTAAATTTAGAAAGGCTGAATCTAAGCCCACAAGTGCACAGTCAGTGAGTTAGTAGTTTTTCAGCAGAGAGACCATAACTTATTAAAGGATGGTATATTGATTCTTCGGGTTTTTTTGAACATACATCAATTACAGTTTCACCCAACAGAAATTTGTTGACATATATGAGTTTCAACTTTGTTTACAACAAATTACAATCTGCTAACATCCTTTCAGCACCATTAGCTTTGCCCATGCCTAGGGCACAAGAAGTCTTAAAAGTGCTCTAATTAATAATTTCTTAAATGTATTTTATTAGTAGTAGCATTTATAGTGATAATAATAAATAATAATACTATGCACATGTAAGAAAAGTGTTAAATAAACAGTTTTAAGTCTGTTCATGCCCTTGGCATGGACAAAGTTAACGGTGTTTACTACTATTATTAATTATTACTATTAGTAGTAGTAGTAGTAGCAGTATTTGTATTTGTATTGCAGTAGTGCTTAAGAAAGAGCTGCAGTGACAGATCAGGATTTCATTTAACTATGTATTGTGCAAACATAGGACCTTCTTCAAATAATTTACAAGCCAAGTATAAAACAGAGCCAGTGAATACACACAAATATACAAGCAGGGTTTTTTTCTTTGTTTCTCTGTGTGTGTGCATGTGAGAGAGTGTAAATGCATTTTCTGTGTGTGAGACAGAACAAGGTGATGATCGTAGCACACTAAACAATAACAAGCCCAGAATCTTAGATTTGTTTGAGTCTAAAACTTGCAGCAAACAAGGATATTGAGAAAATTCCCTGAAATTCACATGAACTGAACCAAATGAGATTTACATAAATCTCCTCCAAACTGCATGAAGTTTATTTCTACCCAAAATCAAAACCAGAAAAGATTTGACCTTCTTTAGAGCCAAACGTGGGATAAAATCTCATTGAAAAGCTTTTTCAGGAAAATAGGATCAGATACTACCCATCACCAACTCTTCTGTTTAGCAATATTGTTGATACTAAGACATATGTTAAATATTTCAGGGATTTCAGTCCTTAGTGTTTCATTTTTCTCTCTTGACAGTCAAATGACCTCCTCTAGTGACAAGGTGTTGGGCCGATAGCTAGACACATAACTAACTACAATTCACAGTTTTGATCGTGTAAAGTTAGAGATCTGGACAGATTTTAAATCATGACTATTTTGAGAAGCAAAGAATGCACAAGAATGATTTTAGCTATGTCTGGCTTCTACCAGGTTTTCTGAAAGAAAGCGGAAAGGGAGGGAAAGCAAAAAGGCTCTGCGTTTCCTTCTGACAGTCTCTTATGACAAACATACATCCCCCAACTAAAAATGGCCATTGTTGAGCCTGGATACATCACTGTAAATGAGACATGTAAGTTAAGAGTAAAACTAACCTTGACTTCTTCTAACATTGGGAAACAAAGACACTTCCAGAGACTTCAGGCAGCCTGAAGCTACTTCTTTTCAGTGGCTACAGAAAGTGTCTGGACGCCTATTGCAAAATCCTTCATTACACATCAAAACTAGAAGCCCTTCTGTCTCTGTGGTCATTGTACTGGTACAGGCTATTTGGGTTTGAAGATTATCTAACAACAGAGCCTCAGTTATATACATAAAATATAGCACTGACTATGGATTAGAGAGGGGCTGCCAAGTGCAGCATTCAAACACCTGGCGATATTGATTTTACACTTTTCCTGTGATTCTACATCATGTTCCTTTAGTTTCTGGCAATCTCTATAACTTTTATACTGACATAAATTGTGATAAAAAAGGAATCAAATAATCCCCCTTCCCCCTCCAGAAATAGTTAGGAAAGCTCTATAGCACCATTAATACTTTTGTTAATGTAGGTGAACTCAAGGAGGGCAAAAGTACAGGGAAAGTTAAATCTAACCTCTTAGTGTGTTGTTATTGTTTCTGTGTTGGCTTTATATTTGCTCTCCTAGTAACAAACATAAGAATATAAACATTTATTCATCTGGAAAATCCCCTTTATTATATGACTGTTATCACTATCTTTTTTTTTTAAATGCATCCAACAAGAGGTCATCTGAACATCTTATATTAACCTCTTGGTTCAATTAGAAACCAGAGGTACTAAGACCATCCTCAAGAAAGGACGTGGGATATATCCTTTTACTAATGGTGCCCCTGCACTTAATGAACATCCGATGCTTTGTATAGTGAAATAGCAATAAGAAGTGGATGCAGTCATCTGAAATCCTTCATGTTTTACACTGTGGTAGATGGAAGGACAAGTGCCCTTAATGACCCCTCTATTTTCAAAATTCATGAAGTCATAGAATTGCTTTCATGTTACTTGCAGAAGGAGTATGGAGGGGTTTTTTTTGTTGTTTGTTTGTTTGTTTTTTTCCCTGATTTTGAGTCCTGCAAAGGGATATGTATCCTTGTAGTTCCCTTGCTGATGAATCGGTGAAAGTCTTCTAGTGAAGTTAATAGTGCTGCCTTAGATTCAAAACTCTAGTATGAAGCCAAAGGTATAGCAGAATATCCAGACTTCTGGAAAAAACTGTTAGATTCTGAATGTTGCTGCTTGAATAACTAGCTTAGAAAGAACAAAGCCAATATTTTGTCATGTCTCTATCATCAATGGAGGGTTTTGGAGCACTGCCCAGAGGGGAGTTGTGATAATATTGTCATTCATTTTACACGTATATCTGTGTAATCACGGTACTATGGAAATAAATGCACTTGATGTCCACTTTTTCCTCAAATCTGATTTTCAACAYTTCCAGTACATACTTTGTACAAGAGCTGTAGAGACTAGAGTCTGGTTACAAAGCTGGTATTAAAGAAACTTAGAAGGGAGGAATAATTTAAAAAAAAAAACAAACCACAAACAAAGCAGTCAGGAGTGACAAAGAGAAAGACTTTCACAGGACTGGAACAGGATGTAGTGGTTTGTCTGTCAAAGAAATTGCTTAATTAGAAAATTAACAGTATCACCAAGAGCTAGAAGTGCACAGCTAAGCTTTTTAGTAGTCTTTCAATACGCCTACATTGCTTGGATCATAGGCTTCCTCAGGGCAAATTAGCACTGTTTATTTAAACAAATCATCTAGGTGCTCCCATGGGGACCTCTACCTCTTTGACTTCAGCACCCAGGAATCACACAGATCATCATATATTACCTCCAGGGGCTGAGAAGAATTTTAATAGCAATAATGTTTTGTTTCAATTCTTGAACACGCACTGATGAGTTTCACAGTTGCAAACTATATGACATGAGAGACAGYAGTAGCAGCTTTGGATTTTGAAGGTCCTAAGTTCCCAAGAAGGTGGGKTTTAAGCAACTTTTAATGAGTTGGGTAAAGTAGGCTTTCCAGCATAGGCATTCTTGAGATTAATTCTGGAAGGTGTTCCARTGAATAAGTAAAAGAAAAGGTTGCTGTTGTAAAATACTTTCTTAGGATTCTGCTACCTCTACTGTAACCAAATCAAAGTAAGAAAAAGTAGGCATTTAGGAAGAGTTATGATATATCCTTTTCTCAGTAGAATTTGGTTATGGATGGGATAGATACATAAGCATTAATCTATTATCATTACAAAAAGAACTTTTGGGAAAAATCTTTTATTTTCTCCAAAATATTTGCAGAGTGAAGACTGAAAAGTGAATGGGAAAGGAGCCCTGAAGATCTTTAGACAGGGAAGAAATGTGCCATATAAAGTCAGACAACTCAATTCAAGCCAAAGAGTTTAAAGATGCTAGCTAAGTAGTTTAAAAGCCATCTGTGAGAGAACAGTTGGTTTTGTCTAAAAAATGCTAGGGAAACATCCAGAAAAGAGACATCTTGGAGGAAGTCTTTGCGAAATCCACAAAACTCCCACTGATAGCCATCTTGTTGGTTTAAGTTTCATAAAGGTCAGTGAATGTGCAAAAAAAAGAGTGTGAGACAAATCCAAATGTCTTGGAATCCATCAAATTTCTGAGAATATATCTAGCTGGTTAGAGAAAGTGTGATTTTAAACATGGATAGGCATAGATAAGATTAAATTTAGGGAAGAGACATTTATTGACGCTGCTTTGTCTCTGACAGTGCCATAGACATTGCCAGAGAGTCTCAAATGATTAGCAAGACAGTGGCCACAGTGGAAAAAAAAGATTTGGCACAGAAAAATCTACAGTGTTATTCCCAAGATGTAAATAATACATTACTCAAAGGGAATGGCTCCTGCATAGAATTGTGCATGCCTGTGGGGACCACACTTCACCAAAAACAAGTGGGTAAAGAATACTGGTTAGAAATGCATGAATTTGCCAAAATTAAGATATATGCCTATTGCTTGAGTCTGAATAAGCCTGAGTTTATTTGGTTTCTGGGATTTCCTTGAGTGGGGCATTGCCTTGAAAGCAAAGGTAATACAAGCATTGATAAGAAAGTCATGACAAATAATAGATTCCAGAAAAGCAATGAACCGGAAGTTGGTATTTCACTGCATTGGAGAAGACAAGAAAAAGGAGAATCTTTCAGCCAAATTATGCTCTTTTTTATAATAATGTTGCTAGTTTTTAACTGAGCTTTAATTAAACTACTCTGCATTCCTCATAGTTTGTGTTTGCATTCCTGACAGATTTAAAGTAAAGCACATTTTTAATTTTGCAATTGCTGCACTTGCTTTTCACTCTCACTTGACCTCATCATTTGTTAGAAGCCTACATGGCCTTAATAGTTGAAATGTGAAGTAATTTTTTCAGAATAGGGGAGTAATTGTCACTGCTATAGGAAAAAATAGTATGTGGATTTTTTGCAGGGGGTGAACAAACACTCAGATTTAGGAGAAGAGAGGAGCTGGTTACTCCTCCAGTATCTTTAAATATTTGGATCATAGCAGCATGGAAGATGATAGGGCTTAAAGGGTCTCAAGAGTTCATCTACCCATATACCCCTCCTCTAAGGCAGTATTAATTGACCCGTTCCAGACAGATGTTCGTCTAACATGTTCTTAAAAGAAACATGTTTCATTGATAGAGATTCTGCAACTTTCCTAGGCTGTCTTTTCCAGTGCAATGAGAACACTAGATAAAAGCAAAGTGAATGTATTAACTTTCATTGAGCATACACAGGCTATGTTTTTGCTAGCTGGGCTCTTTGTAGTTTAACAAGAAGTTGTGCTGGACGGATTCTAATTAGATCCATAGCCCCCTCGTGGGTTCATTTTGAAATCCTGTTGCCCAACTTCAGTTTCCTGATTAAGCTCCAAATGAGAAGGCTACCAGAAGTCTGCCAAGTAGGGTGCTAAGCCACCAACAAGACCTTAAGCACTAAGACTATTGCATTGTGGGAGCTCACAATACATGAGAAATGAGATGATGTGAGATATCTGCAGCAAGGCCATGATGCCAGTCTCATTTCCAAAAATGACTTTCTCATAGGAACCATCACTGCCAGGGTTGAAAGAGTGAAATTGGGTTGAAAAAGTGTCATGAATTCAAAGACGATTGAGTCCAATTTGCTTTCTCCTCTTTGGCTTTTATTTTATTTTGGTTTATTTTATTTTTTATTTTATTTTATTTTTTCACTGCTGTTTTTAATTTGGAGAATTGTTTCCTCAGTTTAGCCACTGAATAAGTAGAGATTAAGCGAAGGAAAGTGCCCCTTTCTTCAGAGAATACCATGAAACAAGACATATATCATCCAGATGATTCACATTTGTAAGGTGAAAGTATTTTTATTCCCTAAGAACAGATTGCTTTTCTCTTTTATGTAATAAGAAGCAAAGTGGGAAGGCAAGGCAAGGCAAGGCAAGGCAAGGCAAGAGGAAAAGTATTGGCAGACTTGGAATGGTTCATTTTGGGGATCGGGTTGGGTTTTTTAGTTTTGATTTGCATCTATTTCTAATTAGGGGTGATTGATCTTAACTTGGTTTACATAGTTTACTTTTACAAGAACTTAAATCACTGTTAATATGACCTTGTTTCTAAGTTAACATAGACACTAATTCCATAGCCCATACTTGAAAAAAGATCAGACTAGCTTTAGGAATTCCCAAAATGCAGCTCAAGGGTCCCAAAGGAACCATTTAATTGCAGCCACCTAATTAAACATAAAAGTGTTAAATACACCTTATATGAAGTTTATGTAGCCTCTAGCTTGTTGTCCCCCTAGTTCAGCAGCACTCCATGAACAAAACTTTGGCAATATAATTAATGGTCTCTTCAAGCTGTAACATCTTCAATTCACTAAGAAAAGATGTTTCTGTGTCCTTTTTTTTCCCCTTAACCTGGAAAATACATTTTTTGAGAAATTTCCAGGATTACTTTCATAATAAAAAATTTGTTGACTAAGAACCAAATTTTGGACAATTTTAACAGTGGAAATCCTTGAAGTTTATAGAATCACAGAATCATAGAATCATAGAATAGTTTGGGTTGGAAGGGACCTTTAAAAGTCATCTAGTCCAACCCCCCTGCCATGGGCAGGGACAATCTTCAACTAGATCAGGTTGCTCAGAGCCTCGTCCAACCTGACCTTGAATGTTTCCAGGGATGGGGCATCTACCACCCCTCTGGGCAACCTGTGCCAGTGTCTCACCACTCTCAATGTAAAAAATTTCTTCCTTCTATCTAGTCTGAATCTACCCTCTTTTAGTTTAAAGCCATTCCCCCTTGTCCTGTCACAACAGGCCCTGCTAAAAAGTTTGCCGCTCTCTTTCTTATAAGCCCCCTTTAAGCACTGAAAGGCTGCAATAAGGTCTCCCTGAAGCCTTCTCTTCTCCAGGCTGAACAACCCCAACTCTCTCAGCCTTTCTTCATAGGAGAGGTGTTCCATTCTTCTGATTATTTTATGGCCCTCCTCTGGACCTGCTCCAACAGGTCTGTGTCTTTCTTGTGCTGAGGGTTCCAGAGCTGTCATATATCTTAATATTGACACTGAAACAGTTGTTATCAGTTATAAGGGTAAATAAAAAAACCCTGTGAAACCTCACTGGAAATCTACCATTAATTTTCTCTACGTGAAAATGACTTTATTCTACTTTTTCATCATGCTTTTTCTTCAGTTATTTTTTTGACATTCGTTTTTGATTTAATTATTCATATTCATTGCCATACTTGTAAGGAAAGTCAGTAGCACAAAGAAAATCATAAAGCAGGGAACTAGAAAAAGAGAAACACTCTGTTAGCAGGATTTCAAAAGAGGTGAAAGGCAATTGCAAATGGAAGGTCAAAACTGAAGCAGTGGGAAGACAAAGGGAAAAAGACCTAAACTAGAAGGAAATGGACAAAATACATAGAAATAAAATTGTGTATTGGAATGAAAGAGAAAATAAGCAAATCATGAGTTAAAATCACATAACTCTTAGTCATGAGGAACAAAAGAAAACTACAGATGTAGCTACAGATTTTTGTGTATGTGTTATATTAGTTTATACATATATGTCTAGTGATTCCCAAGATATGCTCTACATCAAGTCAGCTTTCAGATATTTTTTTTACTTGGTCCCACTGACTCCACTTAGTTTAAGGATCACTTATGCCTCACCGTCTTTGTGCCCACATGCCCTTCTCCCCCACAGCCTGACTAGATCTCGATGAACCCTCTCTGTGTTCCTCCTGAWTTACTCTAGGAATGAAACCATGAAAGACACACGCTACCTCAGCTCTCTGCTTGACCCAGCATGGACAATTCAAAGACCAACATTTCAAGCAGAAGCTGCTCAGTAACATCGTCATGGCCACATACACAATCATTTGTGCTCCCACCACTCTGGAACCACACCTTTGTTAACATTGGCTATGATTCCTACAGTTATGTGTATAGAGTTGTGTATATAAATATATAAATTAAGACAATTTAGTTATTCACTGAATTCTTTGGCTTTGACTACTGTAATTTAACTGAATCAATGATGAAGTGAAAGCTGTATGGTGTAATTGATTGAAGATAATAGCCTGATCATGAAACGTCACAAGACAAGTAAAGCAAAGATAATGTTTCTGTAAGACATAATGAATGAAAACAGTGACTCAACAACCTGGAATGTTCTGCTGCTTAGGTGCAACATAAAATACTTTTCCAAGAAGTTTATAGAAAAAACAGACATGCAAACAAATAAACCCACCTCTTTTAAGAGGCAGAATGTATAAAATCTGCAGTTCTGAAGTCACATTTCAGTTAGTTGCATTAATCATATAGTACATGACTATCTTTAGATGCCTATCAAGTAGATTATAGCGGAATTATCTTGACAGAAGATTATGTGTCCTCCTGGATCATCTTAAAAACATTCTCAATATTCATGTACCATCTTTTCCAACAGGTCCTTTATTCATGAAGGAAATGACACAAGTCATTCTTAGAAAAGCCTCCATTTTTATCTCAGGAAAACAATGAAAATAAAATTCAGATGCAACTTCCATCTCTCTTGTTGAGAAACTTTCTCTGATTAGAATAACCCAGTTCATTTAAAAGTTATTTGAAAGAGGAGAAAAAGAAGATGTCAGAACTGGTAAAGTAGGTTATGGTTAGACCTGAACTGTCTTCTGAACATTATCATTTTAGAAGTAACAGAGTATGATTTTTGTGTCATCTGTATTACCAGAATGAGGGAAAATATTCCCAAGCACCCTTGTTCTCTGCTTACAGAGTACTGAACAATGCTTATCCAGGGCCATACATTTGGAACAGATCTGTGTGCTTTCTGATTAAAATGGAGACGTCCTGCCAAAGAAGAGTTTGTGTCTGGAGACTGAGAAAAATACCAGATTACATTTCCAACATCTGTAAACCATAGATTTATAGCCAGCAAGGAACTGGCTTTTCATGTAAACTGCCCATTAGCTTTAGAGAAAATAATAACTTGCAAAATATGAAAAAAAGAATAGCAAAGATGAGAGAATCACATACTGACAGCTTCAAAACTGGCTTCACAAGACGCCTTCTGGCAGACCCAGTGTAATGACTTTGCCATAACAAAGAATAGCCATTTATCAGAGCAATATTCACCCCATCTCCCCCCTGCCGCCTGTTTTCAGTCATACTTTAACAGAAGAGAGAGAGAAAAGCCTCCTGATTGCATGTGGGCTCCTTTAATTTCTTTCTTTACATAGTAAAGAGTTCAGTGCCTTTTTAAGCAAGCCTTGTGCCCTGTTAGACCTTGATGATCCCTTGACTAACAAGCCTGTAACCTATAAAGCCAAATGAGATAGGAGAGCATACAAAGAGAGAGACCTGTGCTGGAGCAGTGGTTCCATCAGTCTCTTATTAGAAATTGCAGGACAGATCCTGTTCTTCTTCATGCTTTTGTAAGAAGAGTAGCTCCAGAGATTTCACTCAAACTGCAGTGGTGTAAATCTAGATGAGAATTTGTTCCTCCATGACAGCAGCTCTAAACGTAATAGAATTGTGAAGATTGAGGGGTTAAAGTAATGAGTTCCTCAACAGTTCACCTCTTACTGCCAAGTATTCATTAAGCTTGTACTGGACGTCTTAGACAGTCACCTCTAAAGTCTCTGACTTTCTGGTGAGGATACAGTCAATCTTCGCCGTAATGTCCTCAAAACTTATATCTCCGAAATGTGCTTTCATTAGATTGCTCTACAAATCACCCCTTTAAGACCAATTCTAAATATGCTTTCTGAACTGTAGAGTGATTAGTGCTGAATGCAGTACTTTGGGTGAGGTCCTAACGAAATACACTGTATTTCCTTAACAATAATTGAGTTGAAGGCTTTAATATAAGGGTTTTTTTATTATTAAAATAACTCTCATATCTCTCTCTAGGTCAATATGCTGTAGTACCTTCCCATTAAGCAGATATTATGTCCTTTTATTACATTCTCCGAGACTCATTATTCTGCATTTATCTGCATTGAATTTGCTATCTATTAGCTCAAGTACTTAAATGATCTAAATCCTTCCCTACCTGACTGTATTGTTTCTCACGGATGACCTTTCCTCCCAATTTAGTATCATCTGCACACCAGAAATTTTTAGTTTAAATAATATGCTCTGAGTCATTTAAGGTACTGAAAAAGCTGTGGTTCCAACATTGATCCCTGTGGTGTCCCTGACACAAGTAACTTTGCTGCAGCTTAAAAGCATAACTCAAAATGTACGATCTCACCAGCTGCAGTTTAACAATATGGCATTCTCACTTTGAACGAAAGGTAAAGCCTTGCTTAATATGTATTTAACTTTTATAAAGAGTGTTCTGGCTTTCTTGAAAACAGATGGTTAACATTTCTAAAAAGCTTCAGGGCATGTCTACACCATGGTTGCAAAAAACCTGGTGCTCGCTAAGCTCTGAGGGACAGTGGGGGATGTGCACCCTGATCCAGGGCAGGCGAGCTCCAGCCATTTCAGCTGCCCTTGTACAACACCGTGGTTAAGCCATACCACAAGCTTTGTTGCAGCATTGCCTGAATGTAGTCATGCTGCTCCTGCAGACGAATTTGTACCCCTGCCCAGCTCACTGCTGCACATGGTCAGTGCTGGTTTGATAGGACCTAAATCTCACTTCTTCACACAGGGTGGGTGTGCCAGGTTAGCTACAGAAGGAATGTAATGCCAGGATGAAAGCTAGGATGCTGACAGTGCAGTCAGTAATCCATACAAACTACCCGTGAGGAAGACTAAGGCTGAGGGCTTCGCACTGCTTTACTTTTAGCACCTGATTGAGATACTTAAAGATGAGCAGCCTCTGGCTTCCCTGATGGACAAAGGGGAAGACAGGCCCTTTCAGAAGGCACCTGTGGCCTTGGCACCCCTCACCTTGACTGTATATGTTCCTAAACTTCCAAAATTAAGCAACCAAAGTAAAATCTTGAAGTTAGGCAGACAGAATATTTCTCTTTTTCAATGTTTTCTGGGAGAGATATTGTGGATATTGGTGCAATGCAGGAAGGCATTCCTAGTGTCCCTTTGAAGACTACAGCAAAACCAAGGTACTGCGAAAGACTGGATTGTCTGTCACAAGCTAATTTACCTATGTTGAGCTCTGTGTTTTCATAGTTGGAGCTGTCTAGAAAGAGAGCTTACCTGGGTGTCTCTATTACAGTTTTCAGCGGAAAAATATTAAAAGCTTCTGCCTTGTGATTTGGCAAAAGTAAGTTCATCAGAATGGGTGAGAAGATATGCTAATATTCAGCCTTACAGATAGAAAACTAACACTTTGGAGGACTGGATTCAAAGGGTCACTCAAGGATTTTTGGCAGATACCAGCTCAGTGCCTTGCTCAGGGCACCTCCCCAGGGGTGTCAGATGGACTCCTTCCTCCCGAACTTTCCTCTTCTGCTGTAACCCACTCTCTCAAAGCTCACTTCTTAGGACTAGCTTTCCTTAGCTCTCCTCTGCTTGGGGTAATCGACTCTACCTACTATATTCTAAGTAGCCAAGCTGTGCCTAAGGCTTTTCTTACCCTTGGGTATGGGTTACACCCACAGCAATGTGTGTTCACCATAGCTGGGAGTTACAGCCCTCTCTGAGGACAGGCGGTTGCACATACAGCCAAGCTTTACATTTGCCWTGAAAAGGAGCATGAAGGAGGTGCTGGTGAGAAAATCAACAAAAATACTTCAAGAGCTGTATTTTACTTTAGTAATTGAAATGTGTTTCAGCTCCAAAACTGGTGCTGGTATTTTCCATTTACTGTATTTTTTTCTTCCTACTTAAAAATAGGTTGCTATGACTGAGTAGACTCCCTTTTCCCTAACAGCAGAAAAAGAACCAATTGTGTATGCACAATTTTAAGTTATTTAAATTCCATTGCCCCAAAAAGTGATTATTTTCTTTCCCTATGAGGCATTCCAACAAATTTMATGCAGTCAAGGCAGGCCTAGCTACTTCTTTCTTTGGCTTTTTCACTTCTCTCTCTTCCCCCAGGATGTTCTACGATGATTATTTCTTTCTGTCTTTATTTTCTCTCTCCTTCTTTCTTCCTTTTTTTTCCCCTTTTTTTTACAACTTGTTTCCCTGAGGGAGACTGCAGCAGTAATGCTGAAGCAGTGCTAAATGCAGTGAGGAAAAATCATCAGTATTTGATGGCGTCACAGTACTAGCATGTTGGATAATCTGTTATCTCGCTTATGTGGCATGAACCAGCAAGAAAACATACGCCAGAAATCCGTATGTTTGTGTGTGATTTTATTAATTCAAAAGCTGATTCTCTCTCTTTTGCGCAGACACTATCAGACTGTTTTAGATGAAAGAAAAGACAGGAGCTAATAGGTCTCACGGGACAGATATTTAGAGCCTGTTGACATCTCAGTATTTCAAATATGTAACGTTTTGAAAATGCTTAATCCTGAATTTATAACACTCTAGAGAATGAAGTCTTCCATTCATTCACAACAAAGGTCATAGATATCAGTGATAGCACACTAGAATATTTCCCAATGAGGAGGGCCCACCCATACAGATGATGGGATATTTCATATTTCATGTCAGCTTACACTCTCACTCTTCTTTTGAGACTGTATGAAAGAGGACATATTTCATTCACAGTTTTCTGACACAGGCTCTGTCCATTAAAAAGTAAGTGAAAGTAACAAACTTACTTCATTTAAAGAACTTTGAAGGTATCATACCGCAGCAGTTTTCAGGATGTTAATTGCCACTGATACTTCTCACAGACATTCAACAGCAGCTAAGCTTCTTCCCTATTATAATCACTCTTAGTCAGTCATGAGCTCTGTAGCTCATCGTCTTTCTCTCTCTTCCTTCTTTCATGTGGAAAAGCATAGAGGGAGTTCAGTCTGTTTGATTAAAAAAATTATTAAAAGACCTGAAAAAATCTGAAAACTTCAAAATAAGTTTTTCTGAGGTTTTGATTGTTTTAGTCAGACTAGGTAAGGAAAGCAGATAGATAAACAGACCAGTAMATTTTTTTTCTTATTACTTAATTTCCCTCCCAAATGCCTCCTTTTTTTGATTTTTGTTTTTTTTTTGTTTTTCTTGCATTTTGGTGGGGGTTTAGGTTCAGGATACTTCTGTCCTATCACTAGATTAACTGAGGAAAGGGATAGTTTTTTATACCCCTGGCAGTAACTGCTTGGTTTGTGCCATCATATGTGTCCATACTCACATAGCTGTGCTATTCCCCAGTGAACTCTGAGGAGCAGCCTCCTACATCTCAGCTGAAAAAGGAAACAAAAGACCACAAGCATGCCTATCTCAATAGTTCCACTCATCTAACTTGAAAGCACAAATACCAAAAATATTTTAGGAACAAGTAATTCAAACAATAATGGAAATATTATTGGGAAAATTATTTTTTTCTAAATTAAATATCTTCTGATTTTCTTTTCCATCTCCGTTGTTAGTTAAAATAATTATTAAATAAAATTTGTTAACATCATCAATCACAGCTACTATTTTTTAATGAAAAGTGATCGTCTTTTTAAGAAAATTGCTGTTAAGCAGACAACTATTTTATACTTGGGAGAGAAAGAAAAACAAACAACTTTTTGGTTTGCTCAGGCTGAAGATTAAGGATTTGAACTTTGTTATTAACTGGACTAGACTTTCATACACTTTATACTGCAGTTACCAATGAGGCCTGAATCTTGTTTTGAGCTCTTTTAGTGACTAAATCTTGGTACCAAAGACAAAGGAAGTCATCCTTTTGAGATTTACGATAAAGATTAAAAAAAAAAAAAATTAAAAAATGTTACCAGTATTTTCTTTCATCTTTCATCTAAATTAAAAAAAAAGATTATTTTGTCTTTTTTTTCTCCAGAAATGGCTCTTGCTCTTCCACTGATATTTTGATGAAACACTTAACTGAACTGTCAAATATCAGAAAACTCCTTTCTTTCCTCTGAAAAATGGGAGCAGCTTTCCTATGCAAAAATGTCATATAAGTTGCTGGTATCTGAGGCCTAAACTAAAACTTGCTGAAGTCAGTGAATATGAAGTTATTCATATTCAGAAGCTGTCTTTCGAATAGTAGCATTTCTTTGCCCCTGTATAATACAGATGGTATAGCACTAGGAGGTAGGAGACCTGGGTTCCTTAGCCTAAGGAAAGTTGTTCTTCCAGCAATTCAACCTCAGAAGCCCAAACTAGACTTGAAAGGAGTGTTTCCCTCTCCTCCAGATGAGTTGCTGTGTCAGTTTGCATGCATGGCTTAAAGGTCCAAAAGGAAGTCTGAATTTCCAGCCAAGGAGCTTAGCTAAGAAGGGGAACTCTGCTTCCTGGAGGACTCACAACTGTTCACTTAATGGAGTAATCACTGGATGAAAACAAGGACAAATTTAGGTGTGAACCAGGGTCGAGACCCATCTCTTCTTTTGGCATTCCTGCCCACTGGCAGACTTTCCTAATTACACAGCTGGAACCACAGGTTCAGAGGATCTGTAGGTCTTTCCCATCCAGCTGCACACCAACCTCACTACAGAGGAGAGGTGGATTACAGCTTCTTCAGCATACCTCAGGCCCTGCTACTACGTCGGTGTTTTGTGGTGAGGTAACTGACATTTCAAACACCTTTGCATCAACCTTAGTTCACCTCTGGGACACAGCTCAGGTGATTATTTCATAAACATCACATAATATATAGTTATAAACCACATAATAGACAGCACCACCATTGTAGCTGGAAAGAGTTAGCCAAAGCCTGAGCGTACTTAGCATGCCAGGATGCTCTGAAGGCTTAGCAATTTCAGTGATAAATTTCCATAAATAGGAAATAAGTATCTAAGTGCTCGATTCAATAAAGGCAGAGATGCTGCTGAGAATCTTCCTAAAATAACCCTAATTACCTGGGAATCTTCCTCTTGAAACCTTCAATAGATAGGGTGTCTCAGGTGTCTAAGCAGTTTAAGTATTTTCTTTCTAACTTACTTGCCTGAATGTAGGAACTGAAATTCCACCAAGATGTCACTTTAAATGCCTGGGTGGTTATTTGAATGCCTGCCTAAGTATCTCAAACAGACATTTAGGTGCCTAGACACATATGTAGCTGTCTTTAGACACTAAAATTTGGGGAAAGGCATCTTGCTGATAAGGGAGACTGAAGAGAGATATAAAAAGGCTAAGTATCTTCCTATATCTGACTTTGAGTCCCTTTAAATTTTGCTTTGGGGAGGAGGGATTCTCTCTCTCTATAAATGAAATTAACATCCTGCAACCTATAAACAGGTGCAACGAGTATTATTTACTCACTGTCTTTTTTTACAAGTGTAGAAAGACCTGATTCAGATCTGGTCTGATGACTCATTTTAATAGACCCAGTGTGATTTTAATTGTTGAGGTGTTGATTTTATCCCTCCTGTGAAGTACATTTCTGCAGAGAATGGGAATCTTAACACAATCTGTGCTGACATTAAGTAATATCTCTTTTTAAATTTTGTTTTGTCCTTTGATTGATCTGTATCTCTATCTAATGGATGCAAAGGACTGCTTTATTTCAGAAGCTATTAGCTTAGAGAGAAAATTTCTGTGTGATTTTTCTTACCACCAGCCAATATTTATGGATTCTGTTGGGCCATATGTACAGTACTTCAGAGTCATCATAGTGTTCCATGTAGAGGAAATTCATAGTTTGTAACCTGTGCCTTCCCCTCCACAGAAAATATGGAAAAGCATAGGACCACCAACAGCTTACTGGACCATTTGTGGTGTTATAAGCAAGAAACGTGATGTAAGGACAGACAAAAACCAACCAACTAAATAAACAAAAAATCTTCCTTTCAATATYGTTTTTCACTGCTGAAACCTCTAAATTTAGGAGGAGGAGCACTTTTGGAGAGTAATTCTGTTATGAACATCAGGTCATACTGTTGCATAGATAGAKAGATGAACTATGTGTTGTGGTGATGGACAAAAGAAGTAGTCATTTGGGAAACAGGATCCAGTAGAGATCTGGAGTTGTTGATGGGTTGAAGAATTTAAAGTTGCATGGATACATATATGCATATAGAGGGYGAGAGGGAGGTTTCAAGCTAATCTGAAACATTTCTAGCTCCTGATGGTGATGGTATGTTGGCAAAGTAGGTAGGGTCTTCTCCTAGTGAGACTATGGAGACATTATAGAATCAAAAGTTTCAAGGAATAGATGGATTCCTGAAAGCATAATCAGCACACCAGCAACAAGGTGGTAAGCTACTACGTGCAAGCCTATGTTATCACAGTGCCACTGAAGAATGTCTCCTACCTTGTGAAGCTTCCATAAAGATTTCATTACTTCGGTGTCACTTGACAGCTTTGGCATGACATAACACAGATGACTATCAAAATTTGTCTCCCATTTCCATCTTATATTTATTCGTTGCTTTGCTTCTGTTTAGGACACACATCTCTGTTTGTAAAAGCACTAGTTTCAAGATCATCACCAGAAAAAATCTGGTAAACATCGACAGGTTTGGATCAGAATTTAAGATTTCCTGACAAAGAAAATCCTGTTCTCATAAGTGTTGCGATATTAGAGCATTCCTGAGAAGTGGCAGGATTCTGGCACTTGAGCAGTTAAGTCAGTCCAACACAAGCTGAGTTACCCACCAAGGTAAAATGTAAAATAAAACGCACTGAAACACATCTCATCAGCACTCAGTATTATTTATGGAGAGCGCCTGGGCATTCCGGAGGGTAATACTTCTGTTGTTTGTTTAAGTAAAATAACTAATTTGTCTCTTTAATAAGAACATTATAGATATCCTGTGAATTTGTATGTCAGCAGCACTTCGAAAAGATGGTGTGTGCATAGACAGACTGACTGAGGATAAACTACTGAGAGCTTTACTCTGTAGCTAGAAAGATGAACCTGAGGGTAAAATATTTCAGAACTATTCTGACAACAATGCAAGTTTATGAAATGCTTGTGTTGGGAGAAAAAAAGATTATAATAATACTCTGCACATGAGTTGCACTTTTCACCTGGGAAACCTAAAGTATTTTTCAGACATCAGCACTCCCAAGAGGAAGGTCTTGTGTTATTCTACAGATGGATGAACCAAAGTACAGGGGCATCTATCACCTTTCCGGCTCCCTCTGGAGTAAAGACGACTTTTCCACTGGGCAGTAAATGATGCCCTATGTTCTAAACTGATTTTAAAGAAGAAAGAAAGAGAA
This sequence comes from Phoebastria nigripes, assembly GCA_035582835.1. Taxonomy (NCBI): domain Eukaryota; kingdom Metazoa; phylum Chordata; class Aves; order Procellariiformes; family Diomedeidae; genus Phoebastria; species Phoebastria nigripes. The sequence continues at coordinate 2,387,545 of JAYKAV010003132.1, read as the reverse complement.
AGAAAGAGAGGGAGAGAAAATGTCCTTTAAAGTTTCAATGAACTATCAGAGTTGTTGTGGATTGGTTGCAATTTAGCAATACTAATTTTAATAGAAATGRTTGGAAACTTTTAATTTATTTGTATAACTTGATCTTGACTTTTTGTAAGCACTTAAAACATATGCAACTTTTTCCTCCACTACTCAGTTTCTCTAATAAGTCATTTTTAAAGCACTGTATGCATGTATGTGTTAGCAAATCCATGAATAAAGGTCCTAATGTCTGGACAACTTGCTCCCACCTAATACTATAAATAGAAGCTACTTTGGTTTTTATGTTATTATTAATGGAACTTTTATTAATTTCAAATCATACAAGATTTTTACTTGGGAAAAAAGAAAACTACTAACCAGGCAACTGCTATTCATTCTTTAGATTTAATCATTCTGCCAGTGGATTAGTAATATATTACTTTATCAGAGGAAGGCAACAGTGGATTGTAAAATAAGATAAACCAGAAGATACACTCAGTAAAAATGACATGCTTTGAACTCATATTTCATGAGATAGTTCTGGAAGTTCCATTAGCACAGACATTTAATCAGACTGATTAACAGGTGTATAATCTGATACTACTAACTCTTCACCTTGTTCCCATCTGCTTTCATGATTTGTTATAAAGTTTGATYTATGGACAAAATTGCAGCTGTGGAAGTTTGAAGATTTGAACTCCATATTTTTTGTAATGTTTGGATTTTTGTTTGCCTGTTTGTTTGTTTTTAGGAACGAGCTAGTGCAATGATGCAGAGGACAAGATCCACATCAAACAGAGCCTTGTGTTGAAACTTCTGTAGGAGGAACTGATCCATAACTACTGAAGTAATAACGCCAAGCAATACCAAAGGACTTTTGCTTCTATAGGTTTGTAAACTCCCTAAATTAAGGAAACCCAGATCAGCTTAGTCAAACACATCAGATAATATGACTGAGAAGAAATCATCCTCTGCAAGGGAAGATATTCTTTACCCTGATCTTACCAGTTCAGAAAATGCTTTTAGGGTGTTCCTGGTTTAAAACATACTCTGTGGGGTCTCTTTGGTGTCACTCAAAAAGTCTCTCTATCATAATTTCTGAGGTTTACTTTCTAGGTTTGTGCCTTGCTTAGAAGAGGGATCTCACCTCTCTCTGAAGTCTCTCAGCATGAAGTCTCATAGCAGGTTCTCATCTGCCAGTTTTCCTGTCACCTCTTCACCTCCAAGCATGTACAAACACACCTGCACAGAGAACTGTAGCCATGACTGAGAAAATACTTAGCAAATTTTCTTATGTCCTACCAATGTGCTAGAATACTGGAGCATACACAGTACAGAGTATGTTCAGTTAGTCCAACAAATTGGGATGGATCAGAGTTGAGGGACACATGCTGCACCGGCGGTCAGTGCATGCAGAGATATCACTAGAGTAGCTCAGAGGAGTTACCTATACTGCAGTTACTGTACTTACTTTCACAGAGATGAAATGTCTAAAAGAACAATGAAAGTGTTAAGAATAATTACAAAATAATTTATTCTAATGGTGCCTTGCAAAAATGCGTGGAGAGGATGATACCCTAACACAAAGAGTAAAGAGATTAAGGTCACATCTGCCATAATGATGAAAGGATTTAACAAGGCAATGCATTTACATGAAACTTCCTTCCCCAGGCTTGTGGTAGTACTGGCTTGGTTGCACAAAAAAGGGGAAAGAGTCCGCTAAAGTTATAAACTTTATATGGAGTCATTTATGATGTTACCCACCATATTTAGATGTGTGATGATAGCTTGAGGTTTCAGTATCGTTATTTTGTGGTTTTAATTGCAAACAGAATCTCAGCTGGATGGTGTGCAACAAAGTGTCGCGTGATCTGAGGGTGTCCTGGGGGTTGTGGGCCATGGGGAATCCCCTTGAGGGCTTGGCAGCCAGGGCCCGTCCCACCGCCCCAGCCAGGGAGCAGGGCACCTCCCCGGGGACAGGGGTGGGCCGAGGCCAGGCCAGGATGTTGGCCCGTGGGTGGGCCTGGCTTGGTGGGGCCCATGGCCAGGCTGGGCAGGTCTGCGGGGAGCTGGAAACCAACATCCAATGGTCTTTCTGGGGCAGGGACTGATGGCCCCCAAAATGGCGTCCTGGACTGTGGGCAGGGACAGTAAGGCCCATGGGTGCCTGAGGGTCCTGACAGTGTGGGTGATCCCTCTGTGGGTCAGAGTTTTTCCAGATTGGGATGAAACCTCTAAATCTTGTTGAGAGATGTGGTGATCATCTATCCCCACTACACCTCTGTTTCACAGCCAAAATGTGACAGTGCCTGTAGTCCGTTAAGTCTTTGCCTGAAGTTGAAAAAGGAAAAGTTATACAGAAAAGAAAGTGAAAATGTTTCAGAATCAGTATGTACCAATATATAACCATGGTTAAACTGCTTCATTTTCATGAGGTTTTAGTTTGATTCATTTATCCATTTTTTATGCCAGTGAGGGAGAGCAAGTGTGGCTCCCTGCTCTTCTCTCTCTGAAATTAAAAGGCAGTAAATTTTAAACCAATAAAAGCAAATGTTGTTTTGTTTTCTTCGTTTTTTTTTTTTAATGCAGCTGATAGTCAACCTGAATAATTCACTGTCAGACGAGGTCACTAAAGGCAACTGCAATATCAGGATTTTAGAAAAGGTCTGAGTAATTTTATGGCCAGTAATAACAGTTTTGCCATTACAGAAGCTAAAAAAATGTTGGAAAGGTCACCAGTCTTCATGTTTCAGGGTCTGGATGATCACCTGTGGGGTCAGGACAAAACTCAGTATTGCAGTGTGCACACCCACACATACATATACATGCACACAGTACTTTCAGAATTACTCACTAATAGTTTTTAATAGGTGATGACATGTTACCAGAGAAATGCGGTGTCTTAATTTTGAGCTGGTTAGTATTTATACTCATCTTGTCAGACAAGGGCTTCCCATGGTTTCTAGTTTTCATAGGAAGATGCACTTGGATACTTCACATACAAATATTATATCACGCATATTTTACAATAGTGATTCAGATGCCCTTTTATATCAGAGTCCACCTGAGACAATTGACAAGGGACTTTGCTTTGTTGGGTTTGGTCCCTCTTCTCCTCCATCCTGGGGCAGCTGCTGACCTCTTGTTCCCTTGCTGGCATAAAAGATGTCCTGAGTACCTCCTTAGTGTACAGGACCATGATGTAGGGCCCTCTATTCTGCCCCTGCAGAGACCAGTACAAGCATAGCAGAGTTTTTTCACTTGACACGGTGCCCCACCAGTGAGGCCCACCATACCAGCTAGGAAACATTTTGTTATTGTGCTGTTGGTAGATTGTACTGTTAATAGCGCATTTCTTGCCTTAGAGATCGAATGAAATCTGAGGTTTGAGCTGAGAGGGAAGAGTCAAAGCTTAATCTGACCAAATGGAAGTGAAAAAACTATTCAAGTGAGTCTGAAGCTTCAGTGGAATCTCTTATAACTGGACATGTTCATCCCCAGCAAGTGATCAAGTCTCTTGTAGTTTATGAAGGAAAACCCAGAATACAATGTTCTCATGTAATCAAATCCACACAAAGTGCTTCAAACCATTTAAGGCTGATCAGATGACCCAGCTCATATTTGRGGGAAGATAGCTTAGACTTGTTACTCATACCTAAATTCATTACTTTCTACATGGGTTATAGCGGTATGAATATGAAACTGTCAGACTTCAGGAAACCAGTTATGACTTCTTAGTATTGTGAGCTTCTTGAATACCTCAGTCCTATTTTATGTGATATTTTACTGGCTTCCTAAAGAATATCAAGACAAGTTTGAGAGTGAGATAGTCTTACTGATCTCAGCCTCCTAGGAGGATGTTCACTTTTCCAACCTGAGAAGCTTGGTCATTAGCTTACACCACTTTGCATACTGTAACTGGATGTAAAAGGAGGGAAAATTTTGTATACTTTTTTCAGATATCACCCAAAACTGAAACATGAACATGACTGAAAAATGAAGGGAGGTAAATTACAATTATAGACAAGGTGTCTCTTTTACTTATTCATTTATCATCAAAAGATGAGGATGTTTAAGTTGAAAAACTCCAGTGAGTAGTCATTGTTTCTCCATCTCCAGACACCTTTGGACAGATGTGTTTCTGACAGATGCACAGTATTGTAATTAACATAAAGGCAACTCAGTCATATTTAATAGCCTGTGATAAACAAGAACTATATCTAGACCACATAATCATCCCTTCTATCTTTATCCTATGGTTTGTCTATGATTTCATCTATTATTTCCATGTTCATAACAACCTTTTTAAACTCATCATTCTTCACATTCATACATGCATAGCATGGCAGATATCCAATAGAAAGTGAATATCTTGCAATAGGGGAAGAAGAGAGAAAATAGGAAAAAAAAAACAATACAGACAGATCCTCCTCACATCATTTCACATACTCAAAGAAGGTGCTCAGGAGAGAGCACAAGGAAAGAAATGTAGCATAACAATCTGTGTAGGAAGGAATGGAATAACAATAAAATGTCTGTTAAAGAACTGGGGGAGCCTCAGAACTCACTAAGGACGCTAAAATGACTGAGTAAGATACTATCCTTTCTTGTTTTATTTCATTTGAAAGTAAGGGGTATTTATTACATTGATGAGTCTGCAGTATGTTTCTTTGGACTGATTCACAAGTTGCATTTTGCTGTATGTAGAAAACAAACTTACAGAAAAAATGACCTTCTGCCTACTCTATTTTCCTGTGATATATTTGAGAATAAGATTAGCTGAAACATCATAGGCACAATACCTTAGAAACTAAAGGTGCTTTTTCTCAATACAAAGCGGAGGTATTGCTGGATGGGCTAGGTCAAGGAGATTGAAAGGGTACTATCCATCTGACTACACCTAGTGGAGAATCAACATTTGAATGAGACCTCCTTGGCCCTCTTTATAGTCAGTGGAGAGAAAATGGCACAAAGGGAGCAACATTCCTCCCCTCCTAAAATCAGTGTCTTCTCTCAAACAACTTTTATTTTTTCAATGGATTCAGCCATATACATCAGCTATGTAGATGTCTGTAGCTGGTTTAATCACATTTGGAATATAATCCATTTTATTTTCTTTGCTGAATAATCATATTTTGTGTGTGACTGTATCAAATATACACTCTCTCCTATTCCCTTTCTGTCCATCAGCAATATCTTTTTATACAATTAGTTGATTTCATCCGAATTCGACAGAAATATAAAGGTTTCAAATACATTCTGTCATATACTGCTACAGTGCTGTTTATGCTGGGAAAATATACAGCTTGAAAAGACACTGTTGTCATACTTCCCTTAGTGAAACCTTCAGATGCTCATACTTTATTAAACATCAGAGAATTCACATGGTGAAAGTAAGGGAGAGAGAAAGAAGAAAAGCTGGAAGCAGGTATTTATTAGCTCTGGTACTCTCTGAACTAATTATTTAAACATTGTGATTATCTTTGACCAGGGTTTAATGGGGGAGTATCTACACCTTTTTAAAGGAAGCTGTCAAACTCATAATTGATACAGAGGTTTCAAAGATCTAATTTCTAAAGAGAATGGGTCATCTTTTAAATTTGGAAGTGGTGTCTTTTTGTCAAGATTGCGACACTAATCACAAGGACTACTTTTTATTACATACCATTTCTATATACAGAAAACTTAATTCTCCAGGACCATGTATCTGACATGCTTTCGCTGTGAAGTGTGTTTTTTGAATGCAGAAGCACAGAAAAGATCTTTTCACTTAAGAAAGAAATGAAGAAAAAATCTCAGACATGACATACAATGTTTCCTGGGCTCTCTTAGATGATCTTATTAAAAGGAAATGCAACATGAAATGAAGCCCTTTGTGGTGTGTTCCCTTTGCACGTGTGTCTGTCATATGTCATCAGGTGAACTACCTTGCTGCATAACTTGTACCTTAGAGCTTAAAGAACATATCCTATATGTTACATATTAAAACTGATTACACCAAAATGAGGATCCAGCTCAAAACATAACGTTTTTTAAGCCTGTTCAAGGAAAATGCTATAGTCTAAGTTGCAATCAAATCTCTCCGAGGGATTAGGCAGACACCATTTTAATTTATCCATTCCAGAATTCGGTGCCAAGAGCGCTACAAAGATGAAAATAAAGAAACCGCCGACTGTGCATTTTTGTTGTTGGAGCTGCTGCGGCAGCAGTCTCAGAAAAAGGAGGGAACTGCTGTGCTACCTCGATCCCACACATACTGAAAGCCCATAAGAAGCTGGATTCTCACATCCTTTTGCCAAATAACTGGATAGCAGCTGAAATCCACCAAGTGCAGCTTTGTATAAAGAAAAGAAGAAAAAGGAAAAGACAGAAAAAATAGCAGATGTTTGGAATAGTGACTGTACTGCAGATTACTCTAGTGCGGGGGGTCTAAAGAATGAAGCCAGCTATTTTTGGAGTGCCTTGCAAGAAGTAAATAATGATGTAGCTGTTGGTAAAGCACTAAGTGGGGTTCTATATTTGTAAATGCTTCCTTCTTCTTTGTAGACACAAATTGATTTTTTGCAAATGCAATGTTAAAGTTCAGATGGCAAAATGCATTTGAAATCTACCTTTAACCAGTTCTGCTGAGATGAGCAGACAAAGGTGTCCTTGTAGATCCTGGCGGTTGTTAAAAGACTGAGATTCTCACCTGCCATCAGCTATGATCCAATCCCGGACTTTGCAGTTTTTGTCATTCTTAGGTCCTCTGCAGAATAGATGCAGTCTGCTTCCATTTTGATCAGATGATATATCACACCGACATGACATTAATTTTGCACTTGCATTATTGATGTAAATCTACGGTAAAGAGCTGGGGCCATGGTCATTAGAGTGGCCAAGAGCATGATAAAATTTATTTTGGGTGATGGCAAGGTATTTGGAAGCTACTGAGACAGCTGGCTTGTTATCTTTCTTTGGACTAGCCTTACTATGTTTAATGAATGGTAAGCCTGTTGTTAAGGTGACACAAAATTGGTTATGCTGCTTATTCAATGCACCACAGTAACATTTTTCCACATGGGGAAACATACAATTACAACAAAAATGACCATGATTAGCAACTTAAAGCAGGAAGCACAATTTGCATACAGATATATTTTCCTATGTCTGTCTGGTTTTGAAGGCCGCATTTAACAAAATACTTGCACATATCTATAACTTAAAGTATGGAGGTAATCCCCTTGATTGTGTCCATCAATATTCCTGTAGCTGCTCACTTGACTGGATGATCCTCTGGAGATCAGAATTTCCGTCTGATCCCACTGAAGTCAGGAATCTGGTTGTTTGTAAGTCATTTCTCTCTTAAACTAATCAGCTGAACTTTTGCCAAGGAAACCATAAGGTTTATAGCTACAATTCCATGATCCTATAAATCTTTTTAGTAATTAGGCAGGAATTAAGTAACTATGGTTTATTAATATTTGCATGTGTTATCTATCATTTCCTTCCTACAATATTAGTTACTGTTTCAGAATATTAAATTTTGGTAGTCTTATTGAAATATATTTTTTACAGGATGGTTTTCTTCAAAAAATATTCAGTCACTACTGTATATTCAGTTCCTGCATCTCACAGGAAAAGTGTGTATGTATGATATGTGTACGTATACCTTTTTGCATACACACATATATTTATTTATGTTTATGTATATAAACATTAAAATGTTCTAAAACAAARMAAAACWAAAAAAAAAAAAAAAAAAAATCCMTCAATAACMWAAAAAATRMTGAGAGAWGAAAATGACTTAAAWAAWATGAAACTTGCAAAAGTGCAAGCAGCTGCCATGAGTGTTCTGCAATAATTCATATATTTTATTGTTCTGTTTTGTTTTTTAGATAATTAGTTGGTGGCAAAGGAATAATCATGTTGCATGAAACATTGTGAATTTAATTTCACAATGAAAGCTGTACACTGTATCTACTGTGAGTTAAAAGGACAAACAAAATCTGTTAAAGGGCCAGACTCAAAAGAAATTCCATGCCCACAATACACTTTGATTTTTTTTTCTATCACAATTTTGGTCTAAATTTTTGTGGTTTCAAAAGCAGCAATGCAAAATTTTTATTTCTGTTTATTTAAATGTTAATTTTAAAGCTCTGTCTAACATTGCTTTGATGAGTGAAATGATCAGGGAATGAACTATTATTTTGAAGGAAATGTATTTCAGTAGAACTCTTGATCAAGTAATAAATACTCTTAYTGCCTTCAGTGGGACTATTCTCCTGAGTATTAAAGTTAACTTCTTGTGCATATTTCCAGGTTCAGACCCTTCATTGTTCTGAAGGAGTGAATAGCATCCTGCTGATGGAAAAGAACTAGAAAAGAAAGAAAGAAATCTCTGTTATTTACAGGCAATAATGCAAAGACAAACAAAAAGCACATTCACACACAAGAGAACCACACGAGTCCTAGACTATAACAGCTAAGCTGAATTTTCACATTCCTTCCTTTTCCCATTTGTGGCTTCAACAGTAACTATAGCCTTTCTATCTTGATGTCACAGCATTTTAAATAACACCTATCAGCAGGCAGTTCATAGTGAGCTCCACAAAGAAAGTAGTTTCAAAGTTGTGCTAAAACCCCACCAGCTTCTGAAGCACGTTTGTTTTGTTAAGTGATGATGTATGCTCAGGCGATAAGGATCTCACACCCAGGGAGGCAGCTTCAACAGACAGTTGTCATGGTGTTAYTTTCTATGGACGGCTTGCTTGTTCAAGTTAAAATGTCATGTCTCTGTAGTTTTAAGGGAGGGCAGGGGGCACGTGTCTGACCAATATGCTGCAGTGGGGTGGAAGTCTCATTTGCCTGAAGCCTGAGATGCATGCTGTTAACTCTTCAAATGTCACTGCAGCCTCCAAGAGGCAGGTAATTCCTGTGTGTTTACTGTGCACACTCCAGAGTAGAGCCATCTCTCAGTCATCTCTGTTTGCAGAGTTTGGGTGGTTTCCTTAGGCATTTCTGATCTTGGCAGATGAACACTGGCTTAGAAACCGGTCAGATCTTTTCTCAGCCAGGGGACTATATGTTTATTCCATTCTTGAATAAAAAACAAGGTTAAGAAGATGTTCACAAAAGTATTTTTTATCAAGCCTGATTCCAATTCTACTCATAATCACACTTTGGCATAATTTAGTTTTACACATAAATGTAAGCTCTGTTGAAGCTGAGCTGTCACAGTTTGCAGGTGCAAAAATCATGATGTTGGGTACCAAAACCAGTACCTCTCTTCAGAGATYTTTTGCTTAAATCAGTTGACACATCCAATGTAAATCCAAGATGCTTTTCCTCTAGCTAACAGGGTAGTCAGTGCAGTGAAATGATCCACCAACAACTCAACAGCTTAGAAAGAATAGATCACCGGATTGTGATCTTTGTTATGCAGACTTTCCTGCATAACCTGATTAGATCCATATCAGGAGGAAAGACAACATGGTTGTGGGAGGGGACAGGGAAAAAAAAGAAGCATGAACCAACATTTTTTTTTTTTTTTTTTAAACGTTTCTTGGTTTAAACAGTCACCTTCCTGGTGACTTATAGAATCATAGAATGGTTTGGGTTGGAAGGGACCTTTAAGGATCATCTAGTCCAAGCTCCCTGCCATGGACAGGGACATCTTTCACTAGATCAGGTTGCTCAAAGCCCCATCCAATCTGACCTTGAATACTTCCAGAGATGGGGCATCCACAACTTCTCTGGCCAACCTGTTCCAGTGTCTCATCACCCTCATAATAAAAAATTTCTTCCTTAGATCTAATCTGAATCTACCCTTTCAGTTTAAAACTGTTGCTCCTTGTCCTATCGCAAGAGGCCCTACTAAAAAGTCTGTCCCCATCTTTCTTGTAAGCCCCCTTTAAGTACTGATAGGCTGCAATAAGGTCTCCCTGAAGCCTTCTCTTCTCCAGGCTGAACAACCCCAACTCTCTCAGCCTTTCTTCATACGAGAGGTGCTCCATCCCTCTGATCATTTTTATGGCCCTCCTCTGGACCTGCTCTAACATGTCCATGTCTGTCTTGTCCAGGGGACCCATACCTGAAATACAACAAAAGTATTTAGATACTTAACAGTGCGAAGAGGTGTCTCCTTGGATTTTCCAAAACACTAGAGCACAAATAGATTCAAATCAACAGATATCTGAGCACGTTGGAAAGTCTTACCAAAACCTGCTTGTTTTAGCAGTTTCCATATCTGCCCTGAATCTCCAGAAACACAACACTTGATGGAGCTCTACGGAAGTCTGCAGAATCAAGCTGACTAATTCCTACCCATAACAAGGTTGCCCCTTTCTCTTACAGATTAGTAAGAGAATTAGTAATTCTGTATATAAAAATGCTTGGTTTACATCCCTTCTTTAGGTATGATACAGCTCTTCCTATTAAAACAAATAATTGATACATCTAACTGGTTTCAGCAGGGAAGAAAGGAGTAGGTGGTCTCATTAAGAACCCTTGTTTCACAAGAAAAGCATTTCTCATTGTCTTTACCCAGTGCTATAAATGACCTTTGCCATGGAATTGATGAATGTATAAATCTTTCATAATATATTTTAATGTCCTGCTGGTAGTAATCTTTATTATAAAGCAAAACAAAACAAAAAGATTTACAAACAAGAAATCTATTATTAAAAGCATATGATCCTTGCACTTTTATGAACAAGAACTTGAAATGTTTTTTTTTTTTTTGTTCTCCATATATTATGCAGTAATAGAAACTCATGTTTTCTTTCTTTCTTTTCTTTTTTTTTTTTAATTTTAATTATCCAAACAGCAGGCTACCTCCTTGTCCCACATAGTGCTATATCTCCAAATGAAGATATTATACTGACTTTTCACTCAGAAGTGTCTGTCAAGCAACTCTCCCACCCCAAAATCAAATCAGAAGCTTCCACAGTCTTCAAACAGTTCTGTCTTGAAAAGTTGCATGAGTTGCATGTGCTTGAGCATTTTATTTTATGAAATTTTTCAGCCTGCATATCCAATTTGCACCACAAACAAAGTACTGTCCTGGCTAAGATCCCTGGAGGACCCTGATCTACAACTCTGTACTCTGAACAAAGCTGGCAGGCTTAGGCCACCAGTGATGCCTCATCTCTTATCTACTGCAACATTCATGCAAAAAGTGAGAGGTCTGATTTAAGACATTTTTTTTTTTTCCATCTGACTTAATTCAAGCCTATATTTCTAATCTCCTTGGTGAGTTGATTCTTCATTCTTTTTTCTCAGTTGTGCTGTGCCACAGTGCCAAAAAGAAAGCCAGATTTGTTGGGTCAAAAAGACAGAGYGTGTCTAGGCAACGTAAAATCATGGATACATGAGTAGAAAGTCCTGGATTCTGATTATTGCATAAAAGTCTATTTATCTAAATATTAGTGTACTACTGTTTGCTTGCTAGCTGTGTGCTATACCGAATTCACTACGCAGAACACAAGAAGAGAATTAGTACCTCAAACTGGCATCAAGTGCTCTCAACACATGTAACACTGAGAAACCTGAATCTCAGTTCTTGAGTACACAGAACTAGGCAAAAGGGAAAGGCTGAAGATACTGAGGAGTCTGCAGTCTCTTTCCTCAGTTTCCATGGTGAGTAGTTAAGGAACACATTGCCTATTAGAGCCAGAACCCCTGCCCTGAAAAAAGTTAGGAGCACAAGAAGGAGAAGATGCAATTGCCCCACCCTTTATAGAATAGCTTCACAGGCAGAACCCAGGGACTTAGGTTTAAACCCAATAATGTGATACAAAAATTGAGCTTAACTGAGCACTTGTTGATTGGGCCAGGATGAGCAGAAAGACTTGGCAAACCTTATCTCCCCTAAGTTAGTCAGAAGTGAACTCCATCTGCTCTGTCTCAGCAATACCACTGTTCAAGTTCCTTTGTGCCAAGAGAGGTATAAATCCCATCATCCCTCAGAGGGTCCTAATTTCCGGGGTAAACATGAACTATTTTAGATGGGGAATGGGTAAGATAGGTGATATCTTATGCCTTTGAAGTTTTGTCACTGAGGAGCAGATAATTTATACATTATAAAATGAGAGAACAACAGTTACTCTTTAGTAATGTCAGTCTGTAGTTAGAATACTTGCCTGGTAGGGGTTAATTTACAATTCAGAAAGCCTGTAGTTAATTAATTAATTAATTAATATAAAGTATTGTTTGCTTTTCTCTTGTATATAAGTATCTTGTTTTGACGTCTATGCTTTCATTTTCATTATCTCTCCTGCCTGTTCAATGATCCTTTATTGGAAAATGAGCCAAAATACTTAGAACCAGACATATACTACCTTATCTCTACCTAACCTTGCTGCATATGATACTGTTCCTACTTCTGCTGCTCTCTTTTTTATTTATGTGACTGAAGAGCTTTTTTGTTATTTGTTTTAATATACTTTGAAAGGCCTAACTCAGCTTGGCTGTTGGCAATTCTTACATTATTTCTACACTTTGTGACCTCTAAGGTGTACCTTTATTTGCTGATCAATCTTTTTTTTCCCTCAATTTCTCGTAGGCTTTATGCTTACTCTTAATGTCCTTTTCGAGGTGGCTATACATCCAAATACATTTGGAAACCTTTGCTGAAAGTTTTGTTCTCACTTGCTTGATGTGCAAGTTTCAGATAACTTTTCACTGCTGACTTAAAGAGTTTGGAGGAATCTGTCACACTGCAAGCCCCTGAACTCTTTGCTTCCATTGACTTCACTTGCTTGTTCATGTAATTTGTCAAAGTTTTCCCTTCTGAAATTGAGTAACCCAGATGAAGACCTGCTTTTGCTTATTTTCCATTTAATTCATATTCAATCAATTTATGACTGCTGACTCCAAGGGTATTTCAATAATATTATTATTTTCAGTTAGTGCACAGGATTAGAGAAGTGTTTGGCAGGCTAGTTGAAGTAGGAGCAGTAATTCCAGCTGGGCATCTGGAAATCATTATCATGTCCCTTGTGCATGTGGAGATCAACACTACTTCATATGTTTGTCAAACGTTTGTATTTGTGGAAATCATTGAAATTATTGTGCAAATGCCACACACTCTTGGCATGTAGATGGTATCTATGTGTTTATGACACTGCTGGTTGATTACAAATAGATACAGAGAATGATGCTTTTAGGGTGATCTGGATCTTCCATTCATGATTTGCAGTTACACTGTATATGTGTGTATTCAATACAGTGAGAATAAATTTGGTTTAATACAAAGTTACATAGGGTAAATGTGCAAGAATTCAGAGGGGTTATACTCCTTGACCCTGCACTACATTACACATACGCATATGACTCTGCCTTGTCTTTTTTGTTCAGGGTTTTCTATGGTTATGTTTACATTACATGGTATGTCGTGAAGAGGGAAGGACTGTAACTTGATGCGCTGTGATCTATTATGGTCTTGAGGCTGCGTTTCCACATTGTGTCTCTACTGTCAATGAAGTCTGTGCCAGTTGCCAATCACATGCACCGCACACATATACAGAGCTCACTTTTGGAGGACCTTGCATCCATCCACCTTGCAAGTGGTGAGCTTCAGATGGTGTCCTGCTGTGTGACTTTGGCTTTGGTTGCACTGAGAGGGAAACAATTTTGCCCACACCAGCTGGGCACTAGAGTTTGTTTCCGTGACTCCTAGTATAGATGCAAGGCAAAGTCACATCAAAAAGAATCTCTCCTTTACACTAAATCACTGACGTAGACATACCCAGTGAGTTTGCCTTCCCAGTCAAATTCTTCAGTAAGGTGAGATTCACCTAGCTACTGATGTTTTCAGTGTACATATACRCAGCTGAGACAAACATCTGAAATTCTTGTTATAGTCTGTGGAAAGAACCAAGCATTTTTAAAGGGCATCGTGCATCTTGTCCTAAAAGAGATATTTAACAGAAGTCTGGTGAATTATGCTCAAAGTGCCTATTTCTTCTTATTGCCTGTGGAAAGAATCTAAAATGACTGGTTCTGATGATGATATCTATTCTGTAGACATCTGAAATTAGACGCCATGAGCCCTTCTCTTCATTTTTGACTTCTTTTTTTCATCTTACTTGTATCCTCAGTCTTCTGACGTTCTCATGTCCACTTACATCTYTATCTCTAAGAAATATTCTAACTTCATTTAAGTAACTATTTGAACACAACACATGCCCTGAAACTTCTGCAGCAGGTCATTTTCCCAGTCACCTTTGCTGTTGTCATGTCCATTGCTATCTCAGACACCATCACCAGTTTTTCTTTCTTGTCACGCTTTTAAAAGCAGAAGAATGCCAACAGAATTCCCTCTACAGAGATCCATAAAAAACAAACAAAAAAGCCCCTAAAACAACAAAAAAACCCCAAACCTTTGTTTTGTAAGCCTTTGTTGATTCCCTTAAGTCCTGCCAGCTTGATGTTCTAAGACTATTGTTCAGGTTCAGCCTATTTTTAAGCTTATGGTTCAACTATCCATAATCTGGTTGAGCAGTTGGGCTCACCTTGAAGTTGCAAGGCTGCTGTCTACTGACTGCATGCTACCCCAGACAGAGCTTTGCAAGCCAAAACCCCAAAGCAGCTAGACTGCCTAGCCACAGACAAAAAAGAACATTCACTTACCTGCAAGGCAAAAAAGATTTATTCTTTTCTCACCAAGGAATAGGTTGAAGGTTTAATGTTTGGCATTTGAAAGCAGTTTTGCTCTTCAAGAAGCCTGTGCAGCATGAGGTCTGTTACTATGTCACCTTGCATACTGCTAACTTTTTCCATTTTTATGGCAATAAGTCAGACCACAAGTGAACTTTTACCACCTTTAGGATGCTTGAAAAATGAGAAAACTTCTAAGAAATTGGAATGAAGGAGTCTTCCAAATTGCACTTTTTTTCTCTCACTACAGATCGTTTCTCTTCAAGTCTTGTTCAGCTGGAAAACATTTGCAGGGAGTTGTGAATAAAATTGTATATCACAGAAATCAGCCTTTAAGTGTGGAGCTTTGTTTGGGTGCTGTCTCCAAGTTCTTACTGCTTTAGCTGCCCAGGGAAAGGAAGCAAAACAATTTTAATTGATCCCGAAGCAATCAAGGGATCAGTCAAACACTGACACAATAGAGAAGGTGTTGTAACACTGGTGGTTTAACAGTCCTCCCCTAAAGTAATCTTATCTGTCAGAAAAGAGGCGTTAGTCTAAAAAGCAGTAAATTCTCTTATCCCAACAAACTGGGGGTGGGGCGGGAGGGAAGTTTGACAAAAAATGCAGAAGTGAAATTGGAAGACTAGAACAAACAAACAAAACAAATGAACAAACAAAAAAGATAAATAATTAGACTAAAATTAATATATTGGGTAGTGTTTTTAATTTGGAGAGCTTGTCTATTCATTGACATCTTTGCGAAAATGCACGCGTTAAAGGAATATGGAAAATTCCCTTGGGTGGGCCAAAATAAAATTTCCATTTTTTCAGGTCACTCTTAACCTCATGCATCATCACATCTTCCTCGACACAGTATGGATATTTACCACTGAATCAACAAAGAACTGAACTTTTCTTCTTTTCTGATTCCTTCCCAACCATTTTGCTCCTTTTTTGTGTGTGTTTGTGTTTCTTTGCTTTTCACCTGACTCTGAGATCTAGTGTACTGCACGGTTATCAGCATGATGAGAGGAGACAGCCTGTCTAGCTCTGCCCAGTCTTAAAAAGACTGGTAAAGAAAAGAGGCCTGACTAGATAAGCCAGATGACATCCCAGACCTGGGAAGTGAGCCAGGGTCCAGAGCAACATCTGCTGCGGCCAGGCTGCCAGCCCAAAGCATCCATCCGTGACTGACCAGTCGCCTTGGATCCTGAGAACATCAACAAGCGCTTTTATTTCCCCTACCTTCACCATCCCCTCTCACTGCTGTCTGGTGTTTTGACAAAGGCAAGGGAAATGACCATCGTTCACAAATGAAAATTAAATGTGAAGACCAACCCTTTCCTCCTCACCAAGGAAGAGTACTTGACACAATAAGAGACTGTAATGCCATACTTTACTCTAAATAAAGGAATCTGGCATGTTTTGAGTGCGTACATTTTTCATATCCACTCAATTTTGGTATGAGATTTGTTTTCATTCTTTGCGTGTTTGTGGTTAATTCATCCTATTCAGGGACAGATGTAGCATGGATTGAAATAAGGAGGTTGTCTCAATGTGGGTTTGAAAACAGTGTTGCACGATAGGGGTACCATCTGCTATACTAATCAGAACCAGTATAGGAGATCTAAAGCCCCTTTCTCTAACTGGTAAATAAACATTTGCTACTCAGACTGTATCGACAAATCGGGATGAATTTTTTAACATATTTTCCATCAGCTGAAATCCATAAGTCATGCTTGGCTGTTTCTGTGACAGAAGCATCTTAAGATATTTTTCTGTCTTGAGCTAATTTATTCTATATCTAAACTAGAAAAACATAAGAAGCCATTGCAAACTTCTCTCTTCTGTCATTTGTTCTCATGAAAAAAATGCATAAACTGGGTTTTATCCCTTGGGGAATGTATGCAGAGAATACGTGGGGGAAAAAAGGAAGATGGGATGTAAGTAGAGGTGGAATAACTTAGTTATAACTTTGATCCACTGGGGATTTCCCTATATAACAACAGATTTGTTTTGGAATCCCACTCCTTGCATGTGCATTTTATTTAAGCTTGAACCCGTGCTGGTAGGACAGCTGGTTGTGCACTGTCCCCCTCCCTGCCCAGTTTTTTGCAAGGAGGAGGATAAGTCATGAAGGAAGCCTCACTGCTCTTCAGTATGGACAACCAGGGGAACATGACTGTGGGACAAACTACAAAGAGTGCTTGTACCATCATGTGGATTCAGCCCTACTGTCTGCTCAGGCTGCCTGCCAAGAGAAGAAGAAGGACCAGGGAGGGAGACCTGCCACTTAAATACAATCTCAGTCAAGAGGCACCTTGTGGAGAGCCCAGGTAAGATGTGGATCCATCCCTGATAGTACTTGAAAGCTTGATCCAAGATGCCCTGGAGCCAATATAAATACAGAAATTGTTTTCAGGGTGTGCTTGAAGCAGTGTGAACTCGCCACAGTGAAATAAATGGGATCCAATCAGTTACAGGAACTTGAGGGGTGAGAGGATGGACTCCTAAGGGCCTGAGAAGTATTAAGAATAATCAAAAAGGAGGGGACAGGAGGGCAGGAGCTGGGTAGCAGATGTTTGCTTGCTCTGAAGAATAAAAGTAGCAATCACAAAAATCGATAGTGAGCCTTATTAAAGGTGAGCTAGGTGCTTTCACTCTGAGGTTTTGTTTGGTTGCATTAGGCTTAGATACCCCACAGGTCAGGTGTTTGAGACCCAGCATCTCTAGAGAACCCCTTCTTGTATTGCAAAGCATTCCCTCCAGAAATCTGCCACTGTTTTAAATGTACTTTCTAGTTCTGAGTTGGGGGTGAGAAGGTGAGGAGAGGGGGAAAGAAAAGGGGAAGAAAAGGGCAAGAAAAGGAAAAAAAAGAGAGAAGAGAAAGAGATCAAAGATGAAAAGGAAGAAGGGAGGCAGGGAGGGAGGCAGGGAGGGAAGGAAGAGAGGAAAGGGAGGAAGGCCAGGGTCTCCTTGTTCCATGGCAGTGTATGTCCCCTTATTTTCGATTTTCAGATTCATTCAATTTTTCTCTCGGACCATGTGCTCCTGAACAACCTATACAATTTCCCTAAGGTGAAAACCTCCTCTTAGAAAGCTGCAGCGAATATTATCCCAGGGTCTCAAAAATGCCAATAAGAGAACAAATAATATTTGTTCATAATAGTGTTCAGTGCAAACCATGACTGATTAGTGTTACGTGTGACATCAACAGAGACAGTAATCAAGGTTACTTTAGCATTGATTTTTTACAGAGGTGAAGCCTCTTTGATGTATTACTTCATCAACACCTTCAGAGCCAAACTTTGCACATGAAATTAATCCCAATTAATTAGAACATTTGTAGATAGTGCTGGGCTCTTTTATGTTGCAAAATAAATATTAATTCAGTGGCATTTTTTTCACCTTGTGCAGCTTGTGTGGCTAGGAAAGGAAAAAACCCTATTGATCAGTGCACTGAAATACGTTAGAAAGTTTCGGCACCTGAGGTGGTCTGAGAGGCTGCTTGTCTGCAATAAGCTCAAGGCCTAACAGAGAAATTCAGGAAACTGGACCCGAATTGTATTGACTTTACTGGTACACGTAATCGTGGAAAAAGTATTGTTTCCAATATATGAAAGGCAGCAAAGTTACCCTTGAGCTTTTCATAAAATATACATAAAACAGTGCACTGTGACACTACCCTACAGGGAAGATGTGCCCTGGAGGCACTGACTCAGAGGTATCTTTACAATTCAGAGACATATTTGTTCAGGAACTTTTTCTAGTATTAGTGATTTTTTTTACTAGCCAGTGTGATGAGTAAATTCCTGTGACTTATGTTGGGCTGTCTTCAACTGATCTCCTATGGAAAGGGAAGAAGCCATGTGGAACACCACTACTCTTTCAGAAATTGACCCCAAATCCTATTTGTTTTTGCGGTACCATTTTCTTCTGATTCCCAGAGTCTGGGACTCTAATTCTGATTCCCAGAAGAACATGGTATGGGACTGGGAGGAAAGATGGACAAGGCAGAGAGGATTCCTACTATTTGCTATTTTAGAYATTTAATACCTAATGTCGTAATCCTCCCCTGCTGGTGCATGCTTTTTCATACTGAATATATAGGGAACTTTGACCGTGAACTTCTATGAGAGTCTCAACTTACTTAGACTCTTGAACCCACAACACTCAGTTAATATAAATCCCAGTCTTACCCCCAGATACAATCTCCCATCTTAGGTGTGAAGAGGGTGCAAGAAAACTACACTATTTTTTCAGCATGTGTTGCAGATCAGAATCATGTGGCTATAGTCAGTCTCATTTTTCACTGAGTTAAAATATACAAAATAAAAACCAAACTAATATTTAAAAACATTCAGCTTTAAACATCAAATAAGTTGTCAAAATCCTGGCTAGGAGAAATAACAATAAAGAGACTCTAACTTGATTAGACTCTTTGGAACCTCATCAAAGGATAAATAAATGAGTGCTTGCATTATTACAGTAATGCTTGGATGGCCATTTCCTCACCAAATTTAGTCATCACATAGCATTACCCCAGGAACAATAAACCCTTTTCTACAGCCCATTATTCTCTGAAAGGAAGAATTTCAGACCATTCTAGGCTCATGTCCCAGTCTATGCTATCTGAGTGGCACCAGAGAGGTGAGTCAGTGAAACGCTGGTCCCATCCCGGGGAGGAAACGCAGAAATGCAAAGTGGTGTAGAATAGCAGGCTGCAAGAGAAGGTGACTTCAATGAGTCTGTGCTTCCTCCTAAATCAAGAGAGGAAAATCAGCTGGGGAGTAAATTCCCAGTGACTTCAATGAGCATAGGAGCCTGGCGGCTGAGGCCCCTGCTGCTGTGCGGTGACAGCTGTGGCAGGGGCTCTGCAGGAGCGTGTGCTGCCGCAGGCACATAGTCAGCACTATTAGCATTAGCCTGAAGCAGCAGTAGCTCCTGCTGGGATATCTGTCCCTGTATGCCAAGGATCATCATGACGGCAAGGATCCTGGCTGTTCCAAACTCCAATTCAATACCTCAGTTTCATCCTTAATGGGGTCCCGGATAAAGATGAAGGGTAGAGCAGCCTGGAAGCAACTCTAACATGCACYGATCTCCAGAAAATCAACTACATTTCTTATTGTCAGCCCGCTTCCTTAATCACTAGGTTGAGCCAASAGGTTTAGTTGGAGAGGGGAAGAAAGGACCTGGTCCTGCTTGGTCTATACAGGCTACTCATTCCTGAACACACAATGAATCCCCAATGGAGAATTTGGATTTGGATTCCTCTCCTTTGCCACTAAGTAGCACAACAGGAATGGAGCTTATTGTGTAAACKATTGGAAAATACAGTGGAGTCACACTGATGTAGAATGGAAGTTAATCTGGATAGGTAGAAAGATGATGGATAGTCTGTCTGTCCACCTGTTTTTACGGGTGACTGAATTGTTCTGGTAAAAGATTCTGAGTCTGGTTATGTGTTCATGCAATATCCAAAACAATGAGGATCTGTACGTAGCAAATAAGTTACTGCTGATAATAAAGATGATGAAAGACAGAGATTGATGGTTTGAATTTCCTTAGTATCACAGCAGTTTTGTATTGTAGACCTCTTGTTAATTTACCTTTGATTCATAGTGGTGTAAACAAGAGGAGAAACACAGTCTATGCATATATACGGCATTAGTATTTTGCATGTATCCATGTCTTCGGATTTGCATGTGAATATGAAATAATTCTATGCAAGTATGGGAAGGGATTTAATTGTTTTCTCAAACAATGTATCCTTATCTTTCTGGAAGCAGTTCAGACCATCAAAGAGTTGTTGCTGATGAACTCACTAATTAGTTTCCAATACTTAACCTTGTATTTCACTTCATTACTGGTGCTCTGTTCCCTCTAGTTTTACATTTGGTATCAGAAAGTTCATTTAGAATCCAGTCAATCTTCCAATGCCAGCTCTGCACTTAAAATTTTTCATTCAGTAAGGACACAATGGGAATAATGTTTGTATCTGTCAAGGAGACGCATGAAAACTTTTGAGTTGCATTGTCTAGAGAAAGAAAAAAAAAAAAAAAAAAAAAAAAAAAAANAACCAAAAACCAAAAACCAGGAAGATGGGACTCAAAAAAGAACAGAATAGAACTAAGTCACCAAGGACTGACTGGCTATTATAGTAAAATAAGTTATAGGCAGCCAACAGGTTTATAAAAGTAGAAAACTGAAATCCTTAGATTAAGATTTTATTTAAAAATGAAACCTTCAAATAATTGCTTTTATTATATTTTATTTCTTTTAATGCTTCATTGCTTGCATTATCATCTTAGAAGCTAGGAGATAAATATCTTCAGAAAGGAGGGAAGTGGCAATTCAGTGTTTAAATGTCACTATTGCCTCTGATGGTCTGCCCATGCATGAGGTGCAGGACATTTGGGTCTCCTTCCGAGTTGAGGAGGGCTTGGGGGCTTCTGTCCCGCTCTGCAAAAGGGAACAGTGTTGAGGAAGTGAAAACATGTTTCATGCTGATCAGTCCTCTGCTGTCTAGTTTGTGTAACTTCTCTCTTTGAAACCAATTCACAGAAGAAATAGGGTCTAAAAGCACAAAATGAGGTTAATTAATCAACAGAGCAGCTTAAGGTTCTGGTGGATTCTCATTCAGTGGAGAWCTTTAAATGAAGATTAGCTGTTTTCTGTTTTGTCTACAGAAAGACGTGCTCTTGGACTGCGAACAGGATCAAAGTCAGGAAGTCCCCTAGCCAGCATTATTCCAGAGATTATAATATACCCCACTGGCCTTACATTTGATGAATTCTTATTTTTGCAGTGTGCATCAGTACATTGTAGCTCTTCGTGTACATGGTTTACAAGGGCTATTGTTGTCAGTGACATTAAGCCTTCTCATATGAACAGCACATTTGGTAAAAACAGGCTCTGTCTCTACAAGGTGGCCTGGGAACTCTTCTAGGCTCTGGGTAAGGATGTACATCTTGGCTGTGGTTTGCCTCTCGGTTGGAACAAGACCTGAATTTGTACCAGTGCTTTCACTCTCTTCCTTCCCTTCTGCACACTGATTTTCACGGAAGGAAAACAGGCAATCCAGCAGGACTGAAATCATGGTGGGCCTGGCCAGCTTCCAGTCTGGATGATTTGGGAAATCAGGACCTGGAGGCATAACACTGGTTATGCCACAGGTCATTTTAGTTTGGTCTCCATCCAATTATAATATACTTTTTCTGTCTTGAATATATATCTATCACCCTGTTGGGCTCTCTTTAGGATCATCCTATATTTTCTCTTCTAGGAGACAGAGAGCCCCAGACTTCCCAGATCTGACTGTGTAGGGTTTGATGCAAATATGTAAGGAATGCCACAAAAGCATTACCAGTATTCCGTGATGCCTAGACAATTGGGCAGGTGAGTTGGAAGGAATAGAAGAGGGATGAGAGGGTATGCGATGCAGCATTATGATACTGAGCAACAGAAGTCATGAAGAGACTCCTACTGACTTTGGTATTGAATGAGACAGTTTAGGTACAGTCAGCAGGTCTCCGCTCAATTTTTTTTAATATAGAGATATCAATAAGAGATCATTGTGACATCAAGAATCCCTGTTGTGTCCATTTTGATATGTGAGAAAAATGTACCATCATCATGTTAATGACTACCTAGGCAGTTCCTCTAGGGATTTTTCACAATTTACTGAAACTACTCATTGGACATGACTTCCTTTGGGACTTTATTAACTGTTGATACTTTTCTGCTTTCAGGAAGTTTTGCAGTGGAATTTATTCCATCTTTTCAACCACACATAAAGTATTTCAGTTGCTTAAATTATGTGTCTCAATATTTGTACGTTCTGAGAAAAGAGGCTTCTTGTGACTGAATTCATAACATATCGACTCATTAATTGGATAGGTTGCACGCTACAYGTTTAATGCCTAGCAGGGATCATGAAAGATTCCACTACAGCCCAGATATCCTAACACCTTGCTGGATATAGTGGAAAGGAGAAGGCATGAACTAGTTTTAAGGAATAGGAATAATTTCCTGCTGGGACAAAAATGATGGCTGATTTCATCAGTGGTGGCTAGGACATTCCCTTAATCTGCTGGATTTGAAGACAAAGTTCCTTTTGACTTCCATAGTAAGTATGAAGTCACATATGTTCTGGGAGAACAAAAATATGTAGGTGAAATACTAATTTTCATTTTGTTCATTTTTGCCTTGAATTTTTACATTTTTAAATGGGTCAGAATAGAAAATTCTTGATTCTATCTTCCAGTTCTTAGAATTCTAGAGCTTGCCTTAACCAAGCTGGGAGGGCTGGAATATCACCTTTGCCAGTCTCAAACTCCTCAACATGATAAATCCTGTTAGAGCCATAAAACCTGGGGCAAGATCAGACACAGCTGTCACTGAGGATCAAAATAAAAGGCTCCAATCAGATGGAAGAATTGAAGAAATATCCTTTTGTCTTCACTTTTTTGAGCATTCAGATTTGGTCTTTATTGGCATGAATGCAAAAGCATATTATAAACTTGGATGCTTGAAATTGCACAAAGTGAATTTCAAATTGCATATTCATTTAGAATAATCTGAATTTGCAAATCATGCTGTATTAGTAACTCCCATAGTTTACAAAAGGGAATGATATGGCAGGAGGGATGTAATTATCCAAAGCAAACAACCAAATGAACAAGCACACATTCAAAGTAAAAACAAATTAATGTGGACTCTGCAAGATCCTCATATAGGAAAACAAGTTTCACAAAAATAAAGAAATACAAATGCCAACCATTTGAAATAATAAAGAGAAAGAGGCCAAACTCAGCAAATTAGTTCTTTGGAATTAGATAAATTTAATTCTATTGTTTTATAGTTTCCTACCACATGCTGACTATAGTCGTCAGCTAGGACTGTTTATTACTGCCTAATGAACCACTGCTGTCCATCAATCACAGTTTTACTAATACTGACATAACTTAGCCATTTCTTTCCCAGTCAAAGATTTTATATTTTACATTTTTGGGAGATACTTGTTTAACTTTAAAACTGTCCAGGGATAACAATTCAAGAGGTCTTATTCCAGTGTTTAACTGTGTTTGGAACAGATTGCCTAGGAAGTTTTTGTAATTGCTATTATAATGAAGCAACTTCTTAGGTGCTACAAATGCCTAAGTTAACCAGAAAAAAGTGTGTTATGTCAGGAAGGTCCAGAGCTGTAATCATAGTTTCTCACTATATACATATAGGCATACTCTGTTTACCTAGTTGTGCAGTACACATCATCTAGTTAGCTCTAGATTTATGAGTTCACTGTCACAGTACTCACTGGAGAAAAGGAAGAGAAACCCCTTTTAGTTTAGTTAGTATGTACGCTGTTTAGCATATTGATAAATGGTTTGTAAGAGGAGCTTAACAGTGAAAGAATTTCGGATGATACCTAAAAAATCCCCAGTCAGGAGTGTCAGACTTGAAGCTGCCTCTGAGGAGCTGTTGGAAGATCTCACAGTGCTTGCTGGATAGAATCATAGAATCATAGGATCATTAAGGTTGGAAGAGACCTCTAAGATCATCGAGTCCAACCGTCAA
>JAYKAV010003132.1:2165096-2362902 GCA_035582835.1 Phoebastria nigripes | reverse complement strand
CTTCCCTACTCCTGCTGGCCACACTCTTTCTGATACAGGCCAGGATGCCGTTGGCCTTCTTGGCCACCTGGGCACACTGCCGGCTCATATTCAGCCGACTGTCAACCAGGACCACCAGGTCCTGTTCCCCCAGGCAGCTTTCCAGCCACTCTTCCCCCAGCCTGTAGCGTTGCATGGGGTTGTTGTGGACGAAGTGCAGGACCCGGCACTTGGCCTTGTTGAATCTCATACAGTTGGCCTCAGCCCATCGATAGGCAACCAACTGGCAGATAAAATTCAGTAGTAATTAGTGCTCATGGGTAGGACCAGGCACTCGGGGTCAGCTATGCACAAGCACTTGGGCACCTCATTCCCACAGACTCCAAAGATTGTTACATCATCGAATCCTTTGAGAATCCAGGCCAAAGTAAATTGCCCAAGGTCACACAGAAAGCCTGTGGCAAAGCAAGAGACTCAACTCAGTTTTGCTGAGGCCCCCTGCAACAACTTTAAGCATAAGGTCATCTTTTTTGTCCTTCAGCATGCTTAAGATTGGGGCCCCTTTGCAATTATTTGTAGACACCAATAAAATTCCATCACACACAGCATTAAAGAAAATCTGCTTCTATTTATCCTCACTCCAAATAAAGTAAAATATCTTCCAGAGCTTCATTCTTGCTGGCAGGGTTCTCCCAAAACCCTCTCAGCTGCACATTTCAGACTCAGTATTTAATACTAGTGATGCAGTTGCATTTCCATAATTCAACTGTTCAGTCAAGGTCCTCCACCTTTTTAAATGTGTAAGTCATAAATATGAAAAAAATAAACACTGTGTGCAATCTCTGCTGACTGAATTAAAAGTCTTAAAGAAACTTTCCATGCTATGAGGACTGTGAAGGATTTGGCAGAAGTGGTGCTAACAATTAAAGCAGCCAGAGACAGATTAAATTTGCTGATGACAGCTCATTTCTGAGATGGTTACAGCAAAAGTCTGATAAAAGCTTATCTGAAATTCACAGTTTTGATGAGGCTTCTGCTTGTACCAGGAGAAAATGAAACACTTTAAATAGCATGTGATCCTAGGGAAAGGTCTGCTTGGTATTGCAGTGGGAAGCTAGACATTCCTGCTGCAGTTAAGATTATGAAGTATTATAACCCTTTGTTTTCACAGCAGGAAAAATAAGTCTGAACTGTGTCTTGTAAGTGAAACCAAGGGCAATTTCAATATCCATAAAAAGTTTTCAATGTTTAAAAAAAGGAAAAAAAAATATAAAAAGAAAGGAGGGGGGATATGTTTGAACCAACAGGAAAATAAATGCTTCTTTTTTTTTCCTTACATGTAATGGGAGAAAGAATCGGCCATCTCAGTGTATTGTGAATTCCTCGGAGCCAGACATAATAACGTATTGAGTGGAACAGCCCTGGTACTACTCTGTTGTGAAGTACACCTGCACACATGAGGCTTTATAGGAGAACCAGCTGAACCCTGAAGCGTGCACTCAGTTTAACTTGTATAGGTCTACATGTTTCTTGCACCACGGCCCTGTACCGCCAGCTCTGTAGCTCTCTGTAAGACTTCGTACTGGAAAGTTTAGCAGAATAATGAAAACACTGTGTCTGGTCCCTTGGGCTGAGCATAAATAGGAGGTTTTAATCAACTCCAGTTGTTTCTTATGCTGCTTTTCATAGGTGAAATGCTAATACGGTGTACAGCAGAATAATTTCACAGAAAAAGCCAGAAATAGGTAGACAGATGTTATTCCAGACAGTAATCAAGACCATGGAGATATTAAAAGAAACAGATCTAACTAAAAACGAACTGATGAAGAAAAACACTTTTGCGCACACAGTACAACTAGACAGTGGGATTCATTGTCATGGGACCAAGGATTTAGGTACAGTTCTTAAAGTTATTAGATACTTAAATGGCTAACCTATCCTCTGGAGGGTGTTTTTAAAGGACTGTCAGAAAAATATTAAACGTCTGTGACAGAAATTAGTAGGAAGGATATTAAAGAGCATTTTTTTCAAGTCAGAGCAAAGTCTAACTTAGAGACAGTAGGTAGAGAACATCTATGGAAAAAAAACCCACTCAGCTTTGTCTACGAAAGGGTTTTTTGTACATTTCTCTTCATGGCCTCTTTTGACTCTTCCTGAGACTAATCTTGTTTCTGATCCAGGAAGGCAAAGCTTGTCCTTATTAAGTTCTGCCCAAAAGGATTTAAGAAAAAGGGGGAAGGGGCAAGAAGAAGAAGAAGAAGAAGAAGAAAAGGAGGCAATAATCCTTTTGAAAGATTATTTGATTTGAAAGATTGTGTTTGAAAACGCAAAGTTGGTTAAAGCTGTAGCGTACAGACATCACTTTCTTGTACTGCATTTTATGTATTAGATTACTCACACAGGGATTTAACTAGAAACATATCTTTTATTAAAATCGTATAAATAAAAACATGTCCTTCTGCCCTCCAGCATGTTTACAGATGCATTTATTTATTTTACAATATTCTATTTAATTAAAGATCTGCTGTTAGAGGAATAAAACTTTCTGAGATGCTTATACCTCCAAGATAAAACTGGGCAGGTTTGCAGCGGCACAACTGACAGCTAAACCCACAGTCTGCACATGTGATTTGTGTAGAAGTTGCACGGTTGTGTTATCAACTAAACGGGGGCTTACAAAGTCAGTGTTCAGTAAATTTGAATATCTCAGTGGCTGTATCTCGATAGCTCCTTCCCTGTGGAAACGGAGGGATTTTTATTTGTTGGGAAACACTTAATTTTATTCAGTGCAACTCAGCCAGAAATGCAAGAGGAAAATTCAAATATGGATGTGAACTTTGGCTTATTTGGCCCTCCAGAGAAACCACGAGGAGGAAAATTTGAGGCAAACTTTGTCAGAGCTCCTGATCTTCAGCTCTTTTGGCTTTGCTCTAGGACTGCCTTCGATTCATGAGTTAACCTATCCATGGCAAAGAGCTTTTACCCGTATCCCAATGGCCATTCACTGCTCTGCAATTCTGACACCTCTGCATCAGCATTTCATGCTAGATAGCTCCAGACGAGGAGTTCACACACTTTTCAAATATACAACATGTGCCACATTTTCTATGAAGTTATTTTGAATGACTGACCAGTTCTGACTTTCCTGTGGATGAAAGGTGATTTTCCCTTGTAACACTGTGGTTAGATTTTTTTTGTTATAAACACATTTTTTTTGTAAATGCATGTAGGTTTCAGATTTCTATTTGGAGCTGGTACATTTCAGATGACTTTGAAACCAAAATTTTTCTTTGGGACATTTTTTGGTTACGAAAGCATATGGAGAATACAGGGATTTAGTCTTCTGTAGAACAGACTAACCTCTTACTATGTATATAGGCACTATTTTAAAAAATATTTGTCTTATTCATATTTCTTCTATGAATTGTAATTCAGCTTTGAAATTCTCAATAATCTGTTTTTCTGTAAAGTAAGATCAAGATTAGAATTCAAGCACTAGAAAAGTAGAAAATAAAATGAATGTTCCCTATGTAACTCTAGTCAAATGCCTTATTGCATAGTCAATATTATATAATGTTTAATTACTCCACACACACACCCCCCCCCCCTTCAGAAATCTGTGGGAAGCATGGGGAAAGGATGCAACTTTCTCCAGGTTTTTTTTCCAAACCAGATAAAAGCTTCATTTCTGAAAATTTCATGGAAAAATATAAGAAACAGGAAATTCATTAACCTATGAAAAAATCAGGCTAAAACAGGTTTATAAAATTTTAAAACCAGAAAAAAACCAGAATTTAATCTTTTAATATACAGTTATCCATTTAATTGTAATTATAAGGTTACATTACAATGTAGTAATATATATGTTGAAAAACATGGCAAAGCTCGTCCAGAAAATTTTCCAGAGAAACATAAATTACTAGTTTAGCTTTCCTTGTATATTTTCTATTGTACCTCAGAAAACCACAAATAATAAATTATATTTGTAAGCTGGATTTGTTTTCAGAAAAGTTCAGATAGAGATTAATTTCCCTCTTTACTTTATTTAACTTCTGTTTTCCTTTTTTTTACTGGGAAAGGGAAATCGAAAAAGAAAACAGAAACCAAAATTACAAAGTGATATTTCTGACAAGTTCATTTGTACTTCACCAAAAAAAAAAAAGTTACAAAGAACAGCATTATTATATCTCAGAACGTGAAATTATGTGTTCATTTTACTACTTCTGTACATGAATATATGTGAAGAGAAATATATAAAGGCAGAGTAGATATGCTTACAGAAGGAAAATGCCATACTCATTACATGATGGGCATGCTCCTCTCATTGTAGTTTCTTTGTGCATCAACAATAGCCTGTTTTTATAAGTAGGGTAGTCAAGCAAATCCATATACCTGTGAACAAATGCAAGAACTTAATATTTTTAAAAATCAATTGACTTCGTTGTATCACGATGTTTTCAGGGTCTCATTATTTGCTGTTATTTATGAATGGATAGACAGCAGCTCAACAGCCAAATGATCAGACAAATACACGTGAATGAAATAACAGTAATCAGTGTTAGCTGGTGAAATAAATATTTGCATCAGGTTGCTGATGGGCAAGTGCTATAAAAAATAAATTACAGCTAAAATTTTATTTTCCACTCAGGTTTTCAATTTAGGGATTGTCACTACTGTGGATTCAGTAGCGTTAATAACATCACAAAATTTTAGAGTTAAATTTTACCCTCAGTATATGATGCTATGATTGGAATAGTCCTCTTGCTAATGATGATGAATTGGTATGATAGCAGTGGAAGTTTACTGACACCAAGGTAAAAAGAAAAATAAAAATAAAGCCTCCTGAAACAGGTCCTGGTTCAGCTCTCATCAAACTCATTAGAAATATTCTCTTTACCCACTTCCATGGAATTTAATGCAAGCAAAAAGATTTTCTTCTGAATTTTCTTTTTATTTTTTTCTCATGAAAGAGTCATGCAGACAGGACATCTGCACCCCATGTATTTTAACATCTTTACTGTGTCTTGAAAATACACATATATTTCCTGTCTTTTTTATGCTTTCCAACAATTATTGATGAATACATTGAATTCAACTTGGTTGACACTATTTTCTCATACTGAAAAATAGATTTCCTAAAAATAAATACTTGCGAAATGTTATTCTATGTTGTTTTATTAAATCTTATTTTAAAAAATTAATATTTACCTTTTAGCTAAAGCAGCTAGGATGTCATATTCCCCCCGCCTCCCCAGTTTCCCAAATTTTATATTTAGTTTGAACCTTTATTTTCCCTTTTTTATTTTCACTTTATTTTCCCTCTTTTTTTTAATGTTTGTCTTTTACATTTTAATACTTTATCAATTTCTCATTTCTCTCCAATTTTAAAAGGAGAACATATTTATTTATAAAGAAACACAAGGATTTTGACACTTCATTACTTTCTGGACACAGAAGAGATTTTGAACAATTAAACATATCAAGACACTGTATTTCAGATTGGTTTTGCTACTGTATCATTTTTCTGAAACTGAAGGAATTTTAAAAAGCTAGAAGTAGTGAAGACAAGGAAAATACACCGAAAATCACAAAATATGAACAAGCTGCAACTTTATCCATTTTTAGATACTCTGCATTTAAAAAAAGTTTTAATAGGAATTAAAACATTAAAATAATTCTCTGAACTCCGAAGAGGTTTTGGGGAGAACAAGTGGAGTTCTGCGTTTTCTCTGTCTACACAGGCAAAGGCGGGTAGAGATCTTTGTTTATGTGTTTGGTGGGGTGAGAAGGGAAAGAGTTATAGCATTTTTTTAACCTATTATATGATACACCTGCTAATGAATAACAAAACTGCACTGAACTTACTTTATATTGCTTTACATTGTAAATTCACACCTCATTTGCTGCTCTTAAAAAATCTCTTTCAGACCTTTCTGGTGTTCAAGGGTATCAATTACTGATACACTATTATAAAACCCCATTGAATTGATATTATTTTTCCCAGATAATTTAGCATGTGGGTTTTGGTTTGGTTTTCTTTTTTTTTCCCAACCTCAACCTCATGTAATTTATATTCCTCGCACATATTCATACTCTGATTTCTTTGGTCTTGTCTACACTGTAATATTCTAAAATTCTGTTGAAGGGGAAAGAATATACAGACTTCTACCAACAATGCTGACTGGACATTGACAATAACATGCAAAATTTTCTTTTTTTTTTTTTTTATTTTCTTTATGTATTTTAATGGGCTAATTTCTTCTGCCTGTCAAGCTACCTCTGTAGCTTTTCTGTACTACTACAAAATACAGCTTTGCAGTTGTTCTTTCATCTGCATTAGCAACACTTTCCTGGCATAACAGCATTTCTGTGCTAATAAACTAGCTTTCAAAACCCATTGAATTCATACCTTTCTCTTTCTCAATTGCATATGTTTTTGGTTTTGGTTTTGGTTTTGGTTTTGGTTTTGGTTTTTTTTGCATGGCCAGTGCATATAAAAGTATGGAGAGTCAATAGTATATCTATGATAATAAATACTGTCCAATGCTCGGAAGCTTTACAGGGCTTTGATCTGTTAGTGGGTTGTACCTCATTTGGGGGATTGACAGCAAATATTACCCTTCTCTTGATTTTCACAGCTGATACAATAGAAGACCAGAGCTCATATAATACCTGATTTCCCAGGCTCCCAACCTTATGGATAATTGTTGCCCAGAGGGGAAATTTCTTCCCAGCCTACATCAGCAAATGGTAGGTTTATATCACAAAACATGAGGATTTATGCTCCAATCTATTCCATAGCACTATCAGACTCGAAAAACTTCATTTGAGGAGCAGAGTTAATGTGCAGTTAGCAGTTTTACTGTATCTCACCTGTTTGTCCAGAATTTAGTGAGATCTCCTAAAAATATAAGTAGGACTGTCGCAAGCAGGCATTCAACCTTACTGAATCCAAGCAAAGAAGGAGTTACAACAACAGTATAAGATCTTATCATAGTGCTTCTCATATCCTCAGAAGATCTATCTGTCAGTTGCTGGTCATCTTAACAGTGTGGATCAATATATATTAAAAATAAGCGAGCAAAAAACCCATGAACTTTATTTCCCTTTTTGCTGACATGAGGGCTGTGAAAAGAAGACTTATTCAGAGGAATGCTAGTACTAAATTAGTAAGCCACTAAGACTGGCATGGGGGTGCACATTTCTGATGGCTGTGTAGGGTCAATAGGGGGATACACCTACTTATTCAGGCTGAGTAAGAAGAGCAGTATGGGTGTGTTTGTGAGCCTGCCACAAATGCTGCTTTGCATCTCCAGCAACCTTTTAGCTGCTACAGCAGTGACTTCAGAGACTGGTCTGGTGCACTGAAGAGTGGTCTGCAGTGACTATATCGAATGATAATTACATGAGAGTCATCTCTGCTGTGTTTAGCAACCTAAAAGCAAAGTGTCTGTTCTGAACCAGCCATGTGTACTACCTGTAGAATCAACAGAAAGACAATTAGTGAATGGGATGACTGATCCTTTTAGGGGGGTGCCTATGTCTTTCTGTTTGCTACAGGGTGACCAGGTAAGAATAGATGACTAACTTTTAGTTAGTGAAACTTAAATGAGATGAATCCTTATACATCAAATATGTTCTGTTGCACTAATTGGCTGAAAATATTTGCTTAGATACCAGATATTCCAGAATCCCGTTGCAGTCAGCAATACATCTTGTAAAGGTCTACCTAACAGAATTGGAAATACAGGAGTCCAACCTCTGATGAACACAACAGCTTTAAGCTTAACCTTCCTTGGTATCTGCCTTTAATAATAGCAAAGCCAATCTGACTTTGTTCACTTTCTTCATTTTGCCCGTGCTGAGGATGGCACCCAGCCATCTGTGATATTACGAAGTTGGAAAGCAACCAATTCAAGTCTAACTGAACAAGATGGATCTGGTAAGAAGCCACCACAGAAGGATTTTTGTCACCTTTTGAGCTTTTCTGACCTCATGGTCTCCGATTTTATTGTACAACATAGAAGGGAAGAAATCTTGCTAAAATAAGATGAGAGGTAACATCAGGTTTGTGTGGAAGACTACCCTACTTGTAAGACATTGACTGATTTTTATTGGCCCATGTGTCTGAAAGTTAGAAGAATCCAGAAGGTGAACTATGACCTTCTCTGCTAGGACAAAAACCAGTTGCCAGAAAAGTTCAACATTTTAGAAATCTGATTATTATTTTTGAAAGCTAGTGTCAGAGTGAAAGTTAAGGTAACAAGATGCTCAAGCTCTCAGTGCAGAAAGCTTTCTCTCAAAAAAACCCACCTCCTAAACCAGATTGAATCCCAGTCCATTGCACAGCTTTTCTCATTATAGGTGCTTCAGTGTGATCACTTTTTACAGACTGTGACTGAACTACTTTTTCATTTAAATTCCACTGCAAACCAGCATGCCAAGCCTGTACGGACCCTTTAGACAGTTGCAATGATGCTGATTTCCTTGGAGCACCAGTTCATTTCCCCATCTCTGATCTAAGGAGGAGGAGTTCATCTTCGTTTAAGAAAACCATGTTGAAATAGAAGACTCTGCATTCCAGAGAACTTTCCCCCTCTGTTAATAACGTCCTGTTATCCACTCTGTAAATCTGTATTCAAGCAACATGCATGCCAATTTAGTTTACCTTTTTCTCTTGGCAGCTCTGCTTGCCTCACAAAATGCTGACATATCCAAACAAACCAAATTGATTGGTGATTGCTGCCTGATTGTCACCAGTGGTGCTATGCAGAAGAATCCCTATTGAATCCAGTGTAGCGTTCAAGACATCAAGTTTATTTTCCATAACATATGAATCCTCATAAAAAAAAAAAAAAGGTGGGAAAAGAAAGTCAATAACCTTCTGTGTCTTCACACGTAAATGCTGTTGAGTTTTCAAAACTAATGGCTACCACTGCACCTGCTGCAAAGACAAGATGTCACAGTCTCGAGCAGGGGGGTTAACTGCAGTTTCCAACATATGGTGGTCTTCAGATTACTAAGTTCAGCAGCATCCAGAGACATCATTGAGAACCAGCCCTTGAAGTGCACTGTACTTGCCACTGCCCTGAGGAACCTGCAGCTTATGCAAAGGAAGACTGTTTATATCTTCATATTTTACAAAGAGAGAACTGATGAGGTGATGGATGGAGTGACAATCCCATGGGCAATGTGTGGCAGAGAAGGCTTTTCTGCTTCCATCCACCCCTGTTCTCGTATGCCCTGCTAAGCGTGAGTCAAGGGAGCTAACAAGTACCAGCTCATCTCTTATCTATTATTAACTACTGTTAACTAAAGACTGGCAGGGCCGTGGGAACCAGTCATCAGAAAGGGATACTCAGAGGGTTTGTCTCCAAGAGTGAAGAGCAGCTTTAGCTCCTGCTCAGTAATTTAGTTCCCAGGAAAGAAATGAAATGAAAGGCAAGGTAATTGATATGAAACTTTCCTCTGCCCAGGCTGTACACAGGCCTTGTTTGAAAGGAGTGCAGTGTGAATGAATTTCTCCTCTCCCAACCTGTGATGTTTGTCTTTCCTTAGCAAGAATAACAGCAGCAGAACATATTAGTACAGTGGTCCAGGTTCATATCCTCCTTTTAATATGTATTAATCACTTCAGAAGAAGTGTCCTAATATCTAGATCTAGCTTGAATCTAACTTCCTTTATTCCAATCTTTCTTAAATTGTCCTTTCCCTAAAGAAATTATGAAATTTTCCCATGTATGGTGCTGCGCTGGAAGCTCTCTGGCATTCTGCTTTGGTTGATTGATTGTCTGCTTGGTGTAAGAAGGAAGATAAAAATTAAAAAAGAAAGGGAGAAAAAGGAAGTAGGCTCTTTAAGCAAGAATGTTTATTTTGTACATAATCCTTTGGCACCTGCAGCCATTATTTGCACAGAACACTAATATTTTGAGGGCAGGTACAGAGAAGAAAGACATATTCTTGATTCCTTTTCCAGTACACTGTGGCAGATGAAGATGCTTTTGTGCTAGGACTAGGAGCAGTCTCTTTCAAGAAAATTTATTCCCTGGAGGCTCATTTATGCTGGATAATTATGCTTACAGTTATTTTAAGATAAAGTTCATCAGGAATACTATCTTGTAAATCTACAGTGACCCCTTCATTATCTCAAACCTTACAAAGATATTTGGAAGAAGATCTTCACAGGCACTGATGGGGGTTTAGTGTTAGACTCTCAATAAAAATGCCTAATTTCCATCTATACTTGTCATGGTTTAACCCCAGCTGGCAACTAAGCACCACACAGCCACTCGCTTAGTCCCCACCCCGGTGGGATGGTGGAGAGGATCAGAAGGGTAAAAGTGAGAAAACTCATGGGTTGAGATAAAGGCAGTTTAATAGGTAAAGCAAAAGCCGCACACGCAAGCAAAGCAAAACAAGGAATTCATTCACTACTTCCCATCGGCAGGCAGGTGTTCAGCCATCTCCAGGAAAGCAGGGCTCCATCACGCGTAACGGTGACTTGGGAAGGCAAACGCCATCACTCCGAACGTCCCCCCCTTCCTTCTTCTTCCCCCAGCTTTATGTGCTGAGCATGACGCCATATGGTATGGAATATCCCTTTGGTCAGTTGGGGTCAGCTGTCCCCGCTGTGTCCCCTCCCAACTTCTTGTGCACCCCCAGCCTCCTCGCTGGTGGGGTGGGGTGAGAAGCAGCAAAGGCCTTGGCTCTGTGTAAGCACTGCTCAGCAGTAACGAAAACGTCCCTGTGTTATCAACACTGTTTTCTGCACAAATCCAAAACATAGCCCCATCCTAGCTACTATGAAGAAAATTAGCTCCATTCCAGCCAAAACCATCACAATACTTTTTGGAAATTCTGTCCACGTGGATTACGGATTTGTTAAAAAAAAAAGGAAAAAAAAAAAAAGAAAAAAGTTTGCAGAGATATGAAGGAGGAAATAAGGGAAGCAAAGTCTTTGCTCTCAGATATGACATGGATTGTCGTTTCTATTGCTTCAAGTTAGAGCTGTAACATGGTGAGCTGTTACTTTTATAATTAAGTAATCAGTAAATGTGTAACTCATTTATAATATCCCAGTTGTACTGTACTTGTTAATTGATAAACACAAGAACAGGAACTGCGGCTTTAAGGTTTTGTGTTTAACATACAGTTTGGAGGTTTACAGCACAGGAATTTTTTTCTGCCAGACCTCCTGAATGGCCTTGAAGAAGTCACTTCATCTTTTGTGCCTCAATTTCCATCACGCTAAATGAAGAGGATAACTACAAAAGGAAGGAATTATGAGGATAAATTTGTGCAGACATGTAAACTGTGTACAAACTGGGGCACTTAGGACTGTGCAGTGACTGCACAGAGAGAAATAAAAAGCATCCAATGGCAAAGGCATAGTTAACTGCTGTTTCTATGGTAGAGGGGGAAGAATCTGATGACTACCACATCTTTCAGAGTAAGTATAGACTTTGGATGCAGTGGCAATGCACCTTTTTTGTTTTGTTTTGTTTGGAGACAGTACAGCCGTATTGCTTAGGAGAAGTCTATTATTGCTTGGATAAGGTTGAGTCTCTTTGTTATTACGCAGCTGAGGTCAAGTAAATCATGCCATCATGAAAAGATATTTCCGTTGTGTAGCATTTCCTTGTTATGATCTATGACAGGAAAAACAAAGGAGGAAAAACTAGCATGAAACAATGAACTTGCCCTATTGGCTCAGTTGAAAAAAACCACGGCTGAATTCAGCAAGGCCAGAGCTTGCCCCCACTGGGACCTGTTGAGCTTATTTACTGGTTCAGACAGTGCTGAGGAGTAAAGGGATGGGGGGGATGGTCAGTGGTATGCAAGAGATGGGATGAAATTATGAATAGAGTTTAAATGCTTCAGGTAAACACTTGGAGGTAGACTGTGATTTTAGTAATCTAATTCACCTCACTACACCTCACTTCACCTCACCAAGCCAGAGTCCTCCCCACGATCCCCCTCACTTCTCAACAGTGTGGTGCATGATCCACAGCCTGCGTACTTATCGGGAACATACCTGACGTGACTGCATGGACTCTATCTATAAAACCTGTCATTATTATTATTATTATTATTATTATTATTACTATTTTGATTATTGCTGTTTGTTGTTGTTGCTGTTATTTTTTAGCACCCAAAGTCTCTCATGTGGCTGAGTCCAAATGTGTTGTATGAACATGAATGAGATGTATGAACACTTAAAAATATAGCAACACTCCCCTTCCACTGAAAATACTGGCAAGACCTGCCTTTTTATTAGATCTCTGATCCTTCTGGTTGACATAAAAATACCACAATAAGAGCCTTTCTCAGGATATCTCAGCAATTTCTTTTCTGGCTAGAACCAAGGGATGCAATAAAACAGAAAACAACTGAGAAAAATAAAAGGTAACTGAATATTTCACAACCCTTAAAGGTGTTCGTTCAAAGTTAGGTACTTCAGAACACGCAAAGGCTCTAGGGGGAAGGGAGGCTGTTTGTATACTTGTTTTCTATATATTAGTAAAAATTACCTCAGAAATGGCTGACTTTACTAATGCTTCTATTGCTTGTTTTACATGACTGTCACTTGCATTGCGAAGTCACTAACGCAGCTAACAGATGGTGCAGCAGGACTAGCAGCCATGAGGGATAGTTTACTAACAAAAGAGGAAATGATTTTCAGGAGTT
The DNA here is from genome assembly GCA_035582835.1 of Phoebastria nigripes. Taxonomy (NCBI): domain Eukaryota; kingdom Metazoa; phylum Chordata; class Aves; order Procellariiformes; family Diomedeidae; genus Phoebastria; species Phoebastria nigripes. The sequence continues at coordinate 2,350,236 of JAYKAV010003132.1, read as the reverse complement.
CCCTTGCATATTGCAGCCTTTTTTGTTGTTGTTGTTTTATTTTTTTTCTTTTTTTTCCTTTTGGAATGACCTCATCTCTTTGGCCTCGGTTTCATGGCATTTTGTTTGTGGATGAGGTTAAATCCAACACTAGTAACAAATCTGTTTTACTTTCTCCCCCCAGATTGTATTAGGGTTATAGCTTTGGAAAGCAAGTAACACCAGCTGGGTTCTCTCTGTTGTCTTTACCTCGAGTGGCTCAGGGTGTTGTTATGGGAAGACATTTCTGAATTGTTGTCAGTCTTAGTTCCTGACCAAACACCATCTCGTTGTGTTATTTAGCAGGTATGGCACTGGAACACAACAAAAGCGCTCTAAAAGGAAATATTGCTAATGACCTTAAGATTTAATGTGCTAAATGGAATACTGGGTCTTATGGCAAAGTATCGCAGAGAGCTTCCAAAAGCCATGATGCTGGTAGCATAAAGATACGGTAAAGTAGGCTGCCGGAGCAGCCGTTTTGCATCTAGCATTAGCTCGCAGGCTCCTTTGACTGCAAGAAGCTGTTTGTCACAGGATGATGAGTCTACTCTTAAAAAAACTGTCTGTTGAGACTTTATGACTTCCTCTTACATTGCAACTGTAGAAACTCATCCAGGCCCAAATCTGTGGCCCATATCAAACGGGCAAGAACTTATGCATATGACTGACTTTTGAGCTTATAAAATCAACAAAACACTGAGCAACATACAGCAAAACAGTGAAGCTGATAATTAGTTAAATGAGAGGGGATTTATGCATATAGGGAAATTTATTACTGAACTGAGTTGTCAGAGACATTAACTGTGCTCTTTCCTAAGGTTTTTAAATTCAGTTCCCCTCTTCATTTCTTAAAAAACTTTTCTGCAGGTGAAACTGAGCCTTTGTGGACTATACTGATGTCAAGTATGAGATGTACTCCTCATCCCTGAACACGCCATGCAGCTTTATATTACATCTGCATTAGCATAGAAATAACTGCATGACTTCATTAGTTATGCAGATTAATCACTGACTCACTCTAGTAGCCTTCTGTAGGGGACTTTGTAACTCACCTGTTCATAAAGCAGCAAAAAAATTTCCCATGTACACTTCTAGATGTCCTTTGTCAGAAGGAATTCACTTTGTATGGAAGATTCTATCTGAATATCATTTGATTCACCCAGTGTGAATTCTCATTGTCATGTTATTTATTATACCAAGTTCAGCCACTATTGTAGGCGATGTCTAACCCCATCACAGGTCCTCAGAGATGACAGAATACTGTTTCATATAGCTATAACTATAAAGAAATATAAAAGAGTTATAAAAAGTGCTTCTTCAGAAGGAAGCGCCTGTTTTGCCTGATGGCACTGTCAAAATAGCTAAGGCAATATTAACTGACCAGAAAAGCAGGAACAGATTCTCAGGATTTGGAACACTGGATTTAACAACATGTTTCTGTGGGGCCTTGGGTAGGTAAGTAGATTTGACTGCATCTCTGTCTACTAAAGAAAGAATTAAATACTGCATTTCAAGAAGGAGTGGGAGACCCAGCTCAGGAACTTCCCTCTCAGCCTTTACCCAAACAGGATGATGACAGGGGAATAAAAAAAAAAAATATATCACACCTTTCTTTCTGGATACAAAGGTTTACTTTTTAGTTCAAAGTATCATTATGCTGAATACCCCCAGGCAAGGCTTTCATAAAATATGTGCATGTGTAGAACTTGCAATGATATGAGTAGTGTCTGAACATGTTCCAAATTGCATTGTAATTAAATTTGGTGCCAGAAGCCTAGTGCTTCAGAGCACCAGTACTCTCAGCGTCACCCACAAAAGCCAGCAAACATCTACTCACTTTTTGACTTACCTAGCTGCCATTTCAATCTCAGGTGTATTTTACCTAGGAAACAATATGCCAGCAACTCAGCAGTTTTAGCGTGGAAGATGTCATAAGTTGCTACTTACAATTGAGACAAAGAATCCTCAGAATGTTACGAGTACAATAAGAGCGCTACTACACTATGGAGCCAGGTATCATTCCGAAGGAGAGAAAAATAAATACTTAAAAGAAAATGTATTTTGTCTTTTTTATCTTTTCTTATGCCCTAGCCAGCAGTAACATTCAGGAACACCACAAATATCCGAACACTTGGACACCTCAAAACCCCTGATTAGGCAGTCCACATGTAGAGGGAAAGACTATGGTTTTAGGAAATGCTCACAATATTTGTTTAATTTTGAATTGTGGTGATATTATGGCTATTGTTGTTGCTTTTCTAGAAAGTAAAAACAGAAAAGGAAAGTATATAGAGTAAGAAATCAGATTTTTAAGAAGCAGGTGTGATAACTGCATATCTTTTTGTTTTGTTTTGTTTGTTTTCACTGACACATGAAAAAATGCAGACGTTTCCTACCAAAAAATCTGAGCGCTCAGATGTTTAAAAAATGTTTTGATGAAAAATCTCTAACCAGATGAAGAGCCTACACTTTTAGTGATATATTTAGTACTTTCAAATCTCCTCCCTAAAMAGATATTTTCTGTTCCACTCTCTATGCAGAGGTATGCATTGGAGAATGAAATGTTACTGCATGGTATATATAAAATAAATGAAATAGCGTGTCCATATTTAATATACATTTGAAGGAGGTACAATTCAGGCACTAAAGACTACACCTATACTGATAAACTAAACAGAGTCAGAAGATAGGCTTAAGCACTGGCACGTAATCATCTACACTATTTAATTATTCTCTTGCTTATGGCAGAGGTTTGGCTTGTGCTGAGTAGTCCTCTCCCAGGCAGTCCCTAGACAGGGGTTCAAAGGCAGAAAGTGAAAGAGATTGTTCCCAGGAGGCAGCATGAGCAAGGCCACCCTGTTTTAGGGTGGGCACAGAGGAGGAAGAATATTTAGTGGTAAGTCCTCAGTACAAGACAATTGGTCCTGATCCTGATCCTTCCTAATTTATAATTGCCATAGGGACAATAATTTTAAGTTCAGCCATGCCATGAATGGCCAAGAATTGTGCCACTTCTTACAGGGATGAGACAACAGCTGTCAGGAGGCAATATATCAGTCCTGGTGTGAGGCTGAGATCCTAAATATGTGCAGTGTCAAATGATAGCAAGACAGCCAGCCCCTAGTACTGTCATAGTTGTCACTATGAGCCCACCCTGCTCTGTCACCGTGTGTGACCTCACCTGACCTCACACAGCCACTCCACTCGCCGTGCTTCTTCCTCTCTTTGCAATGCTGCCATCCTCCCCAAGATTCAACCAGTGGCTGCACTCCTGTTTGCATTCATTTAGTTAAACCACTGTGTATCATCTTGTAGATACTCCTCTGCTGCTGAAGATTACTAATTTGTTCAATGAGTGTAAACCCAAATCTTTAGTGAAGTTTAACATTGGTTTATTTCAGAAGGAATCTATTCCTAACAGATTTAAGGAGAAAGTTTCATTAAAATGAATATATTTGACTTTGCAGCCTTTTGCATTAGTTCAACCAATTTGTGTTCAAATGAAACCTGAAATTAAACGTAATAATTTTTGAAGTGCTTATCAACAGGAGTATGAATACCAGCATTTGGTCCTGGATAGGACTCTGAACATCCCTCTGAGCTGGGATCAATGTTCAGGACAGGACTGAACTGTAGAATGCTCAATTGCAGAAAAATTTTCAAACTTAATCTTAAATGAACTTTAGAACATTGGTAAAGGCAGATCATATTTTTACATCAGTAAATTGGCAAAGTTCAGTCTCTGTAGGGTGTGTCTATTCAAGCCAAAACTATCCAAAACTTCTGAAAAAAACATTAAAAGTCAAGAGCAGAGTTTAAAACTAGAGGTTATATCCTAACTGCCCATTCTTCTGTGGATTTTTAGTCTCTGATCCTCAGTATAACACTTTGGTACTTATTAGTTGTCTATTAAGTGTCTGGACTCGCAGTTTTCATGAGTTGTTCTCTTATCCTCTCTGATCTTGCTTCTCCCTCCCAGCTCCAAAATGAGACCACATTCCTTTCCAATTGTTTCTGTTGTTGTTACTGTTAACATTTTTTTTGGTCAAACAAAATCAAGGAATGTCTGGAAAATCGATGTTTAATAAGTTACAGTAATGTTTTCAATTTCCTGTCATCTGCTTTAATGTACATGTGTACCCTGTCATTTCTCATCACTTTCTAAATCCATCTTGTTATCAGCAAGGTATAACTTAATGTACAGCTAACTCTTTCCTGGGTGACCTTAAAGCATACACTACTGGGGATGCTTCGTAGAAGAGTCATTCTTTCTTTGCAGTGAAGGTAACAGAGGGGACAGCTTGGAAGCAGCAGCACAAAACTTCAGCAAGGACTTTCACACCTGGGTAAATGTCTTGGGAAAGAAAAAAAAAAAAAAAGAAAAAAAACAAGACTGTTTAGGCAGAAGAAATTCATTATGTCTGCAACCATGTCATCACTGCGTATCAGAGAGACTTTTTCCTTGCTTCTGTGTGGCAAAAGCAGAGTCCCAAGTCTGAATCAGACTAGGTCTCATAGCACTGTCTGAGGATCCGACATTTAACGTTTATTAGTATTACTTTGCTATACGTTTTTATCTGCAGTGACTTCACTGATTGACAGAAAATATGAAGAAATGAGGCTGTGATGATTTACTGCAATATTTCCTCTCCCACAAACACTGTGCTTTAAGAAGTTGCTCGATGTAACAAAAGCTAGAGGAGGGATACAAAAGCAGAGGGTGCAAGACTGCATTGCTATGGTGCAAAGAGAAAGAAGTAAGGAGAGTAGCAGGAGGGAAAACAAATTAAGAGGGATTTCACTATCCTGAGGAGATTAATCCAGTCATCTGTCCACATCCAAACAGTTCAGTTAGTCCTATTTGGATATCGCTATGATGTCAGTTCCCTTAGACCAGTGCAGGTTTGCTGTGGAGAGTAACTCTAAAAATGGAACAAGCAATGTAGGGCTGCAGACCTCCTGAACAAGAGTCCTTGGCTCAGGTCTCCACCGTTTGAATGTTTCATAGGTCGGTCACTGCAAGTCATTAAATCTCACCAGACCCAACAGGATGGCCTATAAAAAAGGATGGGGACACCTAAATGGTGATGCTGGCACTCGGCCCATAGTCTTATTTTTCTAGTGATTCTGCCAGACACTTGTTACTCTTGGTTGTGCTTCCCTTTTTTCCTTCTTCTTTTTAATAGCTTTAAATGTAATTGCTGGAGCATGCAAATGTCTCCCTACCCAGATGCGTTAAAGTCTTAGGTCAGCCTTTTTGCATGCATAAAACTCTCCAGACCCAGATTTAGTGAGGACTTGGGAGATGGAAGAGGCAGAGAAGTAGTGAATCTGGGAACAAGGGCCAACCCACTCATCGCGATCTTGAAGACACTGAAAAGACTGTGAACTCCCACATAGATTTCTGCATTCAATTCATTACCAGTTGGTACTTAGAGATAACATTATGGAAGTTTTTGTTTCTCCACTTGGCTTTAATTGCCTTCCTTATTAGGATTTATCTTTCTGATAYGGCAAAATATTATTTCAATAGATGCTGCAACGTTATGCAAAAGGAGTAAAAAATTATTTCCCAAAGAACATTATTAATGAATGTTTACGAGTTTCAATGCAAGCAATTTAAAGGGCTCATAAGATACCTTTCTTGAGAGCTCAATTCAATGCGATAGACGTTTGGTTTAAAATAAACTAAGCTTCATGTTTGGGGTTTTCTTTTTTTTTTTTTTTCCCCTCCTTCCTCTGGAATATATGAAACTGTTCTTCAAATGCTAACTAATCTAACCAATTTTGTATTGAATCATGAATGCATTTTAATTCACTATTCAAACTGTTGTAGCAATGAATATTTCTGCATCCCTAGCAATATGTTAAAAGAGGGCTTTTCGCTGCCTTTTAAAAAAAAACTTCTGCAATTTCTTTATACAGTCTGATTAAAATCCAATTAATTACAAACACAATTAAACCTTTCTACCACAGTTTGCAGAAGAGGGCTGATGGAAGTAAAGTTGTCAATCAAAGATCCACTAGGGAGTAATAACTTGTCATCTCCATAACTTTTAGCCAGTAAAAACGTGAAGCTAAAAAACGACATTAACAGTGTGTTGCCGTGTGCAAGTTTATTAGGAAATATCTCACTTCTTTGATTGTTGTTCTGCTTATCATCAGATCAATACAATTTTGTTTATATGGCACCTTTCTTGACAAAGTCATCCCAAGGCATTTCACAATAATAAATATACATATAATAAAAAGGCAGTTAAAAATATAATAAAAGACAAATTAAACATTAATGTACAATCCAATCTTATTGCAAAATCAGTGCTGCCAAAGAACAATTTGATGGCACCCAAACTTTTTTAAAATTCTGTTTTTATTGGTATTTTGAAATTTTTATAAAACGAATAAAATGCATAACCATAATAAATAACAAATAGAGAATACGCACAATATACATCAGAATTTCCCCCAGTCCAGATTGTCAATTGGCATAAATCAGCATTGCCTTGCTGACTTCCATGAAGCTATAACAAATAACGTTTACTGGAGATTGAGTCCATTACACATTGACTTAAAACTTAAAAAACAGATTATCCTCCCTATTATATAGGGGTTTGGTGTTTACCGGTTGCAAGGGGGTTATGCCTTTGTTTCTTTACTAACATCACTGAAAGTTCCCTGGAGGGGGTATGTAGAACTTTTCCTCCAGAGGGCAAAAAGTAGGAGTATACTTCCTTTTTATGGGATGAGCTAGCGTTTAGAGCATTTCTGCATGCTCGGTTCTCTTTTCCATCTAAGAGCAAACAAATCCGAGCAAACTCCTCTCTCTGGCTCATAACATACTAGTCTAATTACTCAGCTATAGGCTACAAAGGCACAAGTGTGGCATGAGGCAGGGAAAGAAGGCAAAGGGAAGCAACTCTCTACCCTCTCTATTGGAGGTGTTGTGCTGGGCAGAAAAGACATAGAACGGAGTAAACTTAGTCTGAGGTACTACAGAAAATACCACCACCAATGTAATGCATGCACCCTCTCAAATGATGAAGGAACATCTGCATTACCATCTTGACCAGCCTTGCATGCATGTAGCATGAGCCCCCCTCTTAATGCCCCAATTTAAGTAATAATAGGCATAAAATAGGTGCTACCTTCATCTGGTGCCAGTGGACTGCTACAATCAGAACAGCAGGGGACCATGAAGCTTGAACGTCCACAGGCTGATATGGCAGGGGTCTTCAGAATAACTGTTCAGTTCTGCCTGGGACCCAAAGCAGTGCCCAAACTGTTTTGGTGCCATCTCTAGGCCTGCCTAGAGCTTGCCAAAGTGTTGTGGGCATCTCAGATTTACAACAGGTGAAGCCCAGGTGATTCCACAGACTTAATCCTATTAGAATAGCTGAAGTGTAACATCAGTAAAGCAGCTGGGCTAGATACTGTTGTCTCCAAAGAGAAATATGATGGGACAAGGACAGGTTGAATAAACTACTCCTGTGGTCTTCTGAATCTAAAATAACTTTGACTGGCAAGGCACACACCAGGAACTTAGAAGTGGCATTTCTGGGCGTCACTACCAAAAACTTTTAATGCATATCTCAGAATGAGATGATCAAAATATGGGATGACCCAGTCCAAATCCCGGAATAGGTGCATTTCTGGGAGTAATATAACTCTAAGAGTATGGATCACTTGCCACCAGGACGTTAAAGTAATAATGTTTTTCAGAAGCAGTGTACTAAAAGGAGTAGTTAATAACTGGGTTATTGAAAATTGGTTAGTGTTGTGGGTTAACCCCAGTAGGCATCTAAGCCCCACACAGCCACTCAATCACCCCCCCTCAGTGGGAGGGGGGAGAGAATCAGAAGAGTAAAAGTGAGAAAACTTGTGGGTTGAGATAAAGACAGTTTGATAGGTAAAGCAAAAGCTGCACACGCAAGCAAAGCAAAACAAATAATTCATTTACTACTTCCCATCAGCAGGCAGGTGTTCAGCCACCTCCAGGAAAGCAGGGCTTCATCACGCGTAACAGTCACTTGGGAAGACAAACGGCATAACTCCGAACATTCCCTCTTCCTTCTTCTTCCCCCAGCTTTTATTGCTGAGCATGATGTCATATGGTATGGGACATGTCTTTGGTCAGTTGGGGTCAGCTGTCCCAGCTGTGTCCCCTCCCAACTTCTTGTGCACCCCCAGCCTACTTGTTGGCGGGGCAGCATGAGAAACAGAAGCTTTTGACGCTGTGTAAGCGCTTCTCAGCAATAGCTGAAACATGGGTGCGTTAATCCAAAACATAGCACCATATGAGCTACTACAAAGAAAATTACTCCATCCCAGCCCAAACCTGTACAATTAGAAACCTAGAAATGCCAACAGAAGATTGCTGATGGGTTGAAAATGGCATGAGAGAAAGGCTGGGCAGAGGAAGAAGGAATGGCCGTACCAATATCACATCCCAGCTGGGTGATCCATAGACTGCAGGTGGTCTACCTGGGCATCTCTGCTCTGCCCTTTCAGCGGCATAAATTCAGCCTGAGGATACACTCTTTACAAATCCCATGTGCCCTTATAACAGCAATTTGGAGATGATTCAAGGAAAGAACCCCAGTCACTRTATCTACTTTACACTGGTCACGTAATAGCCAGCTGGAATAGGCAGAGCCTGCCAGGCCTGATGCACAACAGTATACACTCTAAAGAGCACTTTAAAACGAAAGACTCAGCTGGGGATTTTCCTGGGCATCCAAGCTAGGTTTCTGTAGATGGACCTCAAGATGCCTCAGGCTGAAATTTTGTCCTTGAGCTTTGTCTCTGTCTTGCTTTTACACAAGAATTTGGCAGAGATAAATTCACCAACCCCCTGACTGCTCTTATTCCTTATGCTGACCTCAAACTCACTACTGCAAGCTGTCCTCTGCCATCTCTGAAATTGCTTACTCCCCTGCACATTTTATCTCGTCCTTGTCCCARCTCCACACGTCTGTCTCTTTGGAGGATGGGACTACAGCAAAAGCAACATGCTGAAATCGAGTTCATCCCACAGAAGACTACAGCTTATGTCACCTGCTCTGGGGCCATCAGGAATGACAGTTCAACCTAGAGAAGAAACTCATCGGAACAGTTAGACGAATGACAGTCTTGGGCAATCTCTGCTGTATGAGAACTCTGTAGGCTGCCAGCCCCTACAAGACTCGATTGCCTGAATGTATGCTGGAGGCTCTTTATACTAGTTACTGACAAGAGACTGGGACACAGTCATGTGTGCACACCCAGGCAGATAGCCTATGTTTGAAAGAATATGAAAATTGAGCCTAAAAACTGGTTTAAAAAAAATAAAAATCAGTTTTGAATGTCTTTTTAGCAAATTCATGTGCTTATCTCTGATTGAAGTCAAGTGCACCTTAGTGGTAAGTATGCCTCTGAATATTTTTCTTAATACTGACAATCTTAAGCACATATTTATGTTTTTTTTTTTAAATGGCTGGCCCTAGCCACTTGTGGTCATATCGAAAGCCAACAGAAGTCAACAGCAAGATTCACTTTATCAAATTTTAGTCATCAACATCTCATAGTCCTTGAGACACCCTGTGTAGTCAGTGGAGAGAACCAGGGCATGATTTGTTTGATTTGTCTCAGAGAGCTGTTTTAGGGTGAGGTGAAGCTTATCTTTATGAGTTCCTGTTTTTTTCCCCACTATAAAGGGAACCTATAAGGACTATAAAGGGAATCCATTGCAACTGACTTATATTTAGATGTTTACATTTAGTCAGTATCTTCAACTTGTATTGTGTAAATGTGTCAATATCCTAGCCAAAGATACAACGTCTTTTTATCCAGAAATTCCTCTGCTGCAACCCTTAGGCCGTCTCCCTTCCCCATGCCTTTTTAAACAAAAGGATGTCACTTTTCACTAGTGGCTAATTCAGTTGTGAGGCAAAGCGAATGACTGGGAAGGGTATAATAATTACAGCACAATGTGATGATCCTCTAGTGTATTCCCTGAAGAAGTATGATCTCACAGAATTTCTGCTAGGCCCTCTTCAAGTAATTACTGTCAATTCATGCTTATCTGCCAGCTCTCTCACCAGGTTTTCTTTTCCTTGCCTTCCTTAGTGAAGATACTGATTCTGACAAAAGGAACCATTTGTCAAGGAGCCGGCATGCCAACTTTTCTTTCCTTTTCTTTGCTGAAATTATGCAAGAGATTACAGTCCAGCCTGAACCAATATGTACCTTATCATCTAAATAATAGAGCACATAATAATCAATGTCAAATGGACATTAGTGGTAGCAGATACAGCTATGTCATTCAGCAGAGGGCTGTTTGCCACAACCACTTCTGGACATCTTCATTTCAAACATCTGAAATCACAGATGGTTTTTAAATAGATCACCAAGACTGATTAAGTAATTGCAAAGTCTGTAGTTGTAACAAACCTCTAAGAGGTTTTTGAACATAGATTCTTCTCCTTAGGGACCACACTGGAAGTGAGGAGTGCCTTCAAGGTATCTCCCAAAAGATGAACGTTGCTTACCCATAAGACAGCAAGGGATAGGTTTCCTTGAGCTTCCACAGTGATGACCCCTGACTTCAACCTGACCTGGGATGGAGTGATAATTACAGCATCCATCTTTGGTTACTCTCCCAGGGTTTGGACAGGGGACCCTCTACTTATAGCTTGTGCGTAAGCCTGGTTTAGGCAATAACAAATTCAAATCCTCTAACAACTAAGTACAGAGGGATTCCTAATCTAATCACTACATTAGTTAATTTTAAGTTCTCGAATGGAAAATAGAATTGTTTCAGACCTCCTGTGAGGGTYGCAAAAGTGACTGCTATTTAGAAGGTTTTACCATCTAGTACTGCAAACAGTAAATCTACAGGAGTCAGGAAAAATCATCTGGTGTATCCAAGTGCTTTCAATAAAATCACAAGGGTTGTGTAACAACAATTTATTTGAACCAAAATTCCCATCTTCGTTTCTTAGACTACAGAGCAAACATGAAACTGTTAAATTCTCTGAAAGTCTACATGATCTGAGATCCTGAACATGAATTCTCTTCCTACGTAATTTCTAATTTCAGTGTGAGCACACCCTAAGAATCAAGTGAACTTCGGAGTCCATCCGAATCATTTTGGTAATCCTGCATCTGTTGTGATGCAGAACACAAGACCAGATGTAGGACTCCTGTGTCCCACTACTAAGCCAGCCTCTCACACACATCTGTGCCACTAGACAAGGGTTGCAATTTGACATTTGTATGTCATTGTTCAAGAGATTCTTCTCTTTCCTAAAGTGCAATATTCACCTTCTGTTGTCAGGTCAGTCTTCACTACACAGGAGAAACAAAGGTAGTCACCTGAAGAAATATGTAGTGTGGAACTTTTACCTTTTTTTATGTTTTAAGCATAAATTTTAGTTTCAAGGCTATYCATACAACACGTGCAGGGTAAAATAAGAATGAAATAGAAGAAAGGTAGAGCTCTTTACCCTGACAATCTGAAGCGGGTGCTTTAGCTTTCTCAGATGCTGGCATTTGCCTCAGGATTTGGGCTTATTATGAGGTTGATTTGGCTGTCAACAAACTGATCCAAAACAACTGTCTTCCCCATACTAGTTCCTCCAAGCCTATACTCTCTCTGGAAGACAGGTCCTTTTTCATTTTTTTTTTTTTTCCCTCAGCACTGTCAGTAGTTCACCCAATAACTTATTTGCTACCACATTTTTTAATTTCCTAGTCTTTTGGTGGCTGAAGAAATTCAGTAATGCCCTCTGAGGAATTACACAAACAYGTCAATTCTTCGCAAAACATCCCCCGGTTTTGTCAGTTGCATGAGCTAATGCCAGTGAAACTCCAATGCTTTGGAAGAAAATCCAGGGGCACCTTGAGGGTTTTATTTTTTATTTTTTTGTAAAGTTCAAGATGATTAATTATATGGGACTCAAGATATGTAAAAGTTATCCAAGTTTTCACCATTAATCACATAAATGAACAGAAAATAATTAGTTCGTAGTGACTTTCTGGCTTATTATAATCAGCCCAACTCAAATCGACTTAGCCCAGAGAGCCAAATATAGCAAGGAAAAAACCTTGAGGCATTTTTTCGCTATGTGTTGCCTGTTATCACACAGTGAGGTTTCTGTTCAAATGATGTGCCTTATTAAGGCAGGCGAAACCCATTTAAACAATGTATCAGAAATGCAGACAAGCTGCAGAAAAATACATATATAAAGGGTATATTTTTCTTGAAATGTATTGATGGCTAGGCCTGCTAAAACTTTAGAAAATRTGTTTTTTAAAGCACTGACATTATGTTTTTCTAGTAATACAATTGGCTTTTTTTTTTCTTTGCAGTCACTCCCTTCTCCCCTCTTACTTCCCCTTGTAATGGACTTGAGGAATGGCAATTATTCTCTTTTATTTTACTGGCTTAAACCATGTGCTTATTAGAATAAATGTTATCATTACCCTTTTTATTTTATGATTATTAATTTTTTATTTGATTGCCAATACTTTTACTGTAGGCTTAAAGTCTTGAATATTACATGTGATGGAACAATAATAAAATGGAAAGGCTTGGATATGATTTGTTCTTTCTTTTTCCTAATAAATAGAACTTTAATTCTTAGAGATCTCTTCTAAAGGTAGTACCCCAAATCATGTTTAAACTGTTAATTGTTCTGTCATCTATGGGAATTTGAGACCTCAGTATCTTTGGCATTTTGAGTGTTTGCATGATATCAAATCAAACTTCAGAAGTTTGTGTCTGAAAGTTTGGACATCACAGTGTCAGCAGACTGCTGAGACAGACATCCTGTCAGGATGAGTTTCACAGCTAGCACACTTAAGTAAGTAAAGTGATAAACTTGGGAGAACATAGGAGAGTTGTATGTGTCACACGTCACCAGAACTGTGATGTTGAGTCAGGAAAGGTGCATAATCAGGTACAGGGTCCCAGGACTTTCTCTGGCATCAATAATGAAGAGGCACGGCTCATGAGAATATCAGATGCTCCTCCTGATAGCTTTTTGCCCTGTAACTTCACTCTGGTGATGCAGCAAACAAAGTTCCTCTGTTTTGAAAGCTCCCTGGAACTACAGCATGCAGCTTGGACAATTTAAATTAAAAACCTTCTCTAAAGGTAACATAGCTCAAAGGCAGAGATGAAATCTGGTCACAGTCATCTTGTGAGCAAAAGGAGCAAAGCCATTGCATGTAGACTCCAGCCACACAGGATGATGACACAGTGGAGGTGGTCAGAAGCTTCAACTTCACCCTCTACATAAAATTTGCAAATATGAACTACGCAGCAACTGCTTAACCTGTGCACAGAAACAAGCCTCTAAATGAGATCATTAGATGACTCAGCCTCCTTAAAGTTATCTACCTCTATTTTAAAAGCCTTTTTTAAAATTTCTGTACTGTGTAGAAGAGGTGCCAGTTGTTTCAGCATGGAGTTTAAAAGAAAGAGCAAGGAGGTACCTAAAGACAGTGAGATGAACAGGTAGCACGTTTGCAGCTACTTAAGAAATGCTGAAGACAGAATATTCAGTCTTACCCTTCCCTATCTTGATTTTGGTACTTTCATCCTAATATAGGCCTCAGAGTGCTTTCGTTCAAAAAATAAAATCAGTGCTCAATGCTTTTAAATTATCACTGGTAGAAAGATGGCATCGTGTGCATAAAAGCCCAGTTTTACTGTGGTCATCCAGAAAATAAAAATATGCAGTTTGCTTCCCTCTTAGTTTGGATGAGATTTTCCCATTTCAGAGAGTTGGATTTAGATCTCTGCACAAACTTTTCTGAGGAGAACAAATACACAAACACCCCAGGAACTGGAAATAGCATCCAAGTTACAGAAAGTAAGAACTGACAGTACGTGTTTGAGAAAGTGGATGCTTAAAAGAAAAGAATATGTGGGATGAAGAATAGCAAAACTCTGGAGACACTCAGTGCCATTCAACAATTACAAGATTTAGGGATCTCTGGAAATGGAAGTTGCATCTAGGCTTTGACGGACACTGTGAAAGAGTCATGACTGAATGCAGAGCTCTCACTAACTTTGTTTTCCCACCAGGAAACATGTATAAGAGAACATCAAGACCTACTTTCCTTTTTTTTTTTTTTTTCCTTCTTCCTTAATTCTCTTGTAAACCAGGTACTAATGATTACAGAACTGCATCCAAAGCAAGAATGATTTCTTAAAACAGGGAAGTGTAACCATTTCTGAGAGAGACATTCCAATCTGATATCTATATTTCAGTTCGTGCTCATTCCTCAATCCATGTCGTGACATCTCAGAAAGCTTTGCAACTCTCTGGGTATGGAAGCAGACTGAGAATTACAGGATGCATGTGAAGATTCTGAGCTCTGCTTCCTACCTATGTAACCTTGACTTGGTCATTTTGCCTTTCTGCTTTTCTACCCATGTTTTGTCTGTTCAGGCTAAGCTTCTTGGCAATGCCAGTCTGTTATTATATTTGCACAATCCCTAGTACAAAAGCAACTAGAAAACAGCTGGAGCATCTAGCCACCAGTAATGTAAATAATAATAGATTTCTTTTTCTCTAAACAGCAATGCACATGCATCAAACAGGGTCATAACATAAAGATCTGTAATAAAATAATAATAAAAAATTGAAATACTGTTGCTAATAAAACATCTCTTCAAGTTTTGTCTTTTACACTACATGTGTATGTGTGTTGGGAATGTGTGCGTGTGTGTCTCAAACATAACAGAGCCAAATTAAATTTTGCATATTATATCAAAACAAGTGCAATCACAGTAACCATTTATTTCTCTGCATTTTCATTTCTTTTTTTTAATGAACTTTCCCTGAGGACATTCTTACAATTGAGCATTTATTTATTATAAGTAACAAAAGGAATTTTGATTGTTCCAGCTGTGGCAAAGAAATATACTTTGATAAGCATACAGTACTGCAGATGAAAATAACAACACAAGTAAGTAATTAAAAGCTTTGGAATTTAAGGATGAAATTCTCCGCTGACATTTCTCTGTAGAATTTAATGTAGTTATGGTAGAGAATTGGGGCCTCAGAAAAAGGGAGCTCGGGAATGTTTGACCTTATTTCCCCATTTCACTAGAAGAATTTCATTTCTTCCATCTTAGGCAAAAAGAAGTCTGACTAATATAAAATCTCAGCCTACCTGGCTTGGAAGACTGAAGATATAAGAATATAAATTATGCAAAAAAAAAAAAAAAAAAGTTTTGTTTGTTTGTTTTCATATTTATACACATGGTGGGAAGTAAAGGAACAGCATCATACAGCAGTGTCCCACAGAGACAGTCTACATTAGGTACAAGATCATCCATTTTTTTCTGAATGAGGACACACAAGCAAGTTGCAATGGAGAAAAAAGTTCCTATGTACCAGTTTATTAATACTAATTATTTTATTTATGCTTTCACCTCATTGTGACTTCAAGGTTTTTGTCCATCTTCAATCTGTGGTAGAAGAGGATAATCTATTTCACGTATAGAAGTGAGATACGAAAGTATTGTAGCACGCTGCTTTTTAGCAGCATTATGTGTGGAAATATCAGTCTGTTAAGTGTTTGATTGTACATTACATCATTGCAAAAAAGTTCTTTCTCATAGTATTGACAAAAATACTTGCAGTTTAAAAAACACTTTTAAATTTTGTGGGTTTTTAAAAAAAAATATTGTGATTACTCTGTATTTGAAGATTCATGTCTTAAGATTTCATAGACAATTAATAGTTAACAGCTTACCTCTGATAGATGTCTCTTCAGCTGTTTTTTATTCTCCTTTGTAAGAATCACAGATAATTTCCCCTCCCCCCGCCATGGAAGTCAAATGATATGGAATGGAAGACAGCAGTGGAAAACTTGTTATTCACTCCAGTGTGGCAAGACCTAAAAGCCCTCATGAGAAATGATGCAAATTTCTCCCTGCCTTGATTATCCACTCTGGGTCACAGTAGTGCAACCATTACATTTCTGATGTAAAATTTGGGAGCTGGATGCAAAGGTTTTGGGTGGTTTTGTTTTTGTTTTTTTTTCTTCTTTATTCAAAAATTTGCCAGCTTTAAGATAAAATATTTTATCTTCAGTTTATAGAAGCCAAACAAACTGAGCCCCCTTTGTGCACACTGGGCAAATGCCTGTGTGTCAGTATCAAATTTGGCAGGACGTTGCTGCAGTTTCAGAAGCATCGCTGGAGGAAGATAATTCAGATGTTGATTGGGAAATATTTCCCCTCCCTCAGCAAAGCATAAGGGAAAGCAAAAAAGCACTTTTGGGAAGAAGACTTAGGTGTGTCAAGGCTGGTATTTCTAGCAAATAAAATACAGGTAATATAACAGCTCCATCAGCAAAATGGAGTAGGTGGAAGAAGACCTGGATGTTTGAGGCAACGAGTTTGTGTTCAAAATGACAAAACTGCTAGTAAGGCTTATTTGCAGTACTTTGTTGTGAAGGGAGCAGCAGCAGTCGATGTGAAATTATATGAAAATGTATGTGAGAATTTTTAGTAAATTCTTTGGGGCATTTGCCCAAGTTTAGTCACAGCTCAAAATCTTTACTCCCGCCTTATTAGTTTAAAGCTGTGATGGAAACTCAAAGTGACAGCGCTGTCAACACACTGAGATATAATGCCACAGAGCACTGTGCTTCCAGGCCAGCAAACAAAACATCAGCTTCCAAATGAAAAGGCATCAAAATAGGGAAAAAAGGCAACTGTATGCTATGTATCATCACCATATAATGCTATAAAGTAGAACAGCACATTTATTAACGAATGCAGGGGCAGGAGTGCATGTGTAGGGAGATTCTGCCCATAGTAGTGCCATAATCAGAAGCCTAATTTATTTATCTCTAAATTTGCATGATGATGGGGTTGAGTAGTGGTAGTAGCCTGCTATTAGTCTGAATGTTTGATTAAAAAGAAAAAAGAAATTCCTCCTCTCTTTCATACACAAATACACAAAACAAAGTGAGAAAACCATAAAGGAAAGACCTAGTGTGTAGTTCTTACACACAAAAGTAAGTAAGGCAAGATGAAAAGGCTTTGAAATTATATTTAATGCCACAGCATCTCTGTTCCCTCATAATAACTCCATTAAACTCAACAACTGAGAGGATACAAAGAAGTTTGCTCTCTTTCTTTTCTGTTCAAATTCAGACCTCTCACACTTTCCCAGGGCTGCCATCAAGCATTAGTGGGCAGATTTACTTGCAAAGGAAGCAGCACCTTCGCTCTACTGCTTCATGTGAAATCTCAGGAGGAGACTGCAAAAGGAATGAATAGGACCATGGAAAACATCACATTTCCTCCTTCCACCTGCTCCAGTGAAGTCCCCACAGCAGCCGTCATCCTTTAGGGTTGGAAGTGTTGATGGGAATGAGGATGGGGACCCGCAAAGAAATGATACAGAATAAATACAGCTTATCTGACTTCATGGCTGTGGTCAAATGCTATGGCCTTTAGACCTTACTCAGGCACCCTTCCCATGGACAATGATAGCAAAACTGCATAAGCCAAGTCAGAGAGGGCTGGGACCTTTATATGTGGGACATATAATTTGGTTAGAGTTACAGAATGACAGCGAGTCGAGATAATCTTAGTGACACAAATATATAAAGAGATAACAGTGTTTCTTCAAGATCTACATGGGTTCTACAAAATCTCCCCAGTGTCTCTTGATACAGGAGGGCTTGTTAGATTGGGTGATGCAAGACATGAGCTCTAGAGTCAATTCTCTGGGAATAGAAGCAAATAAAGACTAACTTGAAAATTTTCCATCATTTTTACAAAAGACCAAATCTACTCCCATCAAACCCCCCAAATCAGTTTTATGCCCACTCACACACACATGGACACACGAAATCTTGATTGAAAATTTGCAGTCACAAAGTTTCCTTGTTACTGCAATTAATATGTAACTATTGTTACTACTGTGAATAGCTATTGTTATTTTTAATAATTGTGCAACAAGGGCCTTTAAAAAAGACCAAGATACTGAAGTGCCAAGACTTAAAAAAAACAAAACAAAACAAAACAACACAGAGGAGGATACCCCAATTAAAGAGATTTAAATCTAAATGGAAGTGCTGATCTGGGTATATTGGGAGAATTACAGCCACAGAATAGGTTGTCATACAAAGCACTGAACTTGCCAAGTTTCTGGTGTTACAGCAGCACTAGTACGTGATATCTGCAGACTCTCCTGGTGAGATGCCAAAAGGAAAAGGGAAGCATTGTTTCCTGCACCATCTCCCTCAATGATATAAGCTAAGGCAACAAAAACACTTTGTTGGCATCATTGCATCTGCTACAAGCATCTTTCAGCATAGTAGTGTCAACAAGGTGGTGCGATCTCTTCCTACCCTACTCTGACACAAATGCATTAGCCCACAGCGGAGATTAAGCTTTAGAGACTTGGTAACGGGCACATTCTAAAAAGCCTAACATTTTCTTCCTGTGAAAAAAGAAAAAGAAGCAATACATCATGAAAGGGAATAGCACTGAGATCCTACTGAGAATGCCCTGTGAAGGTTTTCTCCTAACCCTCTTTGCTCCTCACTAGTAACTGAAGGATGAAAAATTCTACAGATGTAGCTTAGATATACAAACAGAATAGACACAGGTTTTATTAAAAAAATAAATGTTCTGCTGTACGCTTTCTAAAAGAAAACATAACCAAATAGCATCATCTCAGATAGTTTTCCAAAATTGAGCCAATTCTTTTGGCTCTGAGGCAGTTACAAACACTTGATGAGTTTGCATACTTTAATGATGAATGAGGCCCTGTAGACCATCAACAACTCACTTGCTATGGTGTCAGGGACTACTTGCCATAGTTTGTGATCAGAATGCTTAGCTATGTTACGTGACACAAGACTTTTTCTTATAATAGCACATTACATTTTTCCTGCCTCCATGTTTTATGTTCTTTCTGCAATTTTCCACATCTAACTGGTTAAACATAAAGGAAACAGCTTTAGGACTGAACTGCACTGTGAAACCAAAGTCTGAAAAAGTTGAATTTGATCTCTGAGCTTTCTTGGTGCTTCTTTGTTCATGGCTCCAATCAAAAGCGTTATTTGAGAAACAAACTTTTCTATAAATTCTACCACCTCCCTTATTCCAGAGATCGGCTTAAACCTGGACTATAGATCTTTGTGCTAGACATTCAGGTAGCATCAATTAGCAGAGATAAGATATCCTCATAGTTTCTCTGGTTCGCACAAACTGAGGATATAGTTCTACAATTTTTGAAGCAAGGTATCTGCAGATTAATTTAATGAGAGTTATGACTAAATAATGTCATGGAGCCTCCAGCATTTTAATAGGAGCACTTAATGACACTTCAAGACTTGATTTTCACTGTTTTACTTAGAATTTTTTGGGGGTATACAACACTGCTGTTCTTTATCTGGCATCCATATGTCTATAATAATAATGAAATAAGCATGATTCATCATTAACAGAAATTTTCAAAACCACACAAAATTTAAAACACTTCAAAAGATTTTAGGGCTTCTGCTGATTCCATCCTTATGCTCTTTTCATATCCTTTCCAAGGATTTATCAATATTTTAGGATGGAATTCACCTCACTAAAGCACAAACATCAAAAAATCTGATGTTTAAACTAGTAACCTAGGCTCCCTTCATGGAGACACTGCCGCTTTCAAAAGAAATTGAGACATTTTACAGTGATTTGCCATTAGGAAGTGGACCTACCCCTTGCTATTGGCTGAGGAGGAAGACTAGCCTACCAGCTTAGACTCAGCACTGGATTTTCAGGACGATATAGCTTGATTAATAAATCCCATTCATTCCATTTAGAAGGATTCACAGAAGCATAAATGATTTCCTTTTTCTTCTCTCTCACATTCAGCACAAGACATGTTAGCACCGCCAGTGCTTTAGAAGAAAATATATCTTTGACACAAAAGATGCAAAGCCTTTGAACTTCTTCTGTGCCATAGGAAGAGGGAAGTTGAGCTCAAAAGCCCTGCTGATATCCTATGATCCTGCAATAGAACAGTTTTTGTTAGCTGATGTTAAGAAGTGGACTTCATCCCACATTAGAGAGGAGAGGAGAAATAACTCTACAGTGTGTGCTAACTGACCTGAGGGAAAATTCCTATTAGCAGGACATAAAACCAAGAAATCTAGTTGTATTACAAACCTAGAGCAATGCAACTTGTTCCAGGGGCACTGTTTGTGCATACAGCTCACAGTGCAGTGAGGCCTTATTCTTCATTGTGGCATCATTGCTGTAATGCAAGTAAGAAATAAATGCAATAAAAACACCACAAAAGGCAGAAGATAACGCCTGTCTTAAAACTCATCAGATTAATAATGCAAGGAGTGATTTCAGGAAAGCAAATTAAGCTGTTAAAGCAAAATATAGCAAGCTTTGACGTAGAAAATACTCCCTATGATCCCCATGGTAGTTTTGCTTGAGTAGGGAATGTTGGGCTCAGACTGTAAGTGAATACTGACAGTCTGTGCTATATAGCTGGCAAGGGCTAAAACACAAAACAACCATCCGTGGGGAGAAGGGGTGGAGGGAAAGAAGAATGATATTCTGATTCCTGTATCCCCAGTTCAAACCTGGATCCCTGCTAGTTAAAAAGGGTGAGATGACAGATGAAGGACAAACTGATAGGAATAACATGGAATCTGTGGCAACATGTGAGAGGATTGCAGACTACATGCTCTTAGAGTGTGCTATAAAGGATATGTACAGTAATTGTCAATGTGTACAAATGGTACCATCCATCTCCAAGTCTTTCAGTATTTAAGTATAGGATACCAATTTGGTAAGTCCTGGATAGCTTCTGGTGTTTCACTAGCTACCTCAGCTGGGACAGCAGCATTACTCTATGGCAGCACCAGCTCTACACTAGCAAAACTTTAGGAGGCTTAACAAATTCGCTGGCAAAAAAAAGACTTGTTTCATATGGCCACCTAGACTCCAAAGGTGATTACACTTGCACTGCAGAACTAAGAGCTCATATTCCTCATGAAAGCCCTTCCATCATGATTGTTAAGTGCTGCACGTAGTTCATCTTGCTTCTTAGTAAGGTTTACTGGCTTAGGATCAGCATTTTAATAACACAGCTATGTGGCCTGCTGACTGGAGCAATATTGTGTCTGGACAGTTCAGCACATGCCTTGCTCCATGAACAGGAATGTTTCTAAATGCCTAAATTACATTAGTTGTATATTGGCTACAAATACGTTGGTTTGGATCTGGCTGTAAATAGATAGCTCAAGGTTACATGTTAAGCCAAAGCTGAGAATTGTCTTCCCCCTCTCCATGTCCAGCCCTAGGCTATACTGTGATCTGTTAGTGGGTTATGCATATTCAGGTTTTCATAGCCTCAGGAACCAGGACCTTGTACAAGGCCTCAGACATAGACACAAGTCTTCTCTTGGTGGAGAGCAATATAAAGCAATAGAACAGAAAGGCAGGCCGTATGCTAAAAAGAGGATGAGGCCAAGGGAGGCACCGAGACATCTCTCAAGGACCTCCAGTGAGCTTGAAAGCTGTTTCTTCTGCAGATCTTCTTGCCTGCAGATATGCTGTTTGCCCTTTGAAGGATGAATTCTCCCTCCAGCACAGAAAGCCTGGTGGTAGGGGGAAGGTATGACTTTCCTTTCTCCTTGCAGCACCTTTGTTCAATCTGTAATCTAGTGGGGCTATACTCGCATCAGCCTATGAAACTGCCATACTAGGAAATTGTGCAAGGATCCTGAAAGGACCCTACTTCTGTTAAAAGCATCTCCCTTGAGCATATGTTGAAGTACCAAGTACAAAGCCTAAGCTCTACATACGTGTAGCCCCACAGTCTTAAGGTAATTTGCAACTCAGTTTTCCAACTGGATTTCCCTCCCTTCTCCTCTTCTTCACCAAGATGTATTCTTTCCCTTGGATTTTTCATACTAATGTAACAGCATAAAACACAACATGGTGGATTCATTATCTGAGCCACCAATACAAATTTCATCCATCAAAACACCAGCTACAGACTACAGGTCCTATCTTCATAAATTACATTGGAAAACTTAATGGAGGTGTCATTCATCGGTCCTATTATTATGATGATACAACAGGAGATGTGTATGCTTTAAAAATTAAAGTATATATTCCTATCCATAGTAAAGCCTCCCTATATATAGGCTATAATATGCAAATAGAAAATTATTAATCAAACCTTTCCAAAACAAGGTGAAAGGATTTCTCCTTTTCTTTCAATACATTGTTTTGACAAAAAACAACTTTCAGAACACCCATTTTTGATTCTGAAAACTTTCCAAGCATACGTGTACAGATACAAGCAGGCCACATGCACATTTGATAGTCAAAACCGAGTTTCTCAGTTTAATTTCTGCACCAAAAAGGAGGGTAAAATCCTAAATGTCTTCTGCAGAGCCTGCTGGGTCTTCGTGAAGCTTGCCAAGTCTTGGTATATAGCCTTTCAGCCAGAGCTGCCTAATTTGGAGTCAGTTTGGTAAATCTTTTAAAGTAGGACTGATCCTCTGCTGGAAGAAGTTATGGATGTGATGATGATGTATGATGGAAACGATATCTTCAGCGACTTTGTATCATTCTCATTAAAGAGCAGCCAAAACCTACGGATAACAGAGCCAACTCATAAACTAGCATCAGCTTTGTTGTTCTGATACCACAAAGACACTCTGGCAGCTTCCTTGCA
The DNA here is from genome assembly GCA_035582835.1 of Phoebastria nigripes. NCBI lineage: Eukaryota > Metazoa > Chordata > Aves > Procellariiformes > Diomedeidae > Phoebastria > Phoebastria nigripes. The sequence goes on along the minus strand of JAYKAV010003132.1, from coordinate 2,327,503 downwards.
ATGCTAGGATCTGGCAGAACAAATACTGAAAGAAGTTGCTTTAAAACAGAAACAATCTCCTGCTTTTCATCTTAGGCCTGGAGTTTCTCTAGCTTAATTCACTCATCCTGATGACTATAAAGAAAGTGCAACTGGGGAAAATTGACTAATACTGATTCATGTAAGGAAACCAATATCTATGATACAAATGTACTTGATGGGTATCCAACTGATTGTCTTTGTTGACTTCACTTTGCTTTTTTGATTGAACAGTCCTCCAGACAGATGTTCTTTCTACTCTTGTTTTCATATAAGACCTAACCCAATCCATTCAAAATCTTAAGTAAGTGTTTTGCAAACTGAAGAAACATCAGCAACATGCTGATTGCATACTGCAATTCCACACAGGCAAATCCATGCAAAATAAAACAGTCACACTCCTCTCCTGAAAAAATTAGAAGAATCCTAGTCCTAGAGAGTCAGAGGAGAAGTGATTCTGGAGCAGGAGAGACTGTAATTACCCAGAAACTGAAAAAAAGTTGACCTGCACAATCATTTTTTGTTATAGAGAATTGTTGTTATCTATAGAAACAAAAACCATCCAGAGTAGATTAAGCAAGTCCATTAATTGCTTTTACTCATTTTAGGGATCAGGGGACTTGAGAACTAGGGAATTCTGTTTTCTCTCTTGAATGCTGCCATCTCCCTAGGCCCCAGGGATGTTGCTCCCAGGGACAACCAAAATCTGTATGAAGTGCCTTAGACAACGCATCCCATTTATATGCTCCAAATCCCAAAGACTCAGCATCATGATTTCCTCCCTCCAAGCATCATGATGTTATGGCTGCAGAATGCCAGCCATGCAGGTACTGACTGCCTCATGTGGAAAGAGTTAATACTGATTCCTGAAGGAAATAGGTAGCTATGTTACTAATGCCAGAAGAGTGAAACAGTTTTTATTCTCCCTGTGACCCCTCACTGCCAGCTGCAAGCCTTTCGCAGGCACAAGTTATTACATGGCACTTGAGGAATGCTGTAGATCCCCTCCATTATTCTGATGAGGGTTTTTTGTATTTTCTTTTTTTCCCAGAGCACTGTATCTTTTCCTGGGAACAAGTCACCAGGAGGGAGCTTTTTAATCTGTCACTCGGACTCATATAAGCAAGTACCTGTATAACAGGGTTTGTGGGATCTGGGGAAGATTGAGTTCTTCAGTCAAGACTTGAAGGTGCGACCTCCTGATTTAGAAGACAGAGTGCTACTTCTGGAGTTTACCACTTCCACCATCCTCCCCATCTGTTTTTGTCAAGCTCAAGAATTGTGCTGCCAGTGGAAAAGGCTGCAGTTCTTAATGGAATCAGAAATGCTGGGAATTAAATCTGTGGTTTCTGAAAGATCATCAGCACTCTGTTAAGGGTTAAAACCTTTTTCTTTCCTTTTTCAGATTCAGATCTTTTCACTGTTAAAAACTTCCAGACACTTGCTTTTTTTCTTTTTGCAATTAATTTGTAGTATTTGTTTACAAGGATGATCATTAGCATTCCAAGATATTTTGTTATTACTGTTCTTTGTTATAATGTCAGACAGAAACGTAAAACAGACAAGCAGACAGACGTATAGCTCAGGAAAAAACTCAGTAAACCACAGGAGACAACTATGGAGCAAAGACACAAATACTGATTTTGTTGGACTAAATCTGAAAACAAACCTATGGCAGTGAATGGATCAAATTTTCAGCTGATGAAGACTGGTTTCGCTCCACAGCAAAGGATTCACTACTCAATTTACCTCTAGGTTTACCTCCAGCTGAAATAAGAATCTGAAATCTGGAGGCTCCAGACTTTGGAGCTGAGAATAGGAAGAGCCATACCCTCAACAGACATCACCTGGTATGGAAGTACACCTGTCTACAGAACCTGAGGCATTTGGTACTACTCTTCACTGAGGCAGTTAAAAATCCTTTCTAAAGATGTTTGGCCTTCTGCTCATCCTCTTGTTGGTGTTTTGTTTGGTTGGTTGGTTGGTTTGTTTTTTTGGTTTGTTTTTTGTTTGTTTGTTTGGGTTTTTTTGTTGTTTTGTTTTTGTTTTTTTAATCAAGAAAATGCAGATAATAACAGAACTGCACTCAACATTGAGGAGGCAGAGCTGTTGTCCTGTGGACAGAGCACAGGACAGGAGATTCAGTTTGTCTTCCCATCTTTCATAATCGTTCTCTGTGTGGCTTCAGGCAACTAACTTCCGTATCATTCAATTTCTCCAACTCCAAAATAATAAGTGATCCTGAGCATCTTTGTAAAATTTATTGCTATTAAGATTTATTGTGAATCAGCTGTTTGGGTGTTATTATTGCCCTCATTATTGTTAATACTTATTACTATTATTATTGTTATTATTATGCTTCTGCACTGGTGAGAACAGCTTAAAGCATATACCACTGTGCTGGGATCTACAACTTGCAATAGAAAAACTAGCCTGAAAGATAACCTTGCCACTAACAAGGTAAAAATGAGAGCACCAAGCAACTCGATAGCCTGCTTCACTGATAACAAGGCTTTCAAATACCCTGAGCCAGATTCTGTTCTCAGTGAGATGAGTGTAAATCTGAGGGGTCCTGCTGAGGTCTGCAGTATTACAGGGAAATTACTGAAAATCAGAATTTGGCCCAGCAGTACTTAAAGTAAATGTGCTCACTCTAAAGGGCCTGATATGCATTGGTGCTCAGTGTGCTACACAGAGAAGGAAAAACAACACAGACACACACATGCTAATTAAAACTGCAGATGTGACTTGGTGGCTAGATTAAATAACACCTCTGGAAATAGGGGGAGCTGCCAGATATAAAAGCAGAAAGCTCCTCAATTAAATGGCTCGAAGGGCTGTTGCTGATCTAATTTCTCCTAATTTCTAGAAGCAGAACCAATAGCCCTCTCGTTCTGGGTGATGTCTGTCAGTTAAATGCTGATCCATACCTACTCCCAAGTGCAGTTTGACTTTTTCTCCCTACATTTACCCAGGAACTCAGGTGGATATTTAGAGAGATCTCCTATTTTATCCTATTTGGGTGAAAATAAGAGCAGACAGGGCACATGTGGGACTGAGGCTACCAGAACAGCTCATTTTTTGCCCTTTTTAGTTGCAGAGTGAGTACGGAAAGCCTAAGTTACAGACAGGACAACAGTCAGCAATGCAGATGGAAAATACATGGGTCAAGACTATGCATGCTAAAGCCAGCTCTTGATAGTGCTTTTAATCTCACAGGCAAAATCAGTCCTATTTCCACTGGACCTGGGTAGTTGGCTTGCAAGAGAATTGCACTGCCATGAAACATGCATGAAACTTTTCTTTTGGACTATGGGAGTCACTGAGAATTTTAAAAATTCACATCATTCCTAAGGAAGAAAACAAACAACGCACAAAAAACCCACAAACCGAAAACTGAAAATAAAATAAAGCTAAGCCTCTCGGCCTCACTTATCATTGCTGAAGACAATGTCTCCTGTGGCTGCTATTCCTACAACAGCTGCTGTGTGGCATTGCTCCCCTTCAGATGAAAAGAAGCAGTGTGCAATGCCAGTGAGTCAACAGCGCTCGCTGTAGTGCATTTCTTGAAGACAGTCCTATTCCCTGTCCTCGTAACAAACTGTTCTAATTGTTATGTTGACTATTATGGCTAAAATTGCAATGCTCTGCTGTTCAAGAATTTTTGTCTATATTTCTGTAAAGCTACAGGGAGCAAAAAAGTGCCTTTTACAAATTWTTATTATTTAAGAAAAAAAGAAATGCCTTGAAAAATAATCTGCTGGCTATGAAATCTATTATGAAATATATTTCAATTAAAATGCTACATAATTTATATGCATAAGCTTTTCTTCTGTCAAGTTTATATTTTTGTTGTCTTGTCATAATGCCCTGAAGTAAGCACTTCTGAATTTTAAACTTTAGCATTTATCTTAGCAATCATGCTGTGAAGATAAATATCCCTTGAGGAAGATACACAATTGGATCTTGTATACTAGCAAGTTAGGCTTTGTACAGGTTATTACTGCACTAGGAAGCATGGGGGTTCAATAACAACAATTAGCATTTAGAGATACACTGTTTACGTTCAGTGTATTGTACAAGCACCAGTTAATTAAAGCCATGCAATGGTTGTGATTCTGAAGCTTAGTTCTGGAATCCTTGGAAACATTTGGGTGGCATAAAAGGGTCATAAACCAGTTGCAAAATCTTCATTAAAAGATTCTCCTGGTGCTAAACTTTCTGTAGGGGTCTTTTACTCATGTCTCTTCTAGCACAGGGGACATGGAAGCAGCATGGCTGAGAACTGCTATGGTAAAGCAATATTTCACAGCCACAGCAGCAGCTCCTGAAGTGAAGAGCACACTTCAGCTTTTCACSAGTTTAAACAGCTCCTGCACACCTCTGCATGGTCAGCATGAACCAGAAGGGTGAACTGGAAAATTACCATTTTTTTGTGGCCAGGCTATTTTTTAGCTGGCTCAGTTCTTTGATCCAGTTTACTGAGTGGCCATGTAAAAATGCTTGGGGCCAGCACAACCTAGGGAACAGCTTGAGAAGAAAGTATTTTGGGACAACAACAGAATGGCGAGGACAGTCACATAAGTGACTATTCAGCTGTCACACACCTTAGTTTCAGGATGCTAATTAGGTTAGGTGTTTAACTTAAATCAGGGTGTGGTTGCCTTTAAGCCAACCGAAGACTACAGTGTTATGAAAGGGGACAGCTACCCTCTGTGCCACAGCACTAGCACTCAGACGGCCTTGTGGTCCATCAGACCTTACTAAAAAAAATCCAGAAAAAATTATTAGGAAAAGTGCTAGTACTGGCATGGGGAGGAGGTGTTAATGCGTGGTTGGGAATAGAGTAAAATATGTGTTCATGCCTTCTTGACACCCGCATAGACTTAGATTAGCTGAAAATGATGGTGAAACTGCATCTATAGACTTGCTCTAGACTGGCCTTTGAAGGAGTCTCTTTCACTTTGCTGACCACAGGAAAAATATATGGCCACTAGACCACCAAAGTACGCCTTAAATTAGCTTTTGAATAAAAATTAGAAGCAATAGGGGCCTCTGAGCCAATGCACAGTCCTAGAAATAAAACTGGCTTCCCAGAACATAYTTCCTGTCATTCTCTGCAGGAAGGTCTCTGTTGAGAATGGTCCTGATGCTTCTTTGACTTACATGGGAACAATATGTCCCCCTATTGTGGACAGAAAACCTATGACAAATGAGAAGGTGACCACTCAACCAGGGAGCAGGAAAGCCAGGAGCTGGTCCCAGTTTCTCCTTGCTGGCTGCTCTCCTTCCCAAGTTGCCTGCCAGCCTGCAAGAAGCCGCTGCGGTGGTTATTTATCTCTACAGTGAGGACTTGCTCTCAGGCACAGTCTTATTGATTTCAGTGCTGGCTATAGTGCTTGTTTTGTAACCTGAACAACTTATACTCTTCTCTGCCAAGTCGCATGAAAGCTGAGCAGATATTAGGACCCCATAACATTTCAGAGACTATTACAGCCTTTGTCCTGTGCTGTTATTGCCTTTAGACTTCATAAGAGGTGAGGATCCAGATCTATGATTCTTATGTTTGCTAATATAAGTTCAAGACCCTTTTCCTTTTTTTTTTTTTTTTTTTGATCCTGGTTCCTGACCTCCTATGGGAACAAAACCTTTGTGATCGTGATCATTCTGTCTAATTCCCCTCTCCCTGCCAAACTTTTGGAGCTCTTAGCCAGTTTCAACTAACTGTGGGAGATGAAAATTTGTATTTAAGTTCTTAAGCGTTTTTAGGAAAAGTGACAATTTTTTAGGGGATCAATTCCCAAAACAGCATGTCCATGAAAGGGTGTTCTGTCTGGAAGGATGCCTGATCAGTTGTCATCAGGTGTTACAGCCCAGCAGTCACCAAGCACATAGCTCAGGACCCACTTCTACGTACAGTGATCTTGCACTATCTTGTAGAGACACTTAGGGGCACAGAGGGCAGCAGGAATATTCTGGGACAGTATGGGGACTTGTAGGGTGATGGGATAGTTGTTAAAAAAACAGGCTTCTATAGTTTTGTTTGTAATGGATGTTGGATTTATTTCCTTTCTTATCCCTGTTGACTGCTGTCCTGATTGTGACAATCTTGTTTTTATATAACGAATCTAGAGATAGGGCCCCAGTCAGCTGTTCGATGCACTGGGAGCAACTGTCTGTCCTCAGCATTTGATACATTCTTTTCCTCTCTCCACGCAAGTGTGAGAAAGCAGAAAAAGACCTTAAGACTTGCCAGAACTGTGGTTCATCTCCCTCCAGTGCTCAGATAAGCTGGTGGGCAGGAGTATTGTGTGCTAAGACTGTGTTTTGCAGCTGACCAATTGCTCAACTCAGATTATTCAGAGGAAATTTCCTGAAACCATACAGGCAACTAGAAAACAACCTGCCAGTGAAGTGTGTATATACACACATATTCAGGTACAGAAGGTTTGTGATTCCCTTTCTGAAGGTAAGAAAATGCTGCCCTGATCAATTTAGATTGAGAGTTCAGGGCAGTCTTACTTGCTGGTGTTATATTACCATCTATTTTTAATTACAAGCATTAGTGGGAATTCTTAAAGAAATTTACTAAAATACAGTTCTTTTAGAGCTTTTCTGTGCCAGTCCAGTTTTTCTTCTATGTCTCTCTTTGTGACATCCCCCAAACAGACTAGGCTGACATTTGTGATCACTGTTACCATCTCTTTAGCTTTACAGTATTACCTTAAACAATCCTAGGGCTGAATTTCAGGCCAGTGTGCTTTCTGTAGCGTCTCACCACCGGATAATCCCTCTGGGTATGATGCACAGAGCAGATTCCCCCCCTTCCCAGGACAGTAGGGTACACGTTGTACTACCACCCCACCATTCCCTATCAGGAGATTCGTCTTGCCCTGAACTCATTCATGCACTGCAGCAGAAAATAAGAACTAAAACAAAAAAAAAAAAAAAAAACACCATAAAAATAAAAAAAATTAGACTCATATATAGTGTAAATCAAAGTCATTTTACTCAAGTCAATACAGCTATGCTGCTATTCACTACATGAGGGTTCAGCTTAAAATTTCTAGCAGTAGAAGCAGCCGTGTTTCAGCATTACCTGCAGCTTTCTCAGAGCACCAGTATTTTAAGCATGCAACAAAACAGCAAACCACAGTGTAGCCATTGCTTCCTTGTAGCTGGTTGCTTATTTTAGACAGGAAGAAATCTGTTCCTTTCAAAATATAATGGAAAAGATTACTATCCACCAAATATATAGCAGCTGGAGATGCCAGTCTGAATGCAACACACACATCAAAACACAAACATTTTTAACAGGTTCCAGTGCACAACCAAAAAAATTAAGAAACTGTTTATAGATAGCAATGCACGTGTTCTATCCATGCTCTCTGCTTCCATGTATTTTGGTCATTTAAGGATATTAAAAAAAAAAAAAAAATCTGATGAATGCATAAAAAGAAAAGGATTCATTTTGCAATTGTAACCTAATCGGCTCCAAATCTCTGCAGGTTGTAGGGCACACCACTGAGCTGAAGTCATGTTGAAGAAACAGCTTAAAATGACTCACAGTCCCCTGTTTCTGGGAGGATTAGGTATTTGGAGGGAGAGGGAGAAAGGGGAAGTGTTTGGGACTTCTTGTCATTCTTTCCCCAAAACAGAAAGGACCAGCTTCAAATGCTACAAGCACCCTGTTTGAAAAGATGACTTCAGAGTGCAGGACTGCCTGGATTTATTTTCCCAGATATGGAAAGCGGCACTAGGTGGGCTGCGTGATCTCCAGACAGTTGTGCTCTTTCTTTGTGAAATGCTTTGAGATTTACGATTTCAAGCCACTGGTGCAAACAAAAAGTCTTAGCAAAATTAAGATAGAGGAATAAGTTTTCTATAGGATTTTTAAACGAATCTGAACAATTCTATTTGCAGGGATATTATTCTCCCTTCAGATTTATCATATGATGTGAAAATTCTACAGAAGGAGTAGCATCCTTTATTAAATTAAGTGGCTATTTAGAGTAATTTCTATAGAATCCAATTTAATTTCCATAAACCCCTATAGGTTTCAAACCTTTTCCATTCTGTAGGATTTCTCCATAGGGACAGTTATTAGTGGCTGCAGGATTTGATTCACAGCAAAGTTGTTTTGTAGAAAGGAAAAATGGCTTCACTATGAAAGATTTCAGTGTAAAGCACTGCTTTTGCAGGCAACAGCCTTAGGCTGATGCAACTCCCTCAGCCAAACTCGGGCTGGATATACCCACGGTGGTGATACAAAGCTACATAGGGGTTCAGTGACACTTTACCCAAGTGACATTTTGAGGGTTCAGCCCCCAGGCAGTCCACTTTTTTTTTCCCCCCTTTTTTTTTTTATTTTTGAGGTAGACTCGTACAGCCACCAGCTGAATGGGAAATCAGACTGCCTGTAGTGAGTAACTCAGGTATAAAAGCAAGTTCTTTCAAGGGGGAAATGGCTCCTTAATCTGCCATTTGGTAGAAGCTGGTAGTTTCTCAGCACCAGGTTACATCCTATCAATCTACCTGTGATCGTGCAGCTCTTACTGCCCTCCCCATTACCCAACTGCTTGCGAACTATTTGAGGCAGCATTTTATGAGGCAGCAATACACATGGTCTCTGCCAAAGCCGGTTCAGGACAATGTGAAGAGAAGAAGCAACTCAGCCAGAAGCAATAGTTCCTCTACCCCAGCTCAAATGACTACTTAGATAGAAAAATCAGATTCACAATCTCTCTTAAACACTGAATCACACTCTTGTGCCTAAAGTACTTTGCAAACACATGTTCCCAGTTGCCTTCCCAGCACACCGTGGCCCTTTGAATCAACAGCAATGAGAAGCAGCGCAGACCGAGGGTTTCATTTTGCCAGCAGCCTGCAGCATTAAGACCGTGCAAGTCGTACACACCTTAAGTTTTAACGGTTGCCATGGCGATGAAAGGAGGCATTACAAAATGCACAAGCTGTTGAACATGTTGCCAGAGCTGAGAGGAAGAGCTAAGAATAAACTTTCGGCTAATTCTCCGTAACGGCGCGCTCCAAGCAGCTGCTTCTCGGCCAGCATCACATCCCAGTCAAGCAGCTCATTAATACAAGGCAGATTGGAGCAGGAGGGTGTCGCCCCGCTGAGCGCTCCCGGGGTCTGGTACCTCACGGCCGCGCCGCCGCTTCCAGCGCAACGGCTGCAAATGGAGGTTTCTAAAGAAAGAAAGGGCTAATTTTATTATGATGATTATTATTACTATTTAATTCCTCATTTCCGTGGGGCTGACAGATAAGATTGCGCCAGCTGCCTGTGTATGAATAACTCTTCTTTATTTTAATGCTAACTGCAAAAGTTCCCTCATGACAAAGGCTTTAGTGATCAGCTGGAGCAACAGAAAAGGTGTCCGCCTGGCCCTGCTGCCGAGAAAGGAGCAGGAGTTTTGAAGTGGGGGAAGGATGAATTTCACCCTTCATCATTTTTGCAGCTGTGTGCGTGCACTCCTGCCTGGGTATACCAAAGGGGTCCTGGCCCCAGACACAGGGGCAAAGAGTGCTTCAGGGTTTTTTTGCAGAGTATCCCTGCCTCCCAAAGCATCCTGTCACACAGACGTAGGATCTGAATGAGTCTGAGTGAGCAGGTAAATGCTCCCTGCTCTCCCCCAGAAAGCTGGCCTGAGAGGCAGTTTTTCCTTTTCTATTTCCTTCAAATGTGTGTGTGCACACTTGCCGATTTGAGGCAGAATTTTCTTAGCGGCTGTGGGCAAGAAGTCTGTTTTTCTGCCTGATAAATACCCACTAGATGGCATCATCCCTCGTTCCCTCACCCAGCACTGCAAGAGCTGGATCCCTCTTGGCACAGGGGGGGGTGTGTGTGTATGCGGGGTGGCAGATAAGACACGGGGATCTTGGATGCTATCGTGCGCTGAGATTTCCTAAGCGCAAAGGAAAACAGATCAGCAGAATATTCATTAGCAAACTTATCCTAGCTTTAAAAATAAATTTAACTGTCAAGAACAAAATGTGCATTACCTGTATCTGTTGAGGACATAGAGGGATATTTCTGAGCACCTGTCCAGAAGCAATTTCAGGCCTTGTAACTCAAATAAACCCCTCCATTAAGGATATAAAGAACTGTAGTCCCCAATACAATTTGATGTCCATACTCCTTGCCCTCCGTTCTCCCAGACTTTTTCTGCTGCCTTGTCTTTCTCCCAAGCATTGTCTTAAACTAGTTTTGATTAGAAGCTTTTTGTGTATGTATCTGTTTAAATATCTGTAAAGTGCTCATCACACTTTGAGTATAACATACAAAAATAATAGTAAACTATCCAGGTTTCTTTGTGCACAGAACATATGCAGGGCCCACCCCTTCAGTCTCAAGTCTACATACATATATGCTCATGCATGCATACACGTACTTGGAGGCACTAGAAATGCACCTAAAAACATGCAGGGAAATAAAACTTGTTGCAGAAGCAGCAGACAGAAGAAAGGATGGGATGKAACTTAAAAGAAGAAAAAAAAAAGTGGATATGCATTTCCACAGAGTGCTATAGTGATCCAGCATTAAAGGGGATAGTGGGATAATATCACCATCTGATGTGACAGCTTATCATGAAGTAGGAAAGGTCAAGTTTTGAGTCTCCTGTGTAGGTCAATATATGGTGCGTTTCTCAGAGATATTATCCCAGCCCTGCCACAGGCATCTGGTAATCATGTCCTGGGTGATGAGGCACCTGTAAATCGATGCACAGAACCAAGCACTCAACACTATGGCACCCTCAGAGTGGGTCCTGCTTGACAAACTGATAACCTTCAACCTTCAGGTTTTATCCACCTGCTTACGTTCAAAGGCAGGGCAGATGTGTCTCTCATGAGAAAATTAGCCTATCAGTATGTATGGAAATTTGTTTCTGTGGGCTTGTTTCTGTTCCCTTTTCCTTTGAAATACCTGGTACAGACTGGTTTTGACATTACAGTTATAGAACTTTCCTCCAGTTTGTTTCCTGCAACATGAGCAAACATGAGGTTCAAACGAAACTCAGTTGTTTAAAAGGGGATAAAGGAAGGGAGCTTGGGGAAGGAGTGCCACAACCATCTCTACAGAAACCGAGGCTGGGAATGAAAAAGATGTGAAAAACTATGAGATTTGACCTGTTGGCTTTTGCCTTCAAGTAAGGTCCTACTAGAAAGCATGACATCCCCCACTCCCCCCCCCAAAAAAGCAGGAAGGAGGGGAATGAGAGGAGGTTCCTTAAATACGGTGAACCAGAGTGTGACTGGCACAGAAAGGTTTGTAGCTAGATTGGCTGGAGCACTGTAGTGTGAGGAAGACCATCTACACGACAGATAAAACCCAGAGGAAATATCCACAGGGCAACAAATACTGGAACTGTGCTTTTGTAATGGTTAAAGCTAATGTAATAAGAAGGCCCTCAGCTTCAGTAACTCATCCATAACCCTCTGGTGTAGCTCACTGCATTTCTTACAAGAAGCAAGAGACTGGTGATGTCTTACCTCGTGCTGACCACTCCCATCTTTAATCAGCAGATGAAATCTGTGCCATGGCAAATCATAGACTTACAGGAGCACAGGGCACTTTGGCAATGGATTCAGGTCATTTTCCTCAAGCTATTTAAGAATGGCCACTTAGGACATATGTACACTGAATGGCGAGGGAAATTAACACTGCCACATATTGGTTATCCACACCTACGCCTGAAACGAACATGTTTCCAATTAAAAGTGAAAGAGACAATTGTTGAAGTCACTTTGGCAGTGAGAACTCTCCAGCTGCCTCTAGATTCCTGAATAAGTGAAATGTTTGACACAGAAGCATATGTTTTTGGCAACGTTGTTTAATCCATGTTTTAAAGGGAAAATTGAAATTCTACAAGGTGTGAAAAAAAAGATCACTGGAACATTTTCTGTTTGGAGTGACAGAGACCATGTCACCCTTCTATTCCTGTTCTCTGTAGACTTTCATTTTGCAAGAACTGCCTTACAAACGAACAGCTAGGGAACMGGCAGGGTAGGCACATAGCAAGAGAAAGCAAAGGTAGCTGCAGCCTCACACAACAGAGTCCCGCACTACAAAGTACCGGAAGGAGCCTTGGAAGAAGCAATGCAATCTGAATTAAAAAATCAGTGAACTCTCTTACAAGATTAATCCACATCTTTAAAAATTTGGTCTTTCTATCAGTTGTTAAAACTGAAGAGGTGGGGTGTGGAGGGGGAACATACCCTATACATATAAGCTGGTGAAGAGTTATGGTTTACAGGCATCCCACAGCTCTGCCAAGGGTCTTACGTCTCCCAACCTAGCACCCAAATCTAGACTGTCTCTCACTGTAGCAAACCAGAAACTTGGAYAGGACCATCTGAGTCATCTAACACTGTCTACTGCTATCAAGAGGTAGCCTCTAACTGGAAAAGGACCTAGAACGCTGTAGCTACTGCACGTGTGCCCGTAGTGCATTATCACAGGATTTGGTTCTAGAAACCAACACTTGACTAACTTACTTTTTAAAATCTACCTTTACTTTGTTGAAATGTAAGCATTTTTCCATCTCTCAAATATCACATTAATGGATAATTTCAATTTCATGCCACAAAAAATTTCAACAAAGTATTTTCTCAATTAGCAACCAGTAATAACAAGACAAAAGAAAGAAAAAAAAAAAAAACACACACCAAAACTGTAAAAACTGAGCACATATCAAGTGTTCCTGCCAAGTCCTGCTTAAAATGAAGCTTTTATTCCCTTTCTTTGCATTCTGTTTCTTAGCCAGTGTTTGCCCCATTATAATGTGTTTTCCTTCGTATTCCATGACGGCTTAGTTTCCTTAACAGCCTTTTGTGAGAGAATTTCTCAAAAGCTTCTTGAAAGTCCTAATAGATTATGTCAGCCAGTTCTCCTTTATCCAATATTTATTTGACACTTTCAAAGAATTCTAGTAAATTAAAGAAGCTTGATTTTCCTTTACACAACACACATTTCTTTGTCTGTAACATATCATGCTTATCTAGGATTTTTTATAATCCTACTTTTAATTATCATTGCAGTCCATTTGCTGAAGTAAGGCTCACTGGTGTGTAATTCCCAGGATCATCCCTAATGTCTTTTTAAAAGACAGATAAAACATCTCCAGTGGATGATGTTAAAGAGAGATTGTACATTTCTGTTAGCAGCCCAACCACTTCGTCCTTAAGTTCCCTCAGCATCTGGTCCAGGTGGCTTGTTACCCAGGTTGGAATTTAGCCAGGACAGAGGGGTTAACACCTCTACCCGTGAGAAAAGTGCTTTGAAATCTTTAATGGCCAGATGCATCGAGAACATCAACCTCTATGTATCCGCTGATGTTCAGCTTTTCCAGGAGCACGGAGCCCCATGCTGGGAAAATATCATGGCTTTCATCTGTGGACTCAAAGGGCAGGATTTTCTTGCAGTTTTATAGACTACAAAACTGACAGAACCATTTCGGCCATTTGTATACAAATATGCAGCAATTAGAGTGAATGAATGAAGCTCATTCCATAATTCCACTGAGCACTATAGTATCATGTAATCAGTTTATTCTACCTGCAACATAAAATTCTACTTAGTTACACAAGAGTACATTTTATCAATTATTGATTTATGAACATCTAAGGCTTTCTTCACTCACCATTTATGCTCTTGGTTTTATCATCTCTGCTGTGCTGAGAGTAGTGTCATACAGTGGCATAGTCTATACTATTTAAAATTCCACATACTTCAGTAGATTACCCCATTAACCATTATGTTTTCCAGGCTGTATAGATTAAAGTAATTAAACTTGTCCTCAAAGACCTAGCTCTTTGATTACGGGATCATTCTACCGCCTGCAGCACATTTGAGGTGATTTGCAGTAATGTTGTCTTTGGGAATTTAGTGACCATATTACACAGACAGCAGTGAGAGCTGGTGGCCTTCGCAAAAAACAAATTTCATCTGTGCCCCTTAGAAAATATCTCACAGAGGCACGCTGGGGCAAGGCAGCAGTGTTATGGATGGCTGGATGGCTTTGGGAGACTGGCACTGGTCTGTGTAACCCCCTAAATCAGGGTTTACTGTTTCAGACTGTAATGAACTTGCAACTGTGTTCTGGTTGGAAGTGACTGAAAGAGGTTTTCAGAAGACTGTACACTGGCCCATGTGAAACAAGCTGGATAGCATCAGCAGAGAAAACAGGTGCCCACATCATACTTAAACCAAAGTATCCCACTCAACTCTCAGGATAATAATTTCAGCATCAAGGCCAAGGATAAAATGAGAATGGTGACTAAACTGCTCTTCCCTCCTATAGAAGTGTCCCTTCAGGTCAAATGAAGGTATGTTGGCCTGAAAATCTGAGGAAACCTGCATATTTTCTGACTATGCTTTATCTTTTCTATGGATAAAAGAGAGATTTAAGAATGTCAATCCTGCATCTTTCACTGGCATGAAATTTGCTAAAAAATGTGTAAAGGAGGCAAAAAAAATTGATGCTTGCAGACAGGCTGCTGATGCATTGTGGAGAAATTTTCAAAACCATTCCCTTTAGAAATGATTCATCTTATGTGTCATATATTTTCTCTTTTTCTCTGTACTTTTTCCTTCTTACAAAGGACTGGAAAACAGGATCCTCGCTGCTTAAGAGTTAATCTGCTTTGGCTACCTATTCCTCACCTGCAGTCAATATTCTCCCTCTGTAACAACCATAGCTATGAATTTATTTATACAGCAGCAGTGCCCAGGGGCCCCAGCAGGGATCAGCATTTTATTTATAAGATGCAGCAAAACATAGCACTGTCCCATGTGACTTTTTTTCTTAAGAAACAAAGGATGAAAGAATATAAGTAGTTATTCCCATTTTACAGATGGAGAGCTGAAAACCAAAGAGATTAAAAGGCAGATGCAGGAAAGGATTTAGACGATGTACTTACTGCCACTTAGCCTGCATCCCATATACTCATTACCCTGACTCATGGCCATCTGCTCTTGGAATGATCTATATATTTCATGGATTCTTAAATTTTTGACTGAATTTCCCTTGATACATGTATTTCTGCCATAATATAACCTAAATCTGGAGCTGCCCAGCATCTATTTCAAGCCAAAATTCCCAATGGGATTCAAAACCTAGGTTTTCTTTGCCTAGCTTGTCAGTGTGCCTACTGGATTGAGCTTCTCATAAAACAATGATGGCAGACCTCTTTTACACAAGAACCTAACAGAAACCAGGAACCTGGATGACTAATTCAGGGCGATGCTTGGTTTTCCTTTTTTTGTTCCATGATTTTGTATTAAATCCAGAATCTGGATGTAGGCTTGTGTCCAGTTTCACCGCTTCAGATGCAAGGTGTAAAGGACTGATGTTAAGTATATTGTTGTCCAGATAAGCCATGAGGAATTGAAATGAAGGGTGTTTGCTTACATCCCTGAATATAGCAGTTGGACACAATTCCCATGGTCCAAAGGCCTATTTTTATTCAAATACTACCTTGAGAAATACACCTCAGAAATGGGGTTGGAAGCAGACAGATAAGGTATTGCTTTAAACACAGCCTGTCTCATTTAGCACTGCTGATCCAGCATCATGGTCTAAGCTTACCTAAAACAGGACACAGCTGCTTTGAACTAGTAGAAATAATGCTTCAGGAAGACCATTAGAAATGAATTCTACCAGCTTCAGCCAGAAGTTGTCTCACTGCTGCATGTCCTTTTGCTTTTCTAGCTTTTCTCCCATGTAGTTGAATTTACAAACTCTGCCAGCTTTAGAAAGTTCCTGAATTTCACTCCGACCCTGGCTGCAGCTCTGAACCTCATCTTGCTGTACACCATGAGGACGCTGTCCCTGCAATTCACAAGGGGACGACAGGTAAAACAATAGTTCTCAGCAATTCTACAGTTCATGCCAGTGAAGATTATTCCAGTCTAGTCTGAGATATAACTTTAGTTTCTGAGTTCCTCTTCTCAGAAGTTATCTGACTGTTGTCTTCTCCAGTGTAAAGAACAGTCTAAGGTGTTACATATGATAATAAATTAATCTGTGTTCAGGAATGTTCCCAGGTATCAGAGCTCAAATACTATGAAAGAGTCTCTGGTATGGTTAATTCAGGGAAAAATTACTCTTTCACAGAATTCCTGGGGCTCTTCAGGACTATTTAAGTACTAGGGACATTCCCARTTAGCAGCTTAGTTGTTATCACCCATTCTTGGAGGCTACAATAATTTTACATTATGGAGACAAGCCATTTTGTGCCACTTGGCCTCAGTGCCAGAAAACAGTTCCAATACTAATATTAATATATTAGTATTGACTAATGACGTGGCTCTGTAAGTCACATTGGGAGTGAGACTTTTATTTTCCTCTATTTCTAAGAAGTTCTTGTTTTTGCATAGTTGTGCATTGTAATGAAGAACAAGATTTATATTGTTTTCTTGTATAAAGAAYACCAATCTCTGAGCTACAGTAAATTTGCATGCTTTCACTGAAATCCACAGGACCATGATTAAATTTGAACTACCGATTAAATCTTTTGCTCAGTTACCACCCAGGTTCTTAGAGCTTTGCAAGATCAAGCTGTAAGGGTCTAATCCAATTATCTTTGCCAAAGGAAGGTTGACTTTGACTATGTGTTACAGGATGAGTAACTGTGTATCATGATTTCAGAGTCATTATAATGAAACCCACCTTATACTGCAATTATGCTGAGAACTTTCAAACAGACATTTGATAAATGTTGCACTCTTGAGAGGTGCCAGAGTGATGGTCCCGAAGGTTGAAGTGTTTCATCTCACCCCACAACAGACAAAGAGCAAGCAGCTGCAACAGACGCTTTCTCTAAGCTGCACCAAATTGGCAACCCCCACTTCTGGGACTCAGAGATTTGTTATGACATCACCAGGTTTTCCTTGAGAGAAAATCTTTCCAAACTGGGTCAGGAAAAAGGCTCAGAGAACTGTCCATCAGTAGTCTCAACTGAGTCCCCCAAATGTGTGCAATATACAAGTTGATTTCTGCTTTCATTCCTTAATTTCTTTGTCCTACTCCTTTCCTCCCTTACTTTTCCTCTCTCCCATGAGAGAGAGCTTTAGTTTTCTGTTTAATAACAGTCTGGGTTAGCCAGACAAGATAATTTATTTCACAAAACTGCTGTGATCTGGTGACCAAAAAGGCAGCTAAAACAACGTCTTAAACAGCCTAACATGAGTACAAGGTCTTGGAAAGCTAACAGGAATGTGTGCTGTGATTGTCTTTCTCCAGGTTGGAAAGTAGAGTCAGCATCAGAAAGAGAAGCTGAATTTTGTAGGTTTGCTGTGGTTTTCTGCTCATGCCCTTTTTTGTCTTTTCTCACTCCCCTGTTTTACACGTTTGCCTCGCTTTTCCTGAAAGGAAGCAAATTAGCAACAACAGCAATCCTGGCCCTTCTCAGCTAAATTCTGTAAGGATGTTTTTTGCTTTTCTGTTCCAAAGAACATTTATTACTATCTTTAACACAGAGTTTCAGTGTGTTAAAGTACGGTATTCTCTCTAGAGTTTTTTTTCTATAGCTAAAGGGGGAATAAAGGATCTAGTTAAAGCCTCACTTAATAGTTTAAATTTTCATGTTTCCACTTTTTTCTTTATCCCCAAATGACTAAGCAGATTAACTCAGTGGTGCTAGACTGAGAGAAGCAGTGACATTAAACATTGTTCAGAAAAAAATCAGAAAGTGCCGCTAGAGCAGGAACCAGACTGCAAGTCTCTTCCCTGGCTGAGAAGTCCTCAGTCACTAGTGTGCATTAACCAAAGTCCATCGGTGCTACTGCTCACACACTTCATCACAATGAGCAGATCATACACTGTTGTAGACATTCCTGGGAGTGGTGTGAGATTGAAACACCTCTGTCAAAGACTGGATCCACTACACCCTGGACTGAAGACGGCCATCCCAGAGACTGTACTCAACTGTAGGCTACTGAATGTATGAAACAAAAAAGAAGAAAGTTGCAGCTTTTAAAATGTGTTTTAGAGCTTGCCTGATTCCATTTATTTTTCCTGAAAACTTCTACTATCTTCTGCCAGAACAAGACCATCGAACATTTGAGCTGAGGACAGCTTCAACACTGAAGTCCCATAGACATAAGAGACAGCTGCAATGCATTACACAATTATGCATGGTACAGCACACCTAACACAGTTGTTATGTATAGGACAGCTATTGTCCTACTCAAAGTTATGACTCCAAATTCTTGTTGAACTGTAAGAAAAATGTTAGGGACCTACAGGACTAGGCAGGATCCAAGCAGAGGTGTGCAGAACTGTACTTATATGTATGAAAATTTACATTTTGGATGAAGAAAACAAGGCTTGCCATTTTCAGAAAAGGTATCACTTACATTCTTCTGAGGGATATTTTGCTCACACTAATCAAAACCACACATACATTAGTAATACAATAGTGTGCATGTCTAACAATGGAAATGTTTCATGCACTTCAATCATGTGCTTTCAATTTGTGGCCAAGCAGCTGAACACATATCTTCTATGACCCTTGGATTCCTTTTTAACTCTATGGGCTGGAATCCATCTCTTCCCACCATTTTCAAGTGTGAGAATTTGAAAGGTTTATTCTGATCATTAATCAGCCCCTCCAATTAAGTACAATTACACCCTATAATGATAGTTATAATTATTGATTGATTAATCTTTCAACTATTAATTAAGAATCTTAATTAAAGGAGTTTTTTCATGTTATTTAAACTGAAACATGACTAATTATTTTATAATTTACCCAGTATGTGCAAAAACTGTATTAGTTCTGTTATGTTTTCTCTGTTTCACTGCTGTATTGAAAAAGCTGGATTTAGGTTTTCAAAAATAACTAATGCCTCCATCTTTGCACAAGCAAGCTGAGACACCTTTGTCCATCCAGATTTTCAGAATGGGCTGAATCTGAAATAGCTCTCACAATAGCAGCTACAAACTGATCTCATGAGATTAAATAGTTAATTTGAAAATCTTGGATTGCACCTGCAAACTGTCATGGATACTTGAATTATTCTTTAGCCTACAAGGTGTCTCGCAATATGTAAGCTGAAGAAGTCTTTTATACTCTGACATGAACGTAAGCGCAACTGAAGTTGTATTACATCAAGTATGATGCAAAGTTCTAGTCTCTAAAAATTTCAAGTCTCTAGTGTATTTATTTTGGCTATCACAAAACTGAAGTACAGCTGCAGAGAATGGATTCATAAAGACAACAGAGAAAGTTTCATCTTCAGCAAGATGATGAGGCACTTAGATATACCCATAGGCGCAACTCTTCCTATTTGGAAGAAAATGTGTCAACTACATGGCAAACTTATATAGAGAATCATTTTGAGGACTGCTTATCATTGTTTAACTCAGCCATCCACTTGTATTTCAGTAGACTGTACTCTATATCTCAGTGCTTCAAAAATCATCGTTTGGGGGAGTCTTTTAGTTCAAAATAACATCTTTTTTCTAACACAGATAGCTTATCTGTTTTATACTGTAGACATGGTAATGCTTAATTCCATTAAAAGTGATGGATACAAGGACAAGTTTTTAAAAATCTATCATCAAAATTTTAGGTGTCTACAGCTAAATTAGCCACTCCCTGTAAAGTTACTGGATAGAAATAAAAAATTCCAGGCTGTGATACATTTCACGCTTAAATAGATCCTTAAAATGTCAGGCAAATGGTTCTCTCGTACAGCTTATTTTTCTCTGTTGACTATAAAGGGAGGCAAAGATGACTTGTTCAGCTATATAACTCTAAAATTAAGTAAGATCAACCTCTCCCTGTGTGTCCAACTCTTGCACATGCTATTTAAAATTTTAACTTCAGTCTGTGCCAAAAACTTTCTATGCTGGAATACACATTCTGAGAATATTCATTTTAACAGCTGTTATGTTGAACATATAATGGGATTATTTGTGTGAACATAAATAAGGGTGGAAGAATCATGTCCAATAATACAACTGAACTCAGGAGAACAGAGCGTAAAGACATACGCACTTTATATTAGGAAATTAATCAGCAGGGGATATTGATTTACAAACTAATAGATTCTGTTAGAATAGATTCTTCTAACTATAAAACTTTCAGTCTGGAGAATGTTATTTTACTTTAAAAGCACCAAAATGAATTGTCCTCTGGTTATAGTTTTAAAAGCTTTACCAGTACAGAGTAAAAGAAAGTTATGTCATTTCAAGTTAATCCCTTGCCATTTCAAAAAACGAAGCAGAAATGAAGCTCAAAAGAATCAGTCAATTGCATGTATGGCAGATGTAGTGGATGTACCTCAGTCTATGAGTAATGGGTTTTGTTGATAGTATACACAAGTAAGCTGGAAATTCTCTAAAGCTCATGACATATTTTGGACAATATATGAACTTAACTGCCAGACAAGGCTAAAAAATTATGGAACTGTCTGCTTCATAAATTCACTTGTATCAGACCCTGATGCACCTGTCCCAAAATTGGCAGAGATCAATAGAGGCAGAAACCTTTGCACCAAGAGGATGCTAATCTCTGAGGACTGGCCTGTTTTTCAGATTGTGAGAAATCCTGCTTTTGTTTGGGGGCTTTTTTGTTGGTTTTGTTTTGTTTTTAACCTAGCCTGTCACCTGCAGATGACTAAAACAGCACCTTGTCGAGGAATGCTGTCTGGCTTAAATCACCCTTTGCTCTGTATCAGCAGTGAGATGAAAACATTCCACTTGGAATGGAACTTAAAGGCCTGAGATTTTCACTCAAGCCATGATGATGTCTGTACAAGAGAGATATTCAGGAATGAATACAATTCATATTGTATGAAGTGCTGGAAATGACTTTGTGCAGCTTTTCACTGTAAGTTCTTCTGAGTCCTCATCAGAAGTCCATTGTAGCCAACCAAAAGACTCCCCTTTTTTGTGAATTTTAGCTGGGCTTGTACTTGTCCAAAATGTCTGGTATGAGGTTTATATTCCGAAACTGCAGTAAGTTCAGTCTGCAATAAAGTGGAGACTAAATCTTGATATATTTTCTGTATTATTTGACCAACTTCCTTTGACTTTCATTGAGTTTAGATGAAGTAAAAACTCAGCAGTAGCCTGTACAGTCTCCTTCACGTTTCAAATATTGGTGACCTCTTTCCATCAATAACTATATGGATACCAGTGCCTGCCAGTTCAGAAACCATTTATGAACATAAATTTGCCAAAGCTATAAATAGTCTGCTTCCAAAGAATCTGTGTAAAAATCAAGAAAATGAAAAGATATCTCTTACATTGTTTTTTCTTGTTTACCTTCTCTGATTTTAAGCATATCAAATTATGCTGTCCATGCTAATCTGTCAACTGATGAATATTAATAGAGAGCTTTAAACACTCAAAGAATATATAACTAAAATAGGCTCTGATTTTGAAATCATTACTGGTTCACCTATAGCCTAGTCCAAGGCTTAAATTATCTATTCATTTCATATC
Organism: Phoebastria nigripes; assembly: GCA_035582835.1. NCBI lineage: Eukaryota > Metazoa > Chordata > Aves > Procellariiformes > Diomedeidae > Phoebastria > Phoebastria nigripes. The sequence continues at coordinate 2,306,009 of JAYKAV010003132.1, read as the reverse complement.
ACTGGGGACAATAAATATTGGCAATCACTAGTTTGGGTGCTTTTTCTATCTCATTCAAATTGTACCACAAGGTGAGTTCTCAGCGATGAACTGAATTTCCCTGAAGTTCACAGAGCTTTCGTTATCAGCATCTCTCCCTAGCACACAGGGCCTCGCGTTGCTCACACAGACAGCACCAAAATGCACTGCAGAGCTTTTAATGCATTCTGAATAGCTCTTGTCATTCAGGATCCTTCATTTCATGTTTCAGATTTTCCCAGGGGGCTTTGATGTTAATCCATTTCACACTTCTAACACATCTGTTCTTCTTCTGGTTTTCTTATCTCTTCTGAGCATTCAAATAAAAAAAAAAAAAAAAAAAAAAGAAAGAAAAAAGTTTTAGCTGTCATTGTGCAGTTTCTGAAGCAAGACTTTAATGATGAAGCATATTCTAGCTAACTTCATTGATACTTGGTTTTAGCCACACAAGGAGTTATGTATGCACAATATTTCCAGGGCTAACTGTTTCCCCATTATTTTGAATTTCTCTTGACTCTTTAGGCAATTAAGAAACAGCTGCCTGTCACAGTCCCTAGGAATAAGACAGTGTGGTCCAGTTATTAATTTTTGAACATCAACAGTTCAGTCTTATAAGAAGAAGCCATCCCTCTCCAGCAACATTAATTAAGTAGTGACCAAAAAACCTTGCAAGTGTTATTCGCCTGTGTAAGCGTCGATATGAAGCAAAATGCTGAGCAAACATCTTGCAGTGGTCATTTCTGGTTATAACAGGAGCCACCAAAATTCAGTGTTCTGATCCTTGTTGTAAGATCTCAGACAAGTTACCTTTTCTTCCATCAGAAGGCCAAGGTTTAAATTGAAAATAAGTAGTATTAATAAGCAACTCTGAGAATTCATTATTGTTTTCCATCACAGTAGAAGTGGGATTTACCTCACGTACCTATAACAGCCTTATGTATCTATTCAAAACTAGATGCTCAGTCTCACTCCATAGTCAGTGGTAAAATACTGGAAGCTCTGGGTGTGATTCATCCCATCCTAAGATTGCTGTATAGGTAGATGGGATGAATCACCATCTCTAGGTGTCACTTTCCATTGACACGCAAAGTTTCTGGATGACAGCTTAAACTAAAAGGTTAACATTCAGGTAGCTAGAGCCAAGTAAAAAAAATCCTAACTTGTGATTTTACTTTGGAGAATAAAAGAACTATTATAAATGTCCTTAAAAGTTTCCTTTTTATCCTTTTTTCCCCCTATGCCTGGGTAAGGCATTAAGGCTATTAATGATTGTCCCTATTTTAAATATGAAAATGCACTATTTCATGGTTAAACTTTACAGGAAATGTTCTATTGCACAGTCACACCTTATTTGAGGCATGTTTTGTGGGACTGACCAAAACTGGTTGCTTAACAAAGGCAGTAACTTAATAACGCTGGAAAAGAATTGTATTCAAAGCATCTCTATAGACAGGAAGTTACCTAATAACATTCTATTGTAGGCCTGTCACTGTCTATGAAAGACATGTATTATCATATAAATGAAAAGACTGCTTTTTTCCATCATCCATATCCTCACTCCCCCCTAGAAAAAAAAAAAAAGGAAAAGAAAAATCTGTTCAGACCGAATTTTAGCAACACAAAGTTCTTTGCAAATTCTTACCAACTCTTGACAGTTCTCAAGTATTTTTAAGCCACTTCAGAACGTAACTAAAAGCGAGGCAATTGTGATGTCTTATTACTTGATGGTCAATTAATATTAAAAAGCAGAGTGATCCAAATAACAGCCTGTAGATCACAGCTTTCCCATGGGATGATTGCTTCTGGCTTACTTCCTTGTCTGCTGCTGTCCCAGTATTCCTGCTTAGCACAGGGAGGCACTTAGTCCCAGAACTGCTTGCCTTGACCATATGAAAAAAGCAGGATGTTCTCATTTGGCCATTGCAGATGGTGGTCTGCAAAGATGCTTGAGACATTAAAGATGATTTAGGCATTAAAAAGTTTGTCATAAACAGTGCAATCTCTAGTGAACAGGGAAGTCAAAGGATGTGTACAAACAGGGAGGTAATGGATCTGCCTAGAAAATCGGATTAATATAATGAAATGTTATTCACATAATCAATCCCATTTTGTTCAAAAGAAATCAACTTCTGAGCAGTAATTACATTAAAGCAAAGAGAACTTTTTTATGATGGAGCAATTTTCTGTCAGAAATGCTGATTTTCCAAATGAAACACTACACCAACAGTAGTTTAACTGCTATTCCCACCAAAAACGTGGTTGAGACGATTTCTATGAAGTTCCGTATCATTAAAATTAAAGCATATGGTCGAAATGAAGCACCTTGTTTTATCAGAATTAAATGCTTTAATAAGGTCATGGTGATTTCTTTTTGTCAGAACTTTAATTTTGTGGATAATGTAGATGTTTGGACAGCTAATTCTGATTTAGGAAAAAGAGACATTTCAAAATAAGTGAATTTCCTGGAGAAGAGAAATCTCAAGTTTCAATGATGATGGGATTACTTTCTTGAAACAGGGTTACAGACTTAGGCCTAGAACTCCTAACTTCCCAATGCTTAGGAAATTTTGGACAGCTGTCCCAAAATATTTGAAAGCCCGTGTCTACAAGTACTGAATAGGCAGAAAAACTGGGTTTTCCTCTCAAAGGAAGCTTTTTATTACTGAATTTTATTTCACCCCAAACCGACACAAAAAAGATTAAAAGGCATTTTATATATATGTGTGTGTGTGTGTATATATATACATATAAAAATAAAATGCTAAGAATTGCAAATAAAAAGAAAGTAAATAGCAAAACGTGTGGCAAAATACAGTAGGCTCAACCAGGAAGATGGTTTTTAATTTGTCATATGCAGTCAAAATCCTCCAAATTTTTTTGATCAGATACTGAAGTAGTTTGGGAGTTACGATTTAGATGGTTTGTCCTGTCCTTCATGATGCCATTTGTAATTTTGCAACCAATGTAATTTTTTATCTCCATTCGGAACTGAACTCCTAGTTAGAATATAGTTCTCATCATACATTTCAGTGGTAAACTCAGACAATGGGGAAACTGCCAGATGGAGTCCATCAGAGAAGCCTGATTAGAAAGGGAAGGATGGTAGCAGGTAGTCAGCCATACCTCCCATCGGGTAAGGTGGCGAAAAATGAGTGTTTCTAACTTCAGTTTGATCATGCAAACTGATTCGATATGAATGTTTCTGTGCTAAAATGAAATAGTCTGTGCTGATTTTTCCAATAAGAAACAAGGAATTTTTTACATTTTTTCCTGACGTCTTTAAGGTGATAATTGCTTGCTACTGCTGTTAGATAACAGAGTTGCTAGTCAAGTGTCAGAAATGTCTGGTTTGAAGCTATGTTCTTCACACCGTAGATCATCTGTATGGAGGGATCTTTAGTGTTAAGTGTCCGAAGTGCTAGTCATTTTTCTTTAACACATGCCAAAGGACACTGGAATTAATCATGAACAAAAAATGCCACAAAGACCAAGACCTTTTTTTTCCAGTATAGCTTCATTTTGTATTATGTGCTACCAATGTTCGTCCATGCCCTCCACTTTCCTCTTTCCCTTTACAAATAGTCATGTGGCTCACACGCTTCAGTTCTGTATTTGGTGCCTATGGTCTTCAAGTCTGCAGACTTATTGCCATTGCTTTTGAGTAACCTCTATAAGCTGGGTATTGTCTTGCTTGAGCTGACTAATTTATATTCTAGGAAACAGCTGGGTTTTTCAGTTGTAATGGACAACCACTCCCACCCTCCCTCATCATGCAGTTCTGGAAGGTTTATCCATTCCTTCTTCCCCACACTACCTCCTATTTCAATTATATATGACTGGAGAACATGACTGAACTTACTTAAAGGCTTATGAGAGACCTGTGATTTTTTTCTACTTTCAAGTGAATTGAATGACTATTAAAAACAAAAACAAAAAAACACTTCTGACTCACATTGGTATTTTGTCCCAGAATGGAAAAAAAAAAAAAAAAAAACAACGGCTAGGATGTCTGTGTTGTTATTAGAATTACAAACAAATTTGAAGCTTCCAAAACAGCCTCTTCATTTGAAGAGTAATGATGCCTAATGTACCTCAGCAGTGCTGTCAGCCTCTTTTGACTCTATTTGAAGCTGAAGGAACATACCATTTCTCAAAAATCATCAAGTTTCAAAGTAAGATCTTAACTCAGTTACCCAAATCACCAAGTTGCCAGTTACCCATGTGTTGAACACAGGATGATGACTTAATTTTCTGAGGATGCTAAGTGACATCACCTGGCAAATGATGTCTGTTTTAGGAGGTAAATTATGCAGACTTTAYAGTCTAAATTGAATTTTAACCTCTCCATACCAGACAGACAGACAGACAGAACAAAAGTTCTTCTAGCTAATTTTGATTTTAGACCCCCCCCCCTGCTAACTACATACTACTCACTACCCTCAGATGTGGGACTTGACTGCAATCTGTGTGTTGGAAATCATCTGAGAACACACTCACACATGCACACACTTACGAAGAAAACAAAACAAAAAACCCTCCCAAAGCAAACCAGTCGTTGCAGATGAGGGGGTTGCTCTTTAGATCAGGGACCCTGCAGACAGGGGAAGCATGTGGCTGAACTGAATTTAAAGGCAACCCGCTCTGGAGTTTAAGAAAGCCATAAAAGCAGAAAAGCTGGCACAGAGAGGACAACTGCCACTGGATGCTGGGAAGAGAGAAGGTTTCAAAAACATTGTGAAGGCAAAGGTTGTAGAGAGGAGGAGAATGACAGAGGCACGTATTTTAAAAGGACATTTTATCCTTTGAAAACCTGTTTGCTTTGGTCTGTTACTAAAAAATTAGGACAAGGATTATTGTCCTATTCATTTCACCCTGTTTCATGGAACATTGTCCTATAAAAATAAGTTACTGTTATTATCATGATAAATAAAGGACAGATCTGAACAGCACTATAAATTTTGGTAGTTTTAGATCTATTGCATGAATTTAAATGGATGTTTTTGTCACGGTTATCTATTTCCTTGACCACTTTTTTCAAAGAATTAGGAGTACAGAATTTTAATATTCAAATAAACTGCATTTTGCAGCATCATTTCTTCAGTATTTGGAAATGCAGCCATGCTAATAATAATGATCATGCCAAAATATAAACACTCACTATAAATAATTGTTACTAGACACAAGCAAAACATAGAACTTAGATCTTTTCCTAATCAAGCTCTTTTATCCTTGTTCAGAGCTGTTGGATTAGGGTGAGGATGAAGACCTTGAAAATTCTGACTTTCCAAATGATAAAAATTTGCAAAGGTCTAGAAATAAACCAGGAATCGGAGAAATAGATCTGCAACAAATGCTTAGATATTGGGATGAATTAAAAACACAGGCTGGAAACAACATTTTGAGAAATAATTCAGAAATGATACTGACCACACCAAGGAAAGGAAGTAATACAAAGCATTGTTATTTAGAATGAGGGAAAAATCTCTGGACAGAGCTATACAGATCTCTGGGGATGATGGGAAGCAAATCAGACATATTCTGCAATGGAATAGGGACTGAATATAATGGAAAAATCATAATCATGGGTCAGAGGATCAGTACTCCATTTCACAGGTCTCTGACATTTCTCTGTCATACAGAGACATTTAAATGGCTTCCTGTTTACCAGAATCTAGGGTAAAAAGGAGGAATATTTTTGAACAGTGTCCCATAAGTTCCATGTCAAGACGTATAAGAGAAAGTACCAAACCAAAGCAGTTGCTTATATGTCTAATAGCTATCACAGCACTACTGTAGTCATGGCATGTTCTACAAGTTACTGCCTTCCAATGACAGGACTTTCTTAAGGACAGCCTTAGCCACTCTGGCATGCACTTCCAAAATTTGTTTCAAAGAAGTAAAACAAAAAACGGAATAAAATCCAGACAAGTAGCTGATAACTTTTCATAGGGGAAACAGAGGATAAACAAGATTATCCACACTAAACCTTAAACTATGTGGTTGTGTACTATGTGGTCTGTCTAGATTTGACCCTGATCCAAGATACTATCATGGAGGAGAAATAGGAAAGTTTGCTGGGAATATTTTGAAACAACATGGTTATGTTTTATTTATTTTAGAGGAAAGAGGGGGCATAGTGGAAATAGTTGGATTTGGCAAGAAAATGCAGTCATCCAAACCAACAGCTTCAAAGGTGAAGGTTTTTTTTTTTTCTGTAACTTGCACTATCAAAGACTTTGTGAGTCTTAAATCTACATTCTTGTCCAAATCAAAAGAAAAAAGCAACCACACAGTCCAAGATAGACAAGACTCCTCACTAAGTCATTCATCTAAATTCTAACTATTGCTCTGTCCTCACAGAGTGTCAAAACCACTTGCATGTTGTTAATCTTCAGGGGTATCTTTTTCAGTCTTACATTTAGACCTATTTGCTCCTTTCCAGCAAGTATTCACTAAAAGAGGGTCTTGTACTTAGACCCTCCACAACAGAAGTCATCTTGACTGCTTTCATGTACTACTCCAGTGAAGGATGGAAGGAGCTGCAGGAGAAAAATACGTTTTGAAATAACAAAGTATTTTGTAGATGGGAACACCCTTTCTCACCCAGCTCCTGCTAAAACAGATGCCTGATGTTTTAGGATCCTTTCCCCTTTTCATCCTCAGGACTCAGTTCTAATTCTATGCAAAATGCTGTGTTGTGAGGAGAATTAAGAACCTGATCTAAATTAGATTTGAGCTGGAAGTTGAACCAGAGGACCTCCAAAGGCCCTTTCCAACCAAAATTATTGTGTTCCTAAGGCTACTGTTCAGTATCACTTTTCATAGGTTGTCAAAAAGGAAAAAAAAAGGAGATGTCTAGACTTAAACAGTCATGTCTGGTGACATGCAGTCAGTTTCTGATCCAAATATACTCAATGCTCAATTATATAAAGTCATAATGGCCTAGGGAGGTAACCCAGAAAAGATGAAATACATATAACTAAGATTATAGGAATATAAGTAACATATTCACCTTTGAAAATTAGATAAGCAGAGTTGGAGACAGCCTTAAATAGAAACAAGAGGTGCAAGTGGCATATATTCTATTTAAAGATATAGCTGGCCTGCATAAAAAACCCCTTCATTGAATGATCCTATGCTGTACCTAGAAATGGGCGGAAGGTTGGAAGGCTTGCTTAAAGTATACCTGAATAATCCAGAAATAACATAATCACCTCTACTTTAGAAATCTTTACCTGGGAATACTTTTGGGAGTGAGTGGATTTTTTTTTTTTTTTTTTCATTTTCATTTTGGAAGCCTGTTCTTTCATTACTGTAGCTTATTTTATTCATGAAATCCGTAGAAGTTATGCTGAAATTTTAATTACTGATCAAAAATGAGGAGCGGAACAAGCCAATGAAAAGAAGCAAAAAACTTTCTCAATGAACAAAACATAAAAGAACCCACCTGAACCAGTTTTAAACTGTTTGCCCTGTATTTTTTTTTTTTCCAAACAGAGGCTCAGTTCTTCACATAATATAATGAATAGCACACACTAAGCATTGAACAAATAGGTCTGTAATTATACTACGGGGTCTTGGTGACACTGATAAAACATTCACCATCACCCTCTCATTGGAATTAGGCTAATTATGTACATAGTTGGGTGTCCATTAATCCTATTATTATTATTATTATTTAACAGTATTATTCATAATTTAAGTTTTCCTTCCTTTAATTTCAGCCCTGTAACAAACGAGAATGTTCCATGCTTAATTAACAGCCAAAAGCTTGAAAGTACAGTATAATGGGACATTATGGGGGATCTATAGTGAGTTAATGACATAGCAACCAGCTAATGAGAATGAGGAATTTTTGCAATGGCATTCTAAAATGAACAGCACAAAAGCACAAGTTGCATCAAGTAACATCATTGCCAGTTTCCTTACTTAGTCTTCAGAAGTGAGATAGACTTTAAGACCATATCCTGCACTCCTCAGAGAAACAAGATTCATCCATAACCTAGCAGTGGTTTTCATTAGTAGGAGGAAAGTTAGCTTAGTAAACCTTGTGCTACCGCATTAGCAGTGCCATTCTCAGCCTCTCTAGGAGCCATTCTCTTAGGCCAAAATCTATCTCATACCAGGGAATAAAAGCAGGGACAGGAGAGGAGAAAAAGCTAAGGCTGAAAGAGTCTAGGATGGTGCTCTTCTCAAGACACCATGGAAAAGGTGACTTCTGAAGAAGAATACTTTACTGAATTCAGCATAATACTGATATTTAAGGGGCCTGGATTTTATTCTTATTCAGGTACAAATTCACTGAGTAATATTCAAGAGATCTGTATACCCTGTCCTCACATGTAAGAGGGTAATAATACTATTTTGCTGCAACAAGGTGTTGCAGGGACTATCTCCCACAATGGTTGTATGGAGGACAATAAAGAATAAGGATTTTCAGATAACTGATCATTCTTTGACTGCACAACAATTAAGAGCTTAGTATTTTCCACAAAGTTTTGCTTTATTACTACTACTGCAATTCAACCTAAATAAAACTTACTGAAGTAACAATATTCTTACATTAAGTGATTACAGTAGCATCCACAGGATACTCTCAATTCTATCTAATTTAGTAGAGGCTGAACTATTAATTACATCTTTCACCTGGGAATACTTCTCTGTGCTTGTTTAAGAATAGCCAGAGTTGCAATCAGCCTAAGATATTTCTCTATAACAAATGAAGTGACTTACTTTCCAGAAATACTTCTCCTTCCTTTGACTCAAAATTAATCCCTTATAATCCCATGTTTTGCACCAGAGGCCTAACTTTGAGATGGCTACATTTAAATTATATGAATTCTAACCCCATGTTTACCTGATTTGCAAACTATTTTAAAAGTGCCCATTCAGATTATTATTATCACTAGATACAAGTAGGTGTGAGTGCAGATCTCAGTTGATAATCCTTCACGTGCGTAATGCAAAACTCTGTAGGAAGGAGCAGTCATAAAGTAGTAACCAGGCTGTGTTGCATCGTTTCTAGTTCTATTACCAGAAGTCTGTGGTCTCAGAACCTGCTCCTGAATCCAAAGGTTGGACTGTGAAGTCAGCTCTGATTCAAGACACGTCAAAAGGGTTTTCTGCTCAGTGAAACAAAATTAAATATTTGACTTCAAGGAGGAGAAGGAAAATATAGGTATCTTTCACCCATCTACCCCAATAACATGTGGAAAAAATAGGCAGAAAAGTGATTAACATGGAATTGTATAAACACGTACGTGCAAAGAATTATTGCCTCATTTTCCTGTGAGCAAAGGGGTTTTAACATACGAATAAGGCTGCATGAGAGAAAGCAAAAGGCACATTAAACAGCATGTCATGGTGTCTCTATTGAAGAACACATGCCTTTTCTTTACAGTGCGGACGAAGATGTTACAGCAGAAAAAAAGTTTTTTTTCCGGTTGGTGCTGTTTTCCTCTCTTCCTGGCATTTATTTCAGTAATTACATTTTTCCCTTCAAGTTTCTACACTGGTTTTGATCTGAGCTGAACACGGGAAAGACTAATTTTGATTTGCTATATAGGCCTGACAAGACATGTAATTGTTTACATTTGATAACTTAACCCTAAAACCAAAATAAAACAAAATAAAATCATTTCTTATTGAAGCGTTATTGGTCCTGCACATATTCTGCATGAAGAGAAAAAGAATTACCGCCTCTCTCATTCCCTTTGTGTAAATCAGAAATGAAAACTAAATAACTGGGCATACCATGCCAAACACTCATAAATCAAATCTGCCCCCAAATAAGCAGTATTCATAATAAAGATATGCAAATAGCATTAACAGAAGCCATGCAAATCATTTCACAAGTAAATCAGGGTAAGTGGGCAGTAATAAATTCCAGTTTGACTAGAACGGCAGAAATTTAGACGAATTAGTGAAAGGTGGGAATGTTTTGCAAGCAGCTGGAAAGACAGTAATCTTTTGATCAAGTGCAACTGGACACTGTAAATTATTCCATCTTTCACTTCAGGATGACACACGCATGTGATATTAACTTCTTCCAGATTTATTTTTGTAAATCTTTTGGGTGGGGATAAGAAATGTACAGAAATATCAACAACATCATGTAATTGAATACAAACCTAATCCAATAACTATTAGAACTAGGGAAAAAATTTCTGTTCATTATTGTGGAGTTTAGATGAAGCCCCCTCCATAATACTTGTAGAAGGGACTTTAAGATAAGGTGCAAACTCATATCTTCTCCTCAAAATACTCATTTCTTTCCTGGCTGCATTATATAAGAGAAAGGGAAGCAACAAAGACAACCCTGAGGAACACAGACATGCCGGTGATTCACAAAAGAGAGGATCACTTGCTGTCTCTTTGGACAACCCTTATGCTATGTTAATTCTTGTATCTGATGTCTAGAAACTAGGGTAACAGGTATATTAGAAACTGGGAAGACAGATAAATTAGACAGTTCAATGAGGCAGAACCACGAGTTTTAACCTCAGCAAGGCTCACGTGCCCCCGGTACCTAGGCTGAACTCTGGCTTTTCATGCACAGACCTTTAACATGAAATACTAAAATGCCATGTTATTTGTACACAACTCTCTCTGTGGTTGGTATGTATATATTCTCCTTGTGTTATAAATGGCAAGATAGAAAGATTACAACCAGCAACTTGAAGCTTGAGGTTCTACTATTATGCAACTGAATCCATAGTCACACACCAACAGTGGAGCCAAAGACTCTGTTTCTAGTTATTTGGCTAGAGTTTATGACATAATTTTTGAAGTTACTTACCAAAACAATAGATGAACAGTTTTTCAAACAGGTATGAATTATCTATCTGCAGGGATTTCTGCAGCGAAATACTGAAAGTAAACTTCCCAAACAAGGACCTAGTCCTTTCTTCAGAAGAGATGCAGTTTAAGGCAGCAAAACTTTGTCAGAGCTTCATTTCTCCCTCATCCTCAACTCCTTCCCTACTGGAAATATAATTTTTCACTAGCTGCTTTTTTTTTTTTTCCTCTCTGCCTTTTTTTTTTTCCAAGGCACGAACTTTAGTCTAATTTCTTAGGTGACTGAGATGCTAATCAAGCAACTCAAGACAGAGAGGCTAGTGAAAATAATCAAATGTGAAACTGTCCATGGGAAACACTCCACTTTGAAGTAAAAGAGAGGAAATTGTCATTTTGAAGCCACTAGAGACAGCTTTCCTGTTACAATGAAGACCCTGGGGAGTCACTACCTGATTTGCTCTTAGTCAGGCTGGCATCTCAGTGACAGGGCAATTGTAATTAGGATGAATAAAATGAGAGATGTGCCAGCTCCCCAATTTGTAATTCAGTGAGCGACATTAAAGACACAGCATTTTGTTTAATTTTTTGAAGAATCAGGCACTGTGCTAACAGGTAGCAGGACTTCCCCCTATGGGGATGACTTACATAAAAACTGAATCTCTTTCCATGCAGAGAACACATATGATACAGGCAATGGAGCCCAGATGGTTATGTACTTCTTGTTGGATTTTTAGGCAATCTTTAGGAAAAGTTAAGATAGAAAATCAGATGTTGAGATTTGGTTTTTTTCCTTCTGTGTGCAGTTATGCAAGAGGAAAACAAAGGAGTTTCACTGAGGTAACTGACATCAGAATCTGATCTTTCATTTTTTCATCCAGCTAATGAAAATTACAGGGTACAGATGCATCGAAGACAGTTCTTAGCTTTGCCGTTTGAATCAGTAACTCCAAAAGGGAATATTTTCAGTATCATTCACTGGCTATTTACAATTCATTGCCAGGTAAAAATAACAGTTGTTCCAGAAAATGTGTAAAGTTACATATGTAAAAACTAGAAGTTCATATTTAAGAACTGAACTCCATTCAAAAACTCTTTTCAAGTGAGATGTCATAAGTGACTCCAATAGAAAATCATGCACAATGGGAAAGTTTGATGTTAGTCTTCATCTCCAAACGTGAACTAAAAAACTCGGATAGAAACAGCATCCTTTTTAAAACAATCAATCAATCAAACAAAAACCAACCAACCAAACAAAAAAAAATCACCCAGATGTAGGCATGGGATTGCAAAGAGTAAGTGAGGACAGTTACAAAATAAGCAGTTGGTGGCTCTACATATAAAGAAACATGGTTCTCCAGAGGCTGAGCTCTGGCTTTGACTCTTGTTCAATAGCTACCAGCATGTATCAAGTACCCTGTGAAAGAGACAACCAGGGAGGGATAAGTACACTGCATATCATTTTAGCACTTTGTTTCTGAGAGTTGAAACATGGCCCTGAATATGAATGCAATTCAAAGTTGGAAAAGTTTCCTTTTGTACAAATTTGAATGCTACACTTGGGCACTGAAACATGACAGTATATAGCACTTTTTTTTTTTTTTTTCTTTTCTAAGAGTTGCATTTTAAAAGTGGAGGCAAAAGTTCCAGAAGCCTGGAGAAAATTTGTATTTGAACAATTCTTTGGTATGGTTGGCTGGCCCTTGGAAATCTACATATACTCAGAAAAGCCTTTGTGTCTTCAGACTTTTTTTCAAAACAAATACAAGCTTTAATGCAGGATTTGTGTGACCGTTGGTGGGTCCATCAACATTGCAGGGGCCACAAGTACAAAACAATCAAGTCCTCCTCTGCCATAACAGGTCAAGATGGTAAATACAACTTTAACCATGCTCTGTCACTGAGCTTAAAACTTGGCCATGTCCAATTTGTAGTGGCGCTTGAATCTAATCCTAGTGAAGTTCCTGTCTATACTACAGATTGAAGCAGGTTTGTAAGCAGGTGGGTCAGGAGACAACCTTACTGTAATTGGTCCCTCTGGCAGTTCTGCATCTGTAATGTAGTTGGACTGTCAGGGTTACCTGAAGATTTCTCTTTTCTTGGGCTGTCAGTCCACTCTGTGTCACAACCATTAAATTCTGTTGATAACATCATTTTTCAAAGGCAATGTACCTTCCTTTCTGACTTGCTCCAGCTGCCTCCATCACCTTGTTCTGTCATGAAAGTTATCTACTGAAGAAGCCAACTGCTATGTATTTCTATTACTTCTAGTTCTATGTTTACCCAATTAAATTCTGTATGCAGCTGTGTAGGGGCTGGCTATCTATCTATCTACCTACCTACCTACCTACCTATCTATCTATATAGTTTTTCCCTGACACTGGAAATTAGCAATTGCAAACTCTGACATTAAGTCTCACAAGTGTTGTCACCAGACTCCAGCCTCATCATCATTACATCAGGGGGTGTAAAACCAACAAAAAAGGAGTGGGTCCCTGCACAGGACATCCCCACAGTCTTAAAGGAAATCAAGAAGAGTAGAAGATCTGTGCCTTTTGAGGGGAAATAAAATGATGCTTTATGTTTAAGCAAATGAAAAGATAACTGGGAGCCAAATCAGATGACTTCTATTAACAACAGAGGATGAAGAAAAGCTCCTTGGCTATCATAGCTCAGCCCCAGATGAGTACTTCTGTTTGTAATATAAACTTTTGAGACTTCTCATTTTGAAAACCAGGATTTGCGACATTAGAGCAAAACATTTTTACTTCTAGCCCAGTGTCCCACCATTACCTCATTCTTCAGAAAGCAATCAAGCTGGCTAAAATCCCCTGGCAATATCCTAAGCTCTCTGTTTTTAAATCCCCCCAGTCTTGTCACCCCATTTCACTCAGCTGAATCCTAGCAACAGTTTTGTTTCCAGTTTTCATCAACATGGTTAACTTTTCTCCTGGAACAAGGTCTTGTGGCTCTCCTTTAACAGCCCAGCAACCACACAAGTGTAAAATCTGTTAAGGTTTGATGGGAAATAATAATAATAGCAAATAAATAAATAAATAAAGCATTGCAAATTACTGCTAGCCAAAGAAGCTAGGGAGAATAAGAGGACTTGTATGAATACATCCAYGGAAACTGGCTAAAAAGCATTTAGGCCTGTTTTAATGAGTAAAAGGACAAGCTAATCATGGCTGGAAAGTAACAGGAACATTGAATTCAACACAATTCATGGTGTTCAAATGAAACCCATCTTCAACAAAACATTTTAAAAAATCAGTAAACAAAAGTAAAATCTTGTTAATATCACTAGACAATGAGAAAACTCCAGCAAAAACTTGACAAACTTTAAATAATACTATTACCTCAGATGTGAGGAATTCTGGGTATTACAAGGAATAACCAGCTAGGCTAGGAAGGAGTTATTAAAAACATTTAAAGGGGAGGTGAATGATTGACTTTCTAATTGAAACGATACGGGCATATGGGTGCTAAAATCTAACTTGTATACTTGACAGTTGGAGCTAACATATATATGCAGTCCTAAGTCATTAATGAATCATGAAAGATACAAGGCCATTACTCCCATTATATTTTGGATAGGTAGACAGGAGCCAGCACTTCACTCTACACTAGCCACAGGGTGCCAAAAGTGAGCTTGAGTCTATAAAAGTACATATACATCTGCCCACTTCTGCAACTGCCCAAGTTTGAAGACACATTTGGATTGCATCCAGAGCTCCCCATGGAAGGACAAATAACTAATCCAAGTTACCTCCTCCACTACATTTGAAATGCTATTTGAAGCTCAAAGTTGTGTCCAAAAATCGCTTTGCATCCATGTTATGCTAGCCTGCTCTTAGATGTAGCTTTGAGTCCACATCTAGGAAACGATGATGGAGAAACCTCGGGTTCAAACCCCCACAGAAAAACAGAACCTACCGGCAATGCATATAAAGCCTGTCTTGGCCACTTGCACTTATCGTATTGGGGACTGTGGCAGAATCACATGAGTTCAGGGTACCCCTTCAAGGACAAAGATATCCTGTGGTGGRAGAAGAGATGGGATTTGTAACAAGCTTGATCTTGGGGAGCCARCTGTAACTGATAAGTTACAGATGGATAAAGGAGTGTGGGTCTGGGAACACACCAAGCCTAAGYATGATTCTTGGCCCAGAATGGCGAAGTCAATGTAGACAGCCATAAATGCTAYCCACTGCCTTATTTAAAGAATCCAGCCTGTAAAAGTAATCCATTCTGTAGGGGATTRCACCTGTGCACTAAGCTATGAGGATGAAAAGCTTTGCACTATTCGAATACAAATCTGGTTACTGTGCGCACAGACTAGACACAGAACTGAGTTACTAACATGCTTAAAATTCAGGCTCCTGGTTCCAATCAGATAAATGAGTTCTTTTTCAAAGTATAAGAGAATAGGCTCATTTTCACCCCTGGCATAAGAACATGCAGGGGTGTAACGAATCTGGCTCCCAGTAGAGCTGGAAAATTCTGTGAAATATCTGATAAATATTTGTTCAAATGCTTTGGGCCCTGACCCATCAAAGCATGTGTACAGATGAAAGGCAGATGAGTACTCCCAGCAAAATTAAAGGAATATCTGTAGAATTATTCACAGGTTGAAATCAAGCATACACTGAAACATTTTCCTGGGTGACTCTGGTTTATGGCTGGTATGAGCATGGACTCTAAGCACAGAACTATTGGTATAATTTATTTCAGACAGAGAGGAATCATTGCTATTATTGTTATTACTGACACTTTGCAGTCCTCATAGTGGATGCACTTTGACTTCTATAATGTTTTTCCTTGATCCTAGTGTGGCTTGTTCCCATTCCCATGTATCACAAAGCAGTTTATGCTGGCATAACTGCATCTACAATAGGCATTTACGTTAGTATTTCTGTAACAGCACATCAGAAACTGATGAGAAATAAATAAATAACAACAACAACAAAATCCTTATTCTCCTATATGGAACATCCACCCCAAACATGGAGTGCATTCTGTCATGTCCTTCTTTCGCTTCTCAGAAAGAATAAAACAACCATCAGAAAGATGCAGGCAAGGCTGAACATACAAAACTGCTTCCATACAAGAAGAGATTAAATAGACCAAAGATCTTTAGCTCAGACAAAAAAGGTCTGAAAGGATTGAGAGAGGTCTCTAAATTGCGAAGAAGAATAGCGAGTGAGTATTTATTGTTTCTCATGGCACAAAAATTATAGGTAGTCAAACAGAATTATCAGATGGGAAGTTCTAAAAGCAAACAAAGGAAAGCACTTTTACATAAAACAGAATTAATTGTGTAACTTGTTGCCACAGTAACTTGTGGATGCCAACCACATCAAGCAGATTCAAAACATGATTAGACAAAGTAATGAAAGAAAAGTCCTTTCTAAAGGATAGACAAAGATGTAAACACTCTAGGTGTCAAGGCTGTGCGCTGACTGAAGATGGGGAATACTGGGGAAGTATTAATCTGTGCATGTTCTTCTTCTGGACTCTTCCAGGTCATTGTCAGTAGGATATTGGGCTAGATCRCAGAAGAGTTTAGATCCCAGGATAGGCATGGAAACATAATTTGTCATGGCAGGCAAATATGGATGGACCTTGTCAGTCTCACACACTGCTCTCTGTTTGCAGCTAGGCCTACAGCACCTTCATTTACTGTGGTTTTTCACCTGCTCTGTGAGTCCACAGGTCCAGCGCAAATAGGTCAGACTAAACTACAATCCTCTGATTATTTTTGTTTAGCACAAATGGAGTTGGAGAGAGAAAGAGGTTCTGGTACTAGATGACATCTGAGCATGGCTAACTAAAAGAGTCCTAAAGGGAACTCTGTTCGAGGACCCTGTCTACAGCCACAGCTTAGCTCTGCCCTCATGTGTCATGTCTCTTGCTTTATGGCCACCTACACCTTGGCGAAGGGATGCAAAAATATAACGGTTTGCTTTATTGTCAAAAATAGGTGCAGTGAATATCTAGTTGCCAGATTGCCTAGACAGCACCTCTACATAGGTTTAGAGGACTGCCATTTTCATTTCAAGCATCTCAGTTTTCTGTAGGTGCCAAATTAGGAGCTACCTTACAAATCCAAGCCTACTACATTTTTTTAACCTGGCAGAACTTGCCAGTATAAATGATTTAGGTTTATATTTGTAAAGGCATCTAGGTGCCATTTCACAGCCAAAATAATCATGCTCACGTTCTCARCCTTTTATGCCGTTTGGTTAGCCTCACGGAGTAAAACACTGCCCAGAAAACCTGTGTGAAGCTGACTTCTGTAGTCAAACAGCCCTCTCTTGCAAACATCTGAGAGCCTTCCAGTCTCCTTAGTTGTGATTAATGGGTCTATTCATGTGTGTAAAGTTATTAACAGAAATATTCATAGAACCAGATATTAAACCAATGAGGAATGAATTAACAGGTTAAAATGGGTGTACAGAGCTGATCAGGTTATGCTCCAGCTTAACTTCTTTGTAGTGACCTAAATTATTTCTTTATAGCCTATAAAGAAAAAACAACTCCATGCAGAAAACCTTACAGCTGAGAATCCTATCTGGCTGATTGATGGCTTTTGTTTTTTCCTTGTCGTGGGTTAACCTTGTCTAACAGGCAAACTCCCACCCAGCTGCTCACTCCCCCCTACCCATCAGAAAGACAGGGGCAGAAAACAGGAAAAACAGAAACAAGAATGCTTGTGGGCTGACATAAAGGCAGGGAGATCACTTACCAATTACTGTCATGGTCAAAGCAGATGGGAAAATTAACTTAATTTATTGCCAATTAAAACAGATTTGGGTAGTGAGAAACAAAAAAAGACAAACCTTAAAGCAGTATCTTTCCTCTTGCTTTCCCAGAGTCTCCAGACGTCCCTACCCACCCCGAGTTGCCCAGGGAGGTAGGGCGTACAGTTGGTACCTCGCAGTTTCTCTCTGCTGCTCTTTCCCTCTCATACTTTTCCCATGCTCCAACGTGGGCTCTCCACAGGCCTCAGCTCCTTCAGGAATATCCACCTGCTCTGGCACGGGGTCCTCCACGGGCTGCAGTGTGGATATCTGCTCCAGCGTGATCCTCTCCACAGGTTGCAGGGGGATCTCTGCTGCGGGCCTGGCGCACCTCCTCCCCCTCCTCCTTCTCCGGTGTTCGCATGTCTGTTTCTCACTCTTGTTGTTCCCTCCTCCCCTCTGTCCAGTGTTTTTTGCCATTTCTTAAACATGTTTTCACAGAGGCACCACCAGCCTTGCTCACAGGCTCAGCTGTGCCCTGTGGTGTGGCCATTGCAGAGCCGGCTGGAACCGGCTCTGTCCAGTACGGGGCAGCCCTGGCCTCTCCTCACAGAGGACTGTCCCCTCACTGCCAGCTGGGCACGGGCACCCAATACATTTCTGAATGCTTATGTTCACTGAGATTGCGAGGAAATGCCATAGAAATCCAACGCAGAACATCACAAAGTAAATGTGGTCATAGCAGGCTGTGTTCACGCTGCTGGGACAGGCACTCCGTGGGCAGAGAAAAGTGCATGTCTCCTGCCATAAAACAAAACACAACTGAAGAATACCATCACACACACACACACAAAAATAGACTTTTGCTTCTGGGTAGATGTTTAAGGTGGAAGTAAGCCATCGGTACAGAACGACCGAGGGTTTGACAACGTGGCCTAACAGTTTGGAATTCGACATCACAGTTAGGCTCTGGCTGAGGTACTAAACGGGCTCCAGGAGAAGCTGTCTCTCTAGGGATACAATTGTCCACTGCTTCTTCTGAAGCAACTGGTTATCTCGGACAGAAATTACCGCTAGAGGGACCACTGGTCTGATGTCTCTGAAGAAATCCAGAGTTTCTGTGCTCCCAAATGTCAGCCGAAGTCTTAAATAGGTGCGATCGTGGTGACTTTCTTGATGTGGGTGTCACTGGTGAAGGTATTTCATGTGCAGTTAGGCAGCCCCATCTCGCCTTCATCTATCAGTCCCTGCTTCACAGCTGGGTGATGGGGAGCATAGAGCAAACGACATCTTTCTTAAGGGATATATGAAAAGATAGAATGACTTTTCCTCTGTTTCTCAACAAGGACTGAAGAGGACATTATGTACAACACTTCAGCAGAAAACCTATAGGTTAAATATGAAGAAAAGCTTTAACCAGCCTCACAGGAACAGTTTAAGCAACGGAATAAAATGCCAGRAGAGCTTGTGTAAATGGGGAAATTATATTCAAGGCAGGATGTGATACCCAATTATTAGGGATGGAAAAAGTCTATGAAATCAATCCTGCCACTATGCAGGGGGATGGGGTAGCTGGCCAGAGGCCTCTGTTCCAGCCTTAATAAATGTATATAGGAGAAGACTGCATTAGCAGTTAAAGGAGACACCAAGGGTGCAAGCATAGAGCCATGATATTAAAGGGCAGAGACAACACTCTATTTACAATAAAATAAACATCATTTACAGATGTGTTACCCATTTAAGTGAGAAGATGGGAAATGGAAGCAGGAACTGTCAGGCTACATTTAGAAGAGATGTGTTTGATGGAACATTTCAATGTGCTTCGATTGAGACCCCTGCTAGTTTCCTTTTGAAAATTGTAGAGTAAAATGTGCTGGTGAATTGTAAAGGTTTCATCCCCCTTGATGTATTTTTATTGAACACGACTTGCAGGCTTCAAATTTTAATATTCTGTCCCTAGACTGCTGTCACTCACCATATCACACTTCTCAATTCACAGGGATTAGGGTTTGGGGGAAAATGGCCTAGACATAATCATTAGGACACTTTGTTTATCATAGGACTATATGTTGTCAAAATGTAAATTTATGTTTTATAATTCCCATGGGAAATAAAAAGATGGCATTTAAAAGCAAAAACATAAAAAATAAAAGAATGTTTTTTCTCACTAACTGCCATGCTCTATCAAAAACCCAAAGCATTTTCTGATTATATTCCATCTATTTCCCAAGTGCTTGCTTCTCCTTCTTAGGAACTTTTTCATCAGGGTTTCAGAATAATTTCATGGCTTTCTTTCCCCCCTAAGCCATCCAATGTGTAAACTTACAGATGGCAGCGTCCTTCTCAGACGTCATTTTCATTGCTACTAACTTCTGTGCCTCTGGAGGAGGCCAGCTTATGGTTCTGTTATGCCACTAATGAGTCTCCCATCTCTTCAGCAGTAAACAGTCTTTTTACTAGTCAATATTTGTGCTACATTGTGCACACAAACCCCTATGAATCTTGCCCCCGCTAGTGAGCACATTTTATGAATCTAAATAGTTTTTTTGTCATCTTCCAGAGACTCAGGATTACTGGCCTTTTTTTGTACATCCACAAYGTCTTGTGTACTTAGATCATAAATTTTCCATGAAAAATGCATGCTTGTGGCAGTGGGCAATCTAACTATCTATATTATTTATTCAGTCTCTCTGGAGCAAAAGGTAAATATATTGGCTTCTGACTGGTTAGGCGTGCTCGGTCCCTGTGATTCTACCTAGAATACAACACAGAGCTAGGTCATTTGGAAAGCATGAGCTTTTCCAGGAAAAGCTCAAATTTGATATCACTTAATACACCCACTGGGCTGCACTGTAAAAAATGAATGAAACAGATTAAAGGAAGCACTAATTAGCCATATTAATACTCTGTGAATGTGGGAGCATG
Organism: Phoebastria nigripes; assembly: GCA_035582835.1. NCBI lineage: Eukaryota > Metazoa > Chordata > Aves > Procellariiformes > Diomedeidae > Phoebastria > Phoebastria nigripes. Next base: position 2,285,529 of record JAYKAV010003132.1, on the reverse strand, counting down.
GTACAGACACAGTAAAGTACAGAAGGCTTTAAATTTATATTTGTTGCTAAATAGGATAACTTCAGGTAAAACTAAATAGAATAATATCTTGGCAATATCCTAAGGAAATAAACAAACATTTTTTCCTAAACATATAACCTAGGATATAAGTTATAATTAATAGCAGGAAGGGCACACGAGCTAAATAAAATTGCCATAAGTAAGAGCCACCGCTTCTGWCTATGACCATACCTGAGGTGGAGTTTTCAGAGAGGTGCCAGAACAGCTCTGTTGAGCTGCACTGAGATGTCTGGTTGCACTGGAGCTATTCTTGATTTATTACGGTGTACCTCAAATGAGAATTGGACTTTGATCAGCTGAGTCAAAACCCCTGAAAGAAGCCATAAGTTCAGAATATCTCAGGCTAGAAGATTTGAAACTGTATTTCAATCACAGTTGAAATGGAAGGAGTACATTGTATTGACTACAATTCTTCTTGCAAAAAATAAAAAATTCTCTAGCAGTATCATTAACTGTTGGATGAGCTGCAGTTTCCTGAGAAGGTCCTAATGATTGTGCCAGCCAGGAATTTTAACTAAGTGACTTTGGTCATTCCTCACAACCTCACTTCCCACCATATGATACATCTACTGTTCTGCCAAATCTTGGGATATTTGAACCTGACACTGTTCTGCTGCTCTGTCACTGACTATTCAGGAACTGGGATATGCTGAAATCACTTTAACACAGAAAGCATCCAAAATCCTAGGGAAACGGGGTTTCCCCAGCTTCCCTTTCCTGCTTGCTGCATTCTTCACCCTAGATATCTTGATAGGCAGCAAATACTGTAAGGACCCTCAGACTATGCACTAGTAAGAAATCCTATAGGGCTGGAGGCCCTTTAAGCAACCTCTCACTTGCATCCGCCATCCTGTCTGCATCATGTGGAAGAAAACTTTAAAATAGGAATTTAAACTCAGCAAACTCACATTCAATTCGTATTATTCGTATTATTAATACTTGCCGTTGCGGGACTTATAGGGGACAATTGACCTTGTCAGTGTTATGCGCCTTCTGTATTACTGTTAGATCCTTCCATTCCCCTTATGCTTAATTATAACTTGATAAATCCAAAAGGAAGTTTGTTTCCCCCTTCCTTGCCTTAATGATAGAATGCCAAAGAAAAGGCGGGGGGGTGGGAGGAGGAGGAATGGATCTCCTAAAACATGTAATCTGCTCAATTAATAAAGTGAATCTAACGGAGTTGCTCCCTGGGGCCTGACAAATGCACCTGTCGTCCATCACCAGACAACTGATACAAGGTGCGTGTCCAGACACTTTCCCCCCTCCACCACTCTCTATATATGTATTTTAAGAAAAGAAATCTCTAATTTGAGCTACTGGGGGACTGGGCTGACCTGTTTTTTATGTAAAACCCCGATTCGCTGCAACACTCATGCTGCTCAGCCAGCAAAAGTTAGCACAGCAAATGCAGGATTTTTTACAAATCTATTAAATGGAAGAAGGAATATATATATACTTAAAGAACAGACATTCTCTCCCCCATCTGCTGGCTTTTTAACTACGATTTCGTACATCAGCCTTGAGCTGTCATTCCAGCAGATTTAAGACTCACGTGATTGGAACATTGATAAGGAAGTGATGCAGGTCCTCCTGTGTGTGCAAACTGGTGGCTGTGCCCTGGTGATTAGAGAGGAGATGAAAACATTCAGTCCTCCTGCTGTCATTGACGTATTCATCCCTAGACACAGTGGCTAACTTCATCTCCCTGAAGATCCCTTTAAACAGTCAACACAGGGATTGAGTGGTACATACAGGATGAAGAAAGCCTTCTGCCCTTTGGATTTCACCTTGCGTGACCTTCAGCGCAGCTGTTTCACCCCTTGGGATGCTCTGTTTTCCAGACTGAAAAAGGGGCAGAGTAGTCCCATAAAGAACTGACTTACCTGTGTCTTTGTATGACTGTCTCCCTGAGCAGGAATCAGAGCTGTAAGGAGAGGATTTTGCAAATAAGATGTTAGTATCTAGCTACCTATTTAATAAACAAGGTATCCATGGAGATGAAAAAATGTTTACTGTAAATCTTAAGTTTTGTCTTCTTGGGCCCTACAAAATAGCTTCTTCTTTAAAATTGTTACCATGGGTTTGGATCTACCTCATATAGCTGGCCAGGAATGTTTCATTGTTGGTGTCATATTTGACTCACTGTGCCAGTGCTCAGTACTGGCTGTATTTTCAGTGAAACCAACCATTCCTTTTCTTTCTTATTTTTCCTTTGGAGTTTGCAGTGCAGTAGGAGTTGGGGATCAATGACAAGCTCATCCAATATTTTTTTTTATGTCTCTCTAGGGTCTGGCTATTTTGCCCTTTGAAACAGCTGAGTACTTTTGCCTTTGGACTGAGTGAATGAGGAAGCTCCTCTTCTGTCTCTGTATTTGGTGAGCTTCATGGCTGTAGCTTGCACTCCAGAGATGTCTACAAAATGTCATATTTGGTGTTTGCCTTTTTTGCCACATGGGATGACAGATTCACAAGGAATTTCCTGGGTAGTCCTACTCGGTTTATCCTAAATTTTTTTCTGAAAGATGTCTTAGGTGAAGTACTTTACAGATTCATCACATTGCTCAGACAGCAGAGCCTGCAATTTAACGGCAAATTCTAGAAGTGGGCTCAGTTCACTTTGAAATGAATTAGCTTCTGTCAATGGAGGTTTTTTATATCCTTGTTTATATGATCAAGTGGGCTAATCAGTAGGAGAAAGTTTGGAGAAGTGTTTCTCAAAACATTTGAGCTGTCTGCAAATAGGACTGTTCCATAATGAAATTCTCTTATACAAGAAAACTAGAAATCAGAAAAGATTATGGAACTTCTTAATTCTCCCAAACATTTGATACAGAATTAATGATTTCTGTAGAATTCTTTAAGAAAGATGAAAACAAAACTGGAGGTATAGGCCATCATTCCAGTCAACTATCCTCCACTGATTTTAATACAACTGTTTGCATGCTTAATTTAGGCATGCTCTCACAGACTTTACCAAATCAAATTCTGCAAAGTACGTAGATCCTTTTTTTTTTTGCTTTCACATTTTCTATTAAAATTAGGCAACTATACAACATGCACAATGCCTGTTTAATGCAAGTAAACCCAGAAGTCCTAGTACTTCTACTGCTTTCAGGTAGCAAGATGAAACTGAAGATACATTTGCCTACATTGACATGAGAGCATAGGTTAGACACAATGAACAGACTCCAACCTTTTTTTCTATCTGAAGTCAATGAAAGCAGAATAAATCCCAGATATAATGAGCTTAACTTCAAGTAAAGGAAAATCCAGTGTAAGGTTCCTGCTGTTCTTCTACTGCAAGGGTGTCATTACCTATTTCGTCTCCCACTCTTTCCACGCAGGATCATATCAGTTTCTGTGTTTCCATATTCTAATTTCAGACTTGTTTTCTTTACAGCGATGAGCCAGTCTGAGCACCCAGACTGAGAAGACTGGATAAATAAAGAGCACAAATGCTTTCATCTTGTTAAGCTTCAAGCTGCTTATGCAATCTCACAGTACCGTAAAATGTATCCTTTCAGTATCTGGCTTAAATACCTTTAATGTGTCCTGAGGTGATCACTGGGCCAAAGAAGAATGGAATAACRTTCAAAGCAGGAGTCCTTTGGTTACATTCCCAGCATAAGCTGTCCTGAACATCATCACATAGGACCTTGTTCCTGAGCTGAGGCTGCTGAAGGTCCTGTCCTAARCCAGGTTTATCTGATCTGAACACCAAAGGAACCTGCATGGTTTTAGAGGTGGAACTGGATTTTGTACCACTGTCGTGCGCCAAAATGATGGCTGGCTCAGGCTCTACCACAGACCATATGAAAATCCGTATGTATAACACCTTTCGATGAAAAAGGCCCAAATCTGTATTTAAGGTATAGATAGAATATATATACACTTACTTCACTGTCAAATAGGCAGGAAGCTATGGGAACTATCAATCAGAGAGTTAACATTTACTCTAGGTTCAACAGAAACTTTTTATATGCCTTTGCCTCCACCGTCCTCCCCAGTGACAGTAATCCTTAAAAAGTAAATTTATGCCTTAGGAGCATGAAGCAGCTTGAGATATTATGAAACCTAGAGTACTGCAGTAGGGTAAGCTCTTCTGTGCTTTGTGAAGACAAGGGATCTAATGCTTAAAGCGCTGGCATAGATTGCAAGGCACTTTGGTTTTTTCCCCTTTCTTTGTTACTAGATTTGCTTCCTGCCCAATTTTGGCCAAGTCACTTGAATTTGAGGGTTAAATTTAAAATGGAAAGAGTGACACTGCCCCACCTCACAGCGATAGAGGGGATGATATTTAGATTCTTTAGTATGAGAGTGGGGAAGGCACCCTAGACAGCTGAATGGTAAATTGAAGAAATATTATTAATAAGCCCCAACAAATTAACAACTAGCCCATAAGCCAGTACCTTTGTGTCCTCTATATCAAATTCACCATGCATAATCCTTTCTTGTGCTGAGCTCTGCTGATAAAGGAAGGATTCGTTAAAAATTATTTAGCGCTATTCATTATGGAAGCCATACAGGGCTCCTGCTTGTCAGCAGAGGTTTCAAGAACCAGTCAGAAGACTTTTGAAAAAATATAAAAAATCCCTCAGTTTAAAAGGAGGAGGGGGGGAAAGAACATTTTTTTACACTTCAGTAGGAGCTTTAAGAAACCAGTTTGGTTTTCAATAGTGTCCCTGTGAATAGAAGCCAGATGGTCTTTAAACCAGCATTTCCCCCACCATTTTAGGCATGAAAGCCACTACTCCGATGGAGCTGCAAGGAGGAGAGATAGGGATGGCAGGATACAGGCAGCACACAAAGGAGAAATAAGAAATCCTTTAAACGGGGAATGAAACACACTGTTTGACAGCTAGAAAAGGGGGGAGTGTCAGGAAGGTAAAAGGGCAGGCTCCATAGGGGTAAGCAGAAATAATGGAGTGTAGAGTAACAGGATGTGAAGGGGTTATAATGATCATGGTAGCCAAGTGTGTAATTTGCAGTGAATAATTGATCCAGTGCCTTTATCTTTTTTATTTTTTTTACTGTTTCTCATCAAGAAGATCACAATTTTCTTGCATCTGTTCCATCCTGATGATTCAGTGAGTGATTTCTGCAATTGAAGCTTGGTCTGTATACTGAACACAAGCAAAATTCATTGTGAATATACAATATCAGAAATCCTAGTTCAGTTTTGATGGAACACATAAATCACATGGTATTTTGTATTTTCTCTAATTAGCGAGTGTAACTCTAACAATTGCTGTCACATTTCTCCCAATTATGTATTCAGAATATGTTTTTCATGAATATTCTCTTAAAATGGACTTTCTCTCCAAATGCTTATGACAGTAAACTCATTGGCAAGATATTACTGCAATTTTTGACAATCTAGGGACTCAAAATTCCATGGTACTTTTTTGTTAAAGGGGAAGAGATGACATGAGAGACCAACGCAAATTCCAGCATATGTAATTACTCTCCCCACACAAAAAATATCTGATATGGTCTCCATTAAATGAAATAGGTCTCCAAGCCTCTGCTTGCCTTTCACTGTAGAGACACTGGTGTATGTGTGACTGAAAGTGAATATGCAGATTTCTCAGATATGAGATGGGCTGAAAATACCTCCAAACCAGAAAGTCCCAACTGCTTATCATGGAAGCTAGAGGGAGAATTACATGCTCAATAAGTAAGTAAATGTTTGCTTGGAATGCTAGGAAGACAATCTCAATGCACTATGCKGGAGCAATTAAAAAAAAAAAAAAAATTACGAGTGTGGTCTCATTTCATGACAAACCCATGAAATTCCAGAGGGTAAATTTCAGTCTAGTGAGACCCATAGAAAGGGCAGGAATGTAATTAACACACAAACAACATCATTCAGTGATAGAAACAACACACAGCACAGGAGGAACGATGGTGACAGGAGTCTGGAGCAAGGAAGACTTACCCTTGATAGAAGAGGATCAGGTTAGAGCATACTTAAGCAACAAAACAAACATAAATCCATGGGCCCTGATATAGTGCACCCACAAGTGCTGAGGGACCTGGATTATGTCATTGTGAGACCTCTTGTTAATCATTGAATAATCATGGCAATTGGGAGAGATGCCTGAGGATTGGAGGAAAGCAAAGGTCACTCCTATCTTCAAAAAGGGAAAGAAGGAAGGCCCGCAGAATTATAGATGGTCAGCCTGTCCTCCTTGGGAAGGTGATGGGTTAGTTAGTCATAGAAACCCTCTCCAGGCACATGAAGGACAAGAAAGACAACAGGAGTAGTCAGCATGGATTCACCAAGGGGGACCCATGCTTGACCAATGTGATAACCTTCTATGGTGAAATGACTAGCTTGGTAGATGAGGGAAGAGCAGTGGACATTGTCTACCTTGACTTCCATAAGGGTTTGAAAGGTATCTCCCATAGGATCCTCACAGAGAAGCTGATGAAGTGTGGGCTAGATGAACAGCCAATGAGGTGGATTGAAAAGTGGCTGAATGGCCAGGCCTAGAGGGTGGTGATCAGTGGCACAAAGTCTAGTTAGAAGCCAATCACTAGCAGTGTATGCTAGGAGTAGATCTTCATTATTTATCTAGATGATGGGGCAGAAACTGTACAAAACTGGGAGGAGTGGCTGATACACCAGAAGGACCTGCTGCCATCCAGAGGGACCTTGACAGGCTGGAGAAATGGGCTGTCAGGAAACTCATGAAGTTTCAGAAAAGGAAATTGCAGAGTCCGGCACTTGGGGAGCAATAACCCCACGCACCAATAAATGCTGCAGGCTGACTGACTGGACAGCAACTTTGCAGAAATATCTCTGAGGGAACCGTTGGAAACCAAAAAGACCAGGAGCAAGCAACGTGCCCTTGTGACAAAGAAGTCTAGAGAATAGGATAGAATAGAAGATGGAGTCAGGCTTTTTGCAGTGGTGCCCCGTGACAGAACAAGAGGCAGTGGTCACAAACTGGAACACAAGAGGTTCCTCCTGGAGATCAGGAAACACTTCTTTACTGTGAGAGTGAACAAGCACTGGCCGTCCTTGAGTAGGGGCTTGCACAAGGTGACCTCCAGAGGTCCCTTCTAACCTCAGCCATTCTGGGATCTCTGGCTGGGGCTTTCCCACAGTGCTGCAACGGGCGAGCCCTTCCTGAAAAACTTTCGAGGAGCCAAGTCAGGGAACTCTTTTTGCACCAAGGAGGTCACCAGAGTTCCCATGCCTGCATTTTGCTGTGCTGCCCATTGCCAGGCCTTTGTGCTCAGGGCCACCAGCTTCTCATCACAGCATCTGTCCAGCTTGAGGTTAAACCACCCCCACAAGACCATGAGAAGATGGCAAACACCCTACAAAGCATGCTTTTCCCCCTTTGGGGTGCCTGCCTCCCTGGCTGGGCAGCAGTTCGGGCCCAACTGCCCTCAAGATGGTCCTGAGCAATCTGCGTCACCCATCTTGAGCAGGGGAGTGGGACAAGAAGATACCCAGAGGACCCCTCTAGCATCCATCGTTCTATGTTGGTTCTTTTTTTTTTTTTTAAATAGGTTAATAAAACTGTTTGTGAAGTSAGAAAAGAGGAGCCAATGGTGATAAGAAGTAATTTATTAAAAGAATGGAACATTTGACCAAGCTTTCCCCAAGAGGTAATACTTTTCCAAGCACCTCCTTTTAGCTTGGCTCCAGGTGAACTGGTGCCCTGGTCRCTACGGCTATTTTACTGCGGGGGATGTCAGTCATCTAAGCATGAAAGGGATCCTATCCATAATGTGGACAGCACTCCATTGAGCCCTCTGAGACCCTTTGGCAGGTCTGATGGAGGCCTCTGCTTCCTCCCGCATGCAGCTGGAGCCATCCCATTCCTCCGCSTTTGGGCCTTCCCTGAGACGGCCCGCGATGAGCCTCCCACATTTCCACAGACCTCTGAACAGCATTCCCASGTAATGTCTGGGCACCTCCAAAAGCTCTTGCCTTGCATCCCGCAAGGACTCTTCCAGCTCTGGAGGCAGTGACCCTATGCATGCAGCCTGCAAGGCCCCCGTACAGCTTTTCTGCAGCTGACCCTTCACGGCTCTGCAGAAAAGGCGTGGGAGTCCTGGTGGACACCCAGTTGTGCCTGCAGTGTGCCGTTGATCCAAAGAAGGGTCATGGTGTCATTGGCTGCATGAGGAGGAGTGTTGACTGTGATTCTGTGMCTGCAATATCTTGGAACAGTCCGAGTTGTAAAGGACCTCTAGAAATCCTTCAGTGTAACCTCTTGCGATGCACATGTCCAGCTTTTGTTTTAGAACAGGTTGTTCAAGGCCTTGTTTTTTTGTTGTGACCATCTTCAAGGATGGCAATTATCCAGCCTTTCTGAGCAACTTGTTCTGACTACCATATCTGTGAAAAAAAAAATTCTTCTATTCAAATTTTTTCCTTGCTGCAACTTTTATCCATTGACTCTTATCCTTTCTCTGTGTACCTCCAAGAAGACTCTGGGCCACCTTTTCTGTAACCTTCCGTTAGGCAGTTGAAGACAGTAACATGATGCCTGCTCTTTTGGCTGAAAAACTTTGTTCTCTCATCCTCTCCTCATATGTCTTGCACTCCTCCAATCATTTTAGCGTCCCTCTGCAACACTGTCACTGCTCTCTCCTCCTCTACTAAGCCAGAATCTTATATAGGCAGTCAGTTTAGTCAGACATGATCTGACCATGATGCTGGCTATTCCCAGTTGCCTCTTGTCCTTCCTGTGCCTGGACAGGGCTTCCAGGTTTACTTGCTCCATAGTCTTTGTGAACACTGAGGTAAGACTGGCTGGGTTGTAGTTTCCTAGATCAATCTAAGTTTTTGCCTTTCTTCAAAGTGGTTTTGATGTTTGCCCTTTTTCTGTCCTCAGAAACCTACCTGAACACCGTAACCTTTTGAAAATGCTGTAAACTGACTTTTTCCAGCTTTCTCAGGGCTTCCAGGTGTGTCCCATCTGCTTCCATGGATCTCTGTATGTCAGATTTGCCTAAGCAATTCCCAACTTGATCTTTCTGTATAGTGTACAGTATTACAATCCTTTAAACTCTCCTGCTAGGCATGGGGTCTGGAAAGCTGGAGAGCGGACTGTACCACTAAAGAATGAGCAAAGGAAGGCACTGACCTTCTTCCATGTCCTTTGCCACTAGGTCACTGATCTCATTCAGCAGTGGATACAAATTTTCTTTAGTCTTTCTTTTGCTGCTAATGTGCAAATAGAAGTCTTTCTTGTTGTTTTTCATATCCATTACCAATTTCAACTCCAGGTGAACTTTTAATTCCCTAATTTTGTCACTGTGTGCTCAGGCAAAATTTCTATATTTCTTCTGGTGGCCCATAGTGTTTTTCRCCTTCTACCCACTAATTTTTTATGTTTGAACTCAGTCAACCAGTCATCCTCTTRCCAGAGCTGCTCAGCATCCCTCACATTGGAATAGATCTTTCTTTTGCTCTAATTTTGTTCTTGATGAGCTATCCCATGCCCTTCTGCCTTTCAGGGCAGCGTCCCATGAGATCTCACAACCAGTTCCCTGAACAAGCCAAAGTCTGCTCTCCTGAAGGCAAGAGTCATTCATTATTCTGCTAGTTGCTTTCCTCATTTCCCTCAGGATCTTTACCTCCACTATTTCATCTCAATGAAGTTATGCACAAACATGGAAATGAGATTTGAGGCTAGGTACAGAGCTGGCCATATGACCTTGTCTTGAGGGAGGAAATTTTGGAAATTAAGTACACTCTTAACATGGGTAAAAACCATACAACATTTGCTGACAGAGTTTGGTGAATATTATTTTCCCTAACCAAATAAGGCCATAGCACTAACTTATTGCTGTTACTATTTTTAACTTGAACTAACAAATATGAAGATGAAACAAATATTTATCATACAGAGCTTAGAATTCAGGTATCCACAAGTAACTGAAGAAGTATTTAAGATTACCACATTAAAAACTATGTAGTTTCTTAAATATAATTTAGCCATTTCAAAGATGGTGTGTGGAAAGAAATAGATCTAATCTTGGTGAAAGGCCTGCAGATAAGAAGAGGCAGATATGTACACCATAAGACAGATATGTCAAGTCTCACCTGCAGAGAAGTGAGACTCATCTAATTGCCTCCTCTCTCACTCTCCTTCCCTCCTAGAGAGGCGTGTATTTCACTCATTTTCAGCACAGCATCAGAACCTTCCTTGTAGTCCATGACCATCACATGCCAGATGCGGCTGGGCAGCAACAGCCTCACCTGGGATCAGGTGGTGCCTGTGTCTTGTTCCTGAGGTCACGAAGCAGGAGAGAGGACAGAGACTGCAGTGCCATCCAGTACTGCAATGCATCCCATATGGCCAATCTCCTTTATTAAGAGGCAATTGACCAGAAAGACAACTTTCCCAAAACTGTGGGATTTGTACAGCTTTCTTCTCGACGGGTTCTCTACTGTCTACAAAGACGTGAGGTCACATTCAGTGGCACTTCTATAGGGCTTTTGTGTTTTCTATCCAGACATTTATTTTCTGTGAAATTCTAGGATTTAATTTTTAGGCCTAGCTTTCCTTATCAAATTTATTTGAAAGTGACAAGCATATCGAAAGCTTTTGGGAGGGATATGGGGGGGAAATCATATAAATATAGGAATCATAATTGCAAATCCCTTCTTTCTTAAGGAAACCATTTTATATATATTTAAAAAAATAAAAAAGAAAAAAAAAGAAAAACAGAACATGGAGTGACAAAAGCACCATAGAAGAGGAAGGTACCTGGAGCTGTAACATTGTCACATCCAAAGCCTTTCAGAATCTACAAAGAAAAAAACTGTCAGACATATTTGCAACAATTTGAATTTGATTCTTCATAGACTATGTAGCCACCTGCTATGTAATCCCAGTAACGTAGATAAGTAGGCATACTAGACTGGAACAATGTGGCCAAATGTTGCAAATATCACCTGAGGCAGTATTAAAATGCAGATAGCTGGTAAAAATAATATCTAAGATATAGCATGCAGTCATTGATACCAGTGTACTGATTCTCCTGAGATTCAGGGCAAGGCAAGCCAAGCCAGGGAACTGAAGCCTGTAGCACATCATACTATATCTTGTATGAGGAATGCAGTCACCATAAGCTGTATGCAGTATTCTCAGAGAATATAAGGACAACATTTCAAAGAGAGAGAGACATTTATAAGGGAAGCCAAAGTTTGAAATAGATTTGCATGTGCTGCCTATAAGATTATTGAAACAGAAAGCTCCATAATCCTGCAGAACCACTATGGAATAAATTGATGACCTGACATCAACTGATGACCCAAGACCACATGGGCCAACACTTTATCCAGGTGAAACTTGCAGCAGCATTTTAAATGGGGGGGCAGGGAAGTAAATGAGAATCCGTAATTATCCCAAACCAATTAAGACCATGAAATACATTAATTGCTCATTAATGTTTACAACATGGCATCTGTTTTTTCCAAGAGAAAAGAATGCAATTCTTGAGATATTTGTATGCAAAGGAGCCATACATAATCCATAAAACCACCTGGCAAATCTTGCCGCAATTTTAGAATTCTGGTTAAGAAATGTTTCAAGATTTACTGATATGTGCACGAGCACAGTGCCTCCTAAAGTTGAGGACAAGTGACACTTCCTATATTGAATATATGTCTACCAAGTTGATTGTTCTAGTCATCAAGTAAGGACTCCAGTTTGACCCTGAAAAATGGAGACTATTAAAGTAATACAAAGATTCTGGGACATGAAGGCAGTCTACTGAATATTTACAGAGTTTACCAGCTATCCTCTTAGAATTTGTGTACAGCTAGTAGAGTGATGCTATTTGGTTGAAGAAAGGCTAAGTTCAGATGAAGTCAAGAAGTTTGTCTTTTAGCTATTATGTAGACTGTTTCATAATTTGTATAATTTTCTTCAAATAGTCCTTACAACAAAGATTCACTCTACTTTAATAAAGAGGGAATTACATAATTTTATTACTCAGCATGTTGTAAAAGATATAATGTTTCTTTCCTTTACTCTGAGCTTGCCTAATTTCCAAAAAACAAACCCCAAACTTCAAAGCTGGAACGAATCAGTGAAAATTGCTGGATTTGAACTGCTACAGGATGTATTCTGTCTTTGCAAGCACATCTCTTTTGCCTTTATATCTGTGTTTGATTTGTTCTTGTAGTAGGCCAGAAGTCCATGCCACCCACAGGAGTACTAAACCTTTTGAAGAAGTGTTGTGTGACTTAACTGTATATTCAATTTACTTACTACAGCAAATATAGTTTTCAAAACACAGATGAATAAACAGACCAGTGAATTTCCCCCTCCTTTTCAAATAATGATAGAAATGGGAGGAGGCATGTGAGGTCCTAAAGTGCTCTGCAATGGCAAACAGCACGTAGCATGAACCCTTTCACTTTCCATATTAAAATAGATCAGGATTTTTTGCTCCCAGGTCTCTGGTTGGTAGGTTTCTACAGAACATAGTTTCTCTAATGAGTGAGAATATTCTTCCACTTTCTAGTTTAAATTTATTTTCAGCACTTTATACCCATTTTCTCTTGTGCAAACATTGTCCGTTAGCTTAAATAGGTCCTTTCCTTCTCTCATGTTTCCATTAAAACTTTCCTGATGTTATTTTAGACAGCAACCAAATCCTCTCTCGTATCCCTTTCATTTTGAAAGGCTCAACAAACCAAGCTTTCTAGACTGCTAAAAAAGCTTCTCCATTCCCTTGACCTTCTAAGTAGCCCTTTTCTGCATTTGTTCCACTTTGCATTTCACATCTGGGATTTCATAGTTCATTTATATTAAAACTTTACATGGAATTGGTAAATATACATGTGAATTTCTTGTTTCTGCACTTAAAGGGAAGAACAATGTTGAAGGTTAGAAAATAGTCCATTGGTAGTGTTCTTGATCTTTCTGATCTCTGCTTGTGACAAGCTGAAATTTTGGGGACAGTTTTGGGTTTTTTTGTTTTTTTGGTTTTTTTTGTTTGTTTGTTTGTTTTTTTGTTATGGAAGTATTTTAATTTGCTTTAAAATGTAGGGAAATTACATGCTGGTTATAAGACATACAGGGATGACCTCTACAGACTGAACTTCAAGTGCATATTTGCCTATAAATTCGGAATGGAAATTTGATGACTGAGCAATCCCATTCCTCTCCCCTCCTCCCAAACCACCTCTAGTATCAGTGAATTTTATCCTCTTGGTTGAAAGTACTGTTGGGTGTATTGCTGTTCTTCTAAATAAGCATAAGACCTGTTACCAGATCCAATAAATGTGGCATGTACAATGCTATGACTTCTTAACCTCCCACATGCATGGATAGCATAGGACTCTCAGTGAGACAGCACCAAGCAGGAGCTTCCGCCAGGTTGAACAGAGAGTGTTATATCAAGTGAGGAACATTACTGTCAAGAAATTACAACCTCAGCATTGACATAAATGTTGACAGCACCATTTCTACTGATAGTGGTATCAGAGCAGATTAAGATTCACACAGGACTGCCCAAAGAGTGATGATTTAGATGAAATGCTCCCAAATAAGAAAAAATTCTGAAAGGAAAACTGCAGATGACAAGGATTTTATCAGGCCACTGCTGAGATGGAGCACACTTTCTCYTCTGTTCTCAGAAGCATCCTGCCTGTAGAGATAAACTAACCATAATGAAATCTCTTTCTCCACCCATTCCTTTCTTGATGGCAGTGAGAGGCATGATAGTAGGGCATGATAAATCCCGGGTGGTGACTGAGGGTGTGTAACTGCAAAAAGTCATCTTTCAAATACATTTCTATAAAGCTTTGAAGAACTCAGGGACAAATCTGTTAATAGTGTGAACTGAATGAAGCCAGTAAAGAGGTTTGAGGAATTAGCATGGCCTATAATTTCCAAATGAACATTTGGAGTTTTTCAGTCTGATAAAGAGTAAATGGATGTGTCAAACAGTCAGAATTTACTGCAGCGTAGAATTTGCAAGGTGGGGTTTTTTTGTGTTTAGGGTTCCCCCCCCCCCTTCTTTCCTATTTCATGCATATTCACAAGTCTTACTGTCTCACTTTCTCTCATCCCTAGATTAAAAACAAAAAAAAGAAAAGGAACATGTTCATATCTAGCGTATATAAGCAATAAAGTAAACAGGGATCACTTCAACCTGTAATCCCTGAGGACAARTGAAGTAAATATTTAAGAGCATGCAAGAATGCTGCAGATGGGGTGAGAAGAATAATATTGAGCTGAAACAGTGTAGGAGGATGTGGCAGTCATAGTGATACTGCTATATCAGTGATAGTCTGATGATGTAAATTAGTGAATTTTTGTAGGGAGAAGCAATATCTCTTAACAAACCTTCTAATATAATTGGAAGAAAACTACACTTTTTTTGATGATGGAAACTTTTTTTTTTCCCTGAAATTGGGGATAGAAACGGTAATTTGGAAATCTGAATAGAATTTGACAGAAAAGGCTGATGATATCTGGGAAAAAAAGGTGAGATGATAATAATCAAACTACAGTCTAGCCAGGGACACCAGGCACAGTGATTTTCCTGCCCTGAAAAATTTATGAACAGTTCCTTTAAAACTACAAGTGGTGAAGAACTCTCCGAGTCAGAGACTAGCAGATAGCTCCGTTGAAAATAAGCCTATTGCGAGACATTGGGTCTACACAGGTGTGCAGAAATCCAATTTTGAGGGTGGATTAACATGACTGTCACCGGTTGATATTTGCTCTGGGGTCACAATAGAAGGTAACATGCTTGCATAATTGGTAAGAATGACATGTAGAATATACAGTTGAGGAATGGTGTTATAATGTGCATTTTCTGACATTTGGATCTATGTTGTGTCCCATAAAAAGACTTGTTCTTGAGACTGACCGATAGACTTCTTAATCTGGTGATACTAGCCCTATGGCTTATTATATTAATGAATTTACATGTATATTTAACAGAAATGAAAAAAACTGCTGGAAAGATCAATGGAAGACTTCACTAAAATTTTTCAGAAGTGGAACTAAATCTGGTTTTGTTTAAAGGGGAGTATTTGGCAGCATTCCTCACTTCAGTTTTTAGGAAGGGTGGAATTTGTTTTTCATTGTACTTGAGCTGAATAGAGGAACTCTAAAATATAGATTGAGGATGTAGAAATTGCAAGAAAGACACAGTGATGCAYAAATACAAGACTTTTCCCACCACAAGTAAGTTTCAGCTGACCATATTCCATAGTATGATCACCCTGAAGGCAATCTCTCTCTAATGATAGTGTAGCTGGAAGTAAAATAAGAAAAACTTAGATGCTTGATTTTAAAGAAAGAGTTGAAACAGCTCATATAGATTAAAGCTAACAAGTAGCCTGCAAGTTTATGCAATACAGTTTGGTATTACTCTCTACTTTTCAGTTCCTTTTCAAAATCTTAGCTTCCCTCATTTGTTGCAAAATCCCACTATTTTTGCGTCAAATGTGCTTCCATTCTGTTAATTTGCAAACACCTAGTGGATTTGCCCGTAGGTAAAAATCAGAAGTTTAGAGCTGATTATCAATAACTTGCAAAACAGTGCCCATATATCTCTATTTTTGAATTTATGTACACAAACTCCCAATCTGTTAAATATAGCCTGATCAAATATTTAATACTCATCATACTCAAAGATTTAAAATTTTAAATACTCATAAAGCTATCCTGAAATCACCAACAAGTACACTCACTGGGAAATTTTCGTCTGGTCTGAGAAGTGGAAGAACAGCTCCGAGTCCAGAAGACAAGTATGCATTTAAGTTATAACTAGACAAAAATTATTATTAGGTAACTGCTTTTGTCGTCAAACTTCAGATGTCCCTGGAACAGTATTAAAAAATTGTCTGACACTTTTATCATAAAGATATTTCTGTATATGTAACAGTGTGTGTACAACCAAATTTGATCTTTTCTATTTTGCAATACTTTATGAAATATAACTTCATTTTATTCAGTATCCTTCATGTCTACTTACACAAATTTTAACAGGTTTGTGATCTCATCTTCTAACATGCCTAGGCTGTGTTCAGTGTTCAGAGGGCCTTAAGTGATTCCCTTCATATTCTCTGGTCATGGCAGAGACTAAGTCCGCTCTTTATACAACAATTTTTAGGCTACTCAAAGTAATGTTGCTAAAAAAAGCCATGAAGAACTTTCCTGCCCATGTTCTTACTCACCCATATTATCCATTCTGTATTGACCAGAGATGAGGTATTTGAGAAACTAGCCTGTATCCCGAGATTTGGCCTTCAATTTTTCCTAGGGAAATGGCATTTTTCACTGCAGGCCTTTAGAAAGGTAGAGAACTATTTAACAAATCTACTCACCTTTATTTCTTCTTTGAGATAAAGAAGAAAGGAAATGCCAATATAATACATGTTGATTCCTTGCAAATGTATATCCTATATTTTAAAACCATTGCCTTTTTAGCAGGCTGCTTTTGGAAAGTAGAGAGCAATGTGGAGGTTTAAAAGCAGCATAGGAGAGATGGGGAGAGCTTTCTGGAATGTAAATGTTGCAGTACAGTAATTATTTTTAAGATCCAGGTTTAGAGGGAAAGGGGAAAAGTGAAATAAATTTGAAAAGGGGAAACGAAGAAGAAAGGGGGAAGGAAAACAAGAGGAAAGGAAACCAGGTTCTGTTATGAGTTTACAAGGCCTCAGGTCTGTGGCTTGCCAGGCTTGCACTGGCTGAACTTTTCTTGACCTGCCTGCAGCTTTGTTTCATCTGGTTTAGCTGTAACTGCAATTTTTCTAATTACAAGGTGACTATGACTGGTTTGTTTTACTTTTGTTTATCTTTGTGTGGTACAACMACAGCTATATATAGAGGGCAACAATAAGTTATTCTGCGTAGAAGGAGATATTTGTGGCTCTAACAGAATGACATAGTGTAGAGAAATACAGACCTGGTATCGTTGCAGAAGCCTTGAGAAGTGGGAACATGGGATGCAGTGCAGAGGAGTGCAGGTGCAGGGTGATAATAGGTGGGTCACAGGCTGGGACTGGAGACCCCACAGCTATAAACAACTCATCCATGGTCATTTAAAGAAACACAGACCTGGAGATGGATGAAACTAGTTTTAGGGGTAACAAAGAGAACAAATAAATAGTATTTAACATTCATAAAAGGGAACATCTATAGTACATTAGGGTGTAACGTGGAGGTGCAGACCAATGAAGAAAGACCAAGGTGCAAAAGCATGTTCAGAAACATGTAAAAATGACCCCAAGTGGATCCTAGAGAGAGGAGGAAGAAACCGTCAACATCAGCATGGTATTCTTCCTAGCCAAGGACTCCAGATGCTGACAACCCACTGTAAACCCCTGGTAGCACCACTACCACTACCAGAAAGAAGCCATCAACCTTAGGACACAGAGGAGTAAGGGAAGGGTGAACATAATAGCAGGGCGAGGGGTAGAAACTAAGAAATGTGTATATTACAGTTTTGATCCTATTATTATTATTGTTTCTTTTCTGTAATAGTATGATGTTGACTAACAATGATTCTTGGATTAGACTTAAAATTTCAACTATACTAACAATAAATTTGGATCTTCATATACAAGGTGTGTTTCTCCTTTGCCCATAAAACAAGATTTTGATTTTAACAGGGGAAGGAGAAAAAAAGGAAAGGAGAAAAAAGGGGAAAAGGAAAGCAGAACTGGAAAAAGAAATCAGAAGGGGAAAGTGAAAGGGAAGGAGAAGGTGAAGCAGGTTACAACATTTATTGCTAAGTAAAACAAACCTGTTTTTATTAGAGGTGAGGAAAAAAGGAAAGAAAAAAATATGAGCTGCAAATTGCTTTAAATGTACAACTACTTACATTGGAAAGAGCTTCAAGAAAGTGTTCAGCTTTATCTGCCTGCATTATGTCCTAGCATAGTGGTCAGCTCTGGAAAGACTTGAAAGACCTTTCCTTTCTTTTTCCAGCCAACTCTAGTGGCCTGGTCTTAGGAATGTAACCTACACAGCAGAGAAATGAAAACTGCTCTCTCCCTTTTTTATTATTATTTGTTTGCACAGCAGAGAATTGTGTGTTGGAATTTATTGCTGATACAGAAAGAAGTACAAATGACCTGTAGTAGTGGGCTGTTCTTTCAGATCTCCAAAGGCACTTGGCATTGAGCTGCAAATATACAAAAGCCTCTATAAGGTGACTCCTGCTGTTTTTCACCATTGGGCTCTGTAGGAAGCAACACTGCAATGCAAAGATAGATAAAGCAAAATAAAGAAGGAAGAAGAACTACGTGAAAAAAAAAAAAAAAAAAAAAAAAAAAAAAAAAAAAAAAAAAAAAAAAAAAAAAAAAAAAAAAAAAAAAAAAAAAAAAAATCCACATCCTTAAATATATATTCAAGTAATAAAGAAAGAAAGATGAAGGGAGGAAACATTAGAGATTTTTTCAGCCAACACCATTTTTAGGGACATAGCTGTATTTTATAGGAGATTTATCAAGTGATTACCAAAATTTAATGGCAGGAATGTCAGATACTTCACAGTGCTACAGTGTCATTCATTTCAGCAGATTTATAGAGATAATGTGGAAGGCACAAAAAGTAACGCTGTGTCAAGAGTTTTTATTCTGAGAAGATGAACTGCAACAGGATCATGCCTCCTCCTTGCGGTGACTGGCATTATGTGTGTGTAATCACATGCATGTGTATAGATGCTGGATGCATGATTCCTGTGTGTGACTGTCATTCATCAGACTAGCTTTTCATTCATATTACAGTATCTAAAATTCCTGAGGGGTGAGTCTTGCTGGCTTCAAATCATATCTTCCTCTCAAACCTCCACTTGTTTGAATTTTAAATAAAAAAGAGAAGAAAGAGGTAGCTATTATATATGTGTGGGGRAAACTGCAGCACACCTCTCTCTTTCATGCTCTAGCAGAAGCAAAGACAGTACCACGCTTACCCGCCTTGTTAAACTTTCAACTCCCAAAAAAATACACTATCTCATCATGAGAATGGAGCAACAGCTATTTTGTTTGGATTTCAGTAAGCAGCTTGCTAGAATGATTCAATGGAGGCAAAATAAAGGAAAAAATAAATATTAAAAAGGAAAATAATCCAATTGTCATCTACCTGAATTTTAAAAAAAAGTACTAAAGCAACTTTTATCAATTTAATATCAGAATTTAACAGTGAATTAAATAAAAGCTGAATCAGAGTTGAGGCTAGAATTAATGTTTATTTGGATGGCTGAACTAAGAGCATCCATTTGCTGATTTCCATTAGCCAGGAATCTTATCGTGCATGATTTTTTTTTTCCTCAATATTTTCAAATTCAGACATTTTCCATTACTCATTCCTGTGGGCTATAACTCTCACAAGATGGATTTCTCTCCACCTTGCAGCCAATATGCAGTCATCTCAGAATTTCTGGGGCCCATTACTGGGTCTCTCACTCTGGCTTAGTTTTTGGAACTAAACTTAGTTGTATCTCAATTTAACTGTGCATAAAATAGTTGTAAATGTGTTTATTTCTCACAGGGTTTGGAGAAGTTATTTCTTAAATTTTCTCTCTCACTCACTTTTATTGTTCCTTCACTCTTACTTTATGTTTCCCTATCTGTCTTATAACCAGCCATTAGAGTGAAATCCATCCCCTATTGAAGTCAACAGTAAATGTCCCCRACTTTGTTATTTTATATATATAATTATAATGTCTTTGGGAAAGACACTGTGCTTTCAGTAAGATTCTGATCTGTGCAACCCACTTCACTTGAAAGTTAGAAGGCCCTTAGCCAGTCAGCTTGGCTGCTTCTGTGGCTAGAAACACTTCTGGAGGAGGGCTCATCCTCTCAAAAGAAAGATGTCCAAGTAATGTGGAAAGAATTTCCCTCAGGAGGTACTTATTTTTCTTCATTGACTATGGAGGGAATCTAGGCAACTAGCTTAGATGAGGTACCTATTTTTCAGAGTGATAAACTTAGTTGAAAAGAATGGGAAGAATTCATCTCATTTAGGTTAAGACTTCTAAGTTAGACATTTCAGTATGAACTAGTCATTCTAAACTCCTTTTATAAGCAAAGGAGAGATATAAGCACTTTTGCTTATTCCTCAGGGCTGTTCATTTCATCCTAAAATGGCTTGTTAAAATAGGTCAGATGACTTCAAACTTCCAAAACTGAGAGAGATTAATCTGACCTATATGCTCAAAAGTACTCAGCACAAAAAGACTTTGCTTTTAGTCATATCCTAAACCATCAGTATAATGAAAATGATAAATAATCACTCTAATATTTGGTGGGAGTTTTTAGAGAAGCAGAAGAAATAATAACCTTGAATTATTCTCATTACCTGACTCATATGACGCTCTTTGATTTTCCTCTGCTTCTTCATTTTACTTCCATCCTTAGAGTTTGCTTGTTTAGAGAATCTTAGTTCATTTTTCTTCTGCCATATCTTCATCCAACAGAGCAAGCCTTGAAGTAACTGTGAATATGGTGGAGAAGGAAAACTTAGTTACATACCTGTCCTTCTGTGTCTGTTTCCTGATACCTAAACAGACAGGTTGTGGTAATCTCTCACAAATATCTAGCTAGGCAGGGAGAAGGGTGCCCAGACAGAAAACTGAGGTGCATTATTTGTGTTGGTAGAACAAACTATGGAACCTGTGCTAACACTCTCACCAGCTGAGAGTTTCAGATACTTACTTGTAAAGAAGCTGTTTTCTGCTCTCCCTCCAGCTGTTCATGTTGATCATCATTCTGTTTGATTGTATGTTTTTTATTTACTTTTGTTTCAGTAGGGAAGGCTAAAATGCTGAACTTAGAAAGAGCTTTCTTTTTGTGTCCCAAAAGGATGAAATTTCATGCTCTTTTCAGATCCCTTTGGCAGCTGTTAAGGCATTTTGGTCTCAAACTCTTGTCTATCCAGAATGGCTCCATCTCCTCTGATTTTATCATGTTGTGCTTACAGAGCTCGATTGTCTGTACTAGTTCAGACAATTCTATAGAAARTTATGAAAATTAGGACCAAACTCTTGACCTTAACCTTGGATTCATTGATTTGGATGCAGGAATGATGGACTGTTTGTCGTAACTCATTGCTCCTTCCGAAGACTGTTTTATTTTGCACCCAGTGGAGTTCATTTAACATATTTTCATCCATTCATTGTTATTACTATTTGCAAGCATGAAATGTTATTAAGAACATTTGTCTGGCATCCATCAAGGAACTCAAACCTGGACAAACATGGACTCAAACTTCACTTTGGTATGGCAAATGCTTCCTGCCCTGATCTTCTGTAGTGTAGTTATTTACCATTTTCATCTAGAGAGTTGTTTTTGCCAAGCCCTGGAAYAGCCAAGAGATGTGTTTAGTTCTGCAAAGTAAGTGTATTCTTGATTGTTATTAGTCTCAGTAACTATTACTGAAAGTATCTTTGGCTTACCATCCACCACAGCAGCTTGTCACAGTTGTTGAAAAAACAGGAGACTAGATTTATCCCTGATGGGCACTTTACATAAAAAGTCACTAAAGAAAACTTTTGGGTTGAGTATGAAAGAATTTATTACCATCCAATGTGTACATATACACCTGCAGCTCCTTTAAGATAAAACAACAGTCTTTGTGAACAGCAGTGTAAAATTCCATAAAGAAATCCAGCATGTAAATTCAGCCATTGCATATCCAGCACATATTGTAGATGGAGACAAGAAATTGGATAGAGTGGACTTTCAGCTGCTTTTGCCTGCTTTTTAAAAGCAGCTCCAGAACAGATAAAGGATGCATGCAGTATACTTGAGAACTATTTTTGTAAGCTTCAGATCATGGATCTGAACTTACCACCTATCCTCAAGATGTATTTCCCTTTTAGTATTATTTCTGTATGTTGCAATACCCAAGCGTTACTTCAGCATTACTACTTCTACTTCTGAAAGATTGAAACTGTCATTCCCAATGAGATGGAGTTATGACTGTTCATACTATGTAATCCCTTTCATAAAGTCATTGTTATGGCACTGTAATGTTCTCTTATTTTAGTGGCTATTCAGATTGGTTCTGAAGGGGAGGTTCTGAACTTATCCCAGGTTGTCTGTCTAAAGTCTGTATAATATTGTCAAAGTGTGATACAGTAACATAGTTAATGTGAAATTTTCATTTTTTTTGTTTGCCTGCTTCTGATTTTTCAGTTGTAGGAATTTGTATTGTTCTTTTTATGCCCTTAAGGAAGGGGTAAAAAGAAACAATGGACTGATTAGGAGAAAAAAAAAAAAAGAAGATTAAGAATCTGCTTTGTTGTTTGTTCATCAGCAATACTACCTATATTTTCTGCTGAATGATTTTTACTTCGACAGTGTAATGAATATATCCTTCTCAGTTCTGTCTTTTGGGAAAAAACCTTTTCCGTCTGCAAATGAAGAATGTCAGGGAGTTAACTTACTGTTTCCCCACATTAATAGCCTTGGCATTAGGATGTATAGGATTTTGTCCTTTTTTTTTTTTGGTTGAACATTTGCCCTCTGGATCAGTGAATTGTTTCAGCTGTGCTGTGTGTAGTCTATTTTGCAAATCCATTCTATGTTTAATATTCTATATGTTTTAGCATCTATGGGTCACCATTGAGAAAAGCAACAGCCAGCACTTGGATTTTCTATTACTTCTGTTAATTTAGCAATCTGCAGTCAAAACTCTGACCTCAGTTACATGGGATGTGGATCAAAAGAAATTCTGTTAGCTCTATTGGAGCAACACCCTGCTTATACTAGTATAATGGAATTGAAACTGGGGATCTCCCTTTGAAAGAAAAAACACGAACTCACAATTTTTTTTCCTTATGCTTATTTTTTTGTTTCACGTTATCATTCACGAGGTAACCTGGTTTAATTTCAACATGAAAAACTCTTATTGAAAGTAAGGCTCACTAGAGTGATAGCTTGCAGAGGCAGTCACCCTGAGGTCACTTGTTGAAATCCAGCACAGATCAGTAGCCATGAAGCCTCTTTGGCAGATGTAAAAACTCTTCAGTGGACTTTAATCCATGCCAAAAGAGGTAAGTTCCTCTGGAGAAGTGTCGAGGAGTCTGAACTTGCCCTTCACTGAAGTAAATTGCTGAAGCAGAGTCGATAGCTATGGCTACATTTCATAGGCAATGATGAGAAAGAAATATTATATTTTGTGGATAAACCAAATCATTCACTGCTCTGAACAGTCAGTGCAGTGCTTTTTGGCATCACTAACCATAATTTAAATAGTATCTTATATTCAGTGAGGAATCCTCTGTACACCCTCACTTATATCAAGCAGCTGATTGTGTCCATTTTCTTATGGACACACTGCTTATAAATGCTTTTTGTTTTATATGAGAGGTTAAAAAAATAAAAATGTGTCAGAAGGGTGAGAAACATGTAAAGCTGAAGTTGAGTAAATTTTACATTTTTCATAGTTTTCCACTTATTTCCTCCCAGTTGCTCAATTTTCCCTCTTTTTAATCTGATCTTCAATGTTATATTGAAAGATAAAGTAAGAACATAAAAGCCAAGAACAAATTATCCAGACATAAGTATATTCCTGTTTGAGATTTAGTGAACTTAAAACAAAACAAAATAAAAATTGATTCTTCTGGAGAAAAGAAAAAAAAAAAAAAACAAGCACAACCAAAACCCAAAACTTATAATGGGGGAAAAGAATGGTAAGGAACTGTGAAAATACCCTTAAGTGTGGGGGGAAAAAAAAAAAACAACTGTTTAAAAGTGACCCTCTCTGAATATGAAATACTTGCACACAGCTCTTTCCCTAGTCTCAAACCCTGCTCCTTCTCTTTCATCCCTGACAAAAAGGTTTTTGTTCTGGAGTCACCCTCCCCCCATATATAGCAATTACACTAATAAAACAGAACAAGTCTATATATAAACATTATCTTATATATGTCTTCAAGAGCATTAGCTACATGTACTACCACATAGCTGTGGATTACAATTTACAGTGGGGAAAAAAACAGAACATCACAGTTTCAAGGTGTTGGGTTTTTTTTTTGAGAAAAAACATACAACCAAAACCAATGCTAGAAAGTCTAGCACTCTAGATACCTTACCTGTGATAATTCTCAGGAATGTAAATATTTTTCTACATTTACTTTGGGCGTATACAGGTCTCTGTTGTCATGGCTACACCAGTTCTAATAAATTAAACAGTTACATGGAACATTTCTGGATACTAGAAGTCAATTGGCTGTAAAACTAAATTGTAATAGTGATCGCCAACACTCTTTTGAACCATCTGACTTGAGATATCCCAATTTCCAGGTATGCTTTGGGCTTAGCATAAGCCAGGGACCAGTTTTCACACATCCACCTTCTTTTGAAGGTGAAAAGCATTTAATAATATGGACATAGCCTTTTCCATGCCAGTTGGTCTCAGTGCCAGAAAGCAGTGCTGGGCACATTTAAACAGACAATGTCTGTGTTTATTTTCAGCTCTATCTGCTTATATCCATAAACTATCTATCTGCTGAGATCCATAAATGTTTATTCTCTGCCATTGCTAACAAATCAAAGAATCATGGAGTAGTTTAGGCTACAGAGATTGCTGGAAATCATCTTGCCCAACCTCTCACTCAGAGAAGGGCAAGCTTAAGCTGCTCAGGACCCTGTTTGGTCAAACTTTGAGTATCATTAAAGGATGGAGAACCCACAAGACCTTTGGGAACCTTTTTCAGTATTTGACCACCCTCATGGCAGAAAGATTTTGCCCATATCTAATCAGAATTTCCATTCCATTATGGCTCTGAGATCATGTGTCCATACTGTGAGTTTACCAGGATGAAACTCATGCCAGGTGCCTGTCCCATTTATGTGCTGCACAAGCCATAGAGATCTAACTGCTGGGGACCCAAGCAACCACATTGCAAGAGGTGAACTCTAGACAGTGCTCTGGTGAGCACCTTCTGCCTTGGTTCCCCGGAGGGAATTAGCTCAGAGCACCCTAGTAGAGCTCTCAGCTTTCTACAGCAAGAATCCAAGTATTGACACAAAACACATTCATATCACTAGCTTACCAAATCCTTAAGGTAGACACACCTTATATTTTCCCTCAGTATTCACAGGAGAGCATCAGGAATTTTCAGGGGATTATTCAGAACTCAGGCAGGCAACAGCAAGCTGACGACCAACCTTGGCACTGTGCTGTTCTTCAGATGCTCCTTCTACCTTAGCTGTCAGCTTAACTTTCTTTGTTGACAGCTGTAGGTATGGAGATCATGGTGACTTCTGGCATTAGTAAAATAGTAGGACTGTAGTCATTTTAGTATCCTTGGTAATCTTTTGCCCTAAGCAACTATTTTGCTTATGCTTTGAGTCAGTCTTATGCTTCTTTCTTTAACAAATATGTTTGCTTTTCTTAAATCTCTTTGAAAGTAAGTTATTTGCTGATGTTTTTGAATGTATGTGTACTGAAAACCACTGAATAATGTAATGAGATAAAAGAAAGCAAATAGGGCATTTGTAAGTCTTTGCCAATACAGCGAAAGGAAAATAGAGCATAGAGAGCATAATCTGCTAAACATGACAAGGAAAAAAGCAGGCAATTAGAGTGAAAAGTTATATATTCTGTAAAGTGTGTGCATCCATATGGAGACAAAGTATGTGTGTAAGTATGTGCACATACAGCAATAAACATATATACAAATGCAAACATATATACGAATGCACACATGATGAATTTCTAATTAAGATGAGAACAACATTTAAGCCTAGACTCAAAAGTTATCGGAGGCCTTGCAGAGATTCCCCCTGGAGTTTCTGAGAGCTGGGTTTAGTAGCCAGTAATTTCCAATTTCTTAGATAATGTGTAGGACCATGGTGCTGATTAGCCCCTAAATCACACTCTCCCTGGAAAAGTAAAGTCTTTAATTTCTTTAACAGTTAAAAACATGTCTCTGCTTTTCTCTTTTTCACCTTCAGAAGCTCTTGGTTAATTGCGATCTGGCCTCAGTATTTATTTTTGGGTGCTGAAGATAAGCAAGGGTAGTCCTGTTGAAGGAAAATGCAAAGGGGTCTCATATTTGGGGAGTTGGTTTCTCTAGTGAAGAAATGATACATCATTTTAATTCCTGCATTTTTGAAGTGGTGCCTGGGGTTTTTAATCTTGAGTCTCCCTTTGACATTAATGGGAGTCATGTTGCTGAAATGAGCACGTGATGCTTTGATAATTGAAAGGGACCATGTGTGATAGAATCATAGGCATTGGAGAGGTAAAATACCTGTTCCACTAGAAGATCCTGCCAGTTTTCCTTCTAACTCAGGAAATGAAGAGATTTACAGCTCATTTATTAATGTATCGTTCAGCCCATCTATAAATGAGTCAGAATAGCTGCCTTCAGTCCGTTCACTGGAAGATTGTTGCACAGGATAAATAGACTTTATCAAGTGGAAATGTCCCCTTCCTTAATCTCATCCCATCACTTGTTATTCTTTTTGTGACCCGTGAGTAATCCCTCTCACTCCACATATTTTACACCATTTTGGATATTTTTGGAACATTGCCCTGCTTTCCCCTAGGCCTTGTTAGTTGATTTATACAGATTTGGTTATTTTAATCTACTGACTTCATAAGTCAAACCTTAAAGTCCCCACAGGGACTTTGTCTATTTCTTTTTCCCTGAATACTCTAGACTCTTGKGGTCTTTTACAGAGACAACAAGAAAAACTTTTAGCTCTGCTACTGAGGAATCCATTAAAAATACCGGGTGGACTAAGACAGTGTGAAGGGGTCTCAGAGATGATCTGAAGACCATATTGGGGTACAGAGGTATTTATTCCCTGTTTTTATGAAGTCCATATAATCTGTGGAAGGAGTATGCACACTCTTCTAAAAAAGGATTTCTTTTTTCCAATGAGCAGTTCAGAAAGTGACATCAAAGGGTTTTGGAGATAATAAGGTCCTTGACCCCTTCAGAGTCCATTACTGTGTATACTGCAAGAAAGAAGGAACTGAGAATCAAGATCTTGTGGTTTAAATATTGCCTGTATTGTCTGTTGTTTTATCAGTTTACTCTATTCTCACCCTGTCTAATGTAAGGCCATGACAATTTCTCATCAGTAACACAAAACATCGTTATATATATTTACTTTCCCTATTCATCCTCTGAAAAAATCTTGTACATATTTAAGTGGGAAGAAGGAAGACAAATGAAGATAATATACTCTTTTACGATTTGTACGAAGCAAAACAAAAGGAATTTACTGCAGCAACGTTTCTGCAGTTCACAGTGTAGAAAACACAACAGGAACTTCAGAAAAGAAAATGAAAAACCAATCAAACTTTGAGCATGTATTTTTAAAGCATAGCAAAATATCTAAGGAAATTAATTGGGTAAAATAGTCATTAAAGCACACTTGAGCTTGCCACCACAAATCATTTAAACATCAAAAGCAAAACTTTCAGTCTTTTAATGTTCATTTTCTCCTGCACCCTGCAAAGAGTATTTTGTGGTTGATGCTTTATCATATTTGCATCAAAAGGCCATGGAAGTATCTAAAGCATCCTGGCAGTGGAAGCTGAACTGGAGACAATTTGCATGAAAAAAATGTGAGAATTTTCATGTGCTTATTTCAGTTAATTACTAAGCAGCCCAACAGTCCTGTGAGTCTGATGGGAACATACATTCTTGCTTTACAGTTAGGGGCATTCAGGTGTTAAAAGAATGGGCTATTGTGAGGGCAAAACCAGGAATGGGTACAATTAACTTGTCTAAGACTAATCTCAGAAACACTGATTCAGAAAAACAGTATCTCTCTTAAGTACCAGCAATCTACCAGGAGGCCACATTATGATCCTGAAAATTCCCTGGATTTTATCCTGGAAAAATGCCTTTAGCACCTTCCTGAACTTGTAGTAACTCTGAAAGGTGCGCGGGCATACGCACCTCTGTTGATTGCTGCATGTTAACCATGGGTGTCGTCTTTAACAGCAAAATACAGTCATTGATATTGGAATCATCCAGCTTTCAGTAAGAGCACAGAGAAAGGTGTACTTGCCAAAAAACCAGGAAGTCTGGCTTCATGTCCCTTTTTGTTTCAAAGGATTCAAAACTTCATCTCCTGTTTCCCTTGCAAGTATCCTACCCAGCAAACTACAGGGTACAGTGACCGGAGAGATAGGAAAGTGATAGAACACCTTCTTCTAGCCTGAGATTGAGCGGCTTTTCAGATGAGAAAACAAGTCATGTATCCAGGATGAGGGGAATGTGTTTTCTGTTGCCAAATGTTTGATCCACAGTTAGGAAAGGGAGCTATGTACTAAGAACTGCTCCTCGAATGTTTCCCTCTGGATGTGTAAATATAAATAAGCAGAAAAATGTACTCATGTGTGCTAGAAGTGCAGGGCGTTTCCAACGTCTATCTAACATAAAATTCCTTAACCTTAGAAGAAATTGGGGCACAAGCACCCTTCCCAGCATAATATCTTAACCATCAGTCTCCACCCCCAAGCTCCATCTTGCTGTTCTTCTTCCATGCCACAGTTCCTACTTTCCTGTCTGAACAGTAGCCCACTTTCAGCAATACAGACAGCTTCGTGGGAGGTATTGTCAATAGTATAAGATAAGAACTTCAATAGGTCTTTTAACGACCAATCTACACTACGAAAGTTAAACTCTCCTGTACTGTTTGAATTAGAGAACTCTACTCAGTTTAGTGCAGGTTTCTGCATGGGCAGAAGTGCTTCAATTCACATACATGATGATAGGGGTTTCCTGTTATCTAATTCTAAGCAACACTCCAGTCAGCATGCAAGTGTTTGAGGACCCCCCAGGTGACTCACATCACTTCCTTCCTTTGCATTAATCAACCATTATAAGCACCCAGTCTCTTATTCACTGTAAGGTGATGTAGGTGTTTGGAACCACCTCTTTGCAGCCAGACAAACATACAAAATGTTTATTATGGTTGGGATATCCATAGTAAAACACTGGAACAGTTTATGGAAGTGTTAGCCTAAATAATTTGGTACAGTGAGATGGGAATACAGAGGCAGAGCTGTGGTTAGACCTCAGCCATTGCGATTCCCAGTTCTCCCTGACATAAACATTAGTGAGAACAAAAACAGTTCTGGTACCACAATGACAGAACATGTAATCCTGAGACTATATAATACTTTTCTTTTATAGCTGTGTCAATGCAATTTTCTTTTGGTGATGTTTTGAAGCTTACACATTAAATATGAGGCTCTGAACACCTCCAATATTGAAACTTTAGCTCAGTAAAAATAATACCATGAAAACATCAAGCCCATTCTCTTGGGTTTTCATGGTCTATTTCTTTGCTTGCAGCAAAGTTGGATAAAAGTATTTACCTCTTAAATGTTTACGTAATACAGTATGAAGTGTTGACCTTAAATGGTCTTTACAGCTCATAGACCACAAAAATAAAATTATGAATGAGCAATTTTTATTCCTACAGAGTCAATGACTGTAGCAAACTATGTTTTTTTCTACTCTTATCCTACGAATACAAGTAATACCATCTTGTAAAATTACTATCATTCACAGATGTCAATGGTCACTTTTTGACTTAACTTTAAAGCCAAAAGCATCAATACTGGTAGAAAGGAGGAAAGACTGAAGTTATTAGGCAATGTCTTCTTGTATTCACCACTAGAGTCAGTGAGCAAGACCTAGATTCTTCTGATAAGGAAACACAGAACTTGCCTCAGTCAGCTAGACCAGACCATCTAGGCAGTGACCAAAAGAGACTATAGACAAAGAAGCCCTGAAGTTTACAGTTCAGATCAAGCTGTTATGTGCAAAGCAGAAAACTGTCCCTTTGAGCTGTGCAATAACTCATTTCTCAGCATAATCTCGGCTCTGTGTTTAACACTGTTCATGTCAAATAAGCATTAAGGAAATCCATCTGTGGGCTCAAAGTTAGTKCCTCGTTAACTCCCGCAAGCACTTTTTTTCCCCTTCCTTACCCTCACGAGAAGTTAACTTATTTACAGAGCTAAACTGCCCTAAGCAGCAYTTCAAATCTAACAGCATTTTCTCTGCTGTCATTTGATTGTTCCCACACTCCACCTAAGCCTTCTTCCAGATTCCTATGTTGCATCTTCCTTACAAACCCTGCATTGCTGAATTCTTTAACAACCATGTGCCTGCAATACATTTCACACCAAATGGGTAAAAAAATCTCTTCACCTTTTAACTAACAGGCTACATACGCAAGGTTTGCCTTTTTTCTCTCCTTCCATGTTAAGCTCTAGACTAGAATACTGTCCACCCCACAACTCACAGAGACATGCTGGGACAGGGACTGCAGCCCATGGGCGACCTGTGCCACGGCAGGGACGCCCCCGAGGGACTGCAACCATGGGCCGCTCCTTTATTCTTTCAAGAAATGCACGTTTTCTAAGATATCTGACTTTACAACTTTCCTCTTTCTCTTCTTTTGGCTTTCAAGTGCCTTTTCAGAAAAGCCAGTCATTTCTAATAAGCAACAAACCTGTGTATATATACACATATATAAATTTCTTAAGCAAAAAAAAATTATACTACATTCACACAATGTGATGGTTGCTTTGCTTAGGGTTTGTGATGAGAATCCATTACCAAGAGAAAAACTACAGTGCACTTGAAAAGCATTTTTTTCCCTCTTTCATGGCTGGTCCTTTGATCTCCTCTTCTCATGTTTCTGTTGTTTTTGTTTTGTTTTGTTATGTTTTGTTATCCCTTTCCCTTTCAACCTGAGGCATGAGTGATGAATACTGATGTGACAGAGTTTGGTCCTATTCAAAAATTCAGAACACTGGCTTACAAGCCTGCCCAAGTTGTTTATGATTTGTAGGTCAGGAAATCTGTTTAAGATATTTAATTATTTTGTGATGCAAGAGATATGCTTTGTGGTCACTGGATAGCCRGTTAAATAACTTCTGCAATGCTCCCAGTTTTAATACAAGTCGCTGTGAGACTTTGTGCAAGCAGCTTTTTCTGATAGTATTGAAATGTATTCATATTTTGACAAAAATAATAACAAATACAGTTAACTTTAAAAGGGTTGAGAAATTTCTCAGATCCAAAGCTCAGCTGGACTGATGCTAATTCAAGTGTAATTTCTACTGAGGTAGTTAACTTTTTGTCTGTCTGCCTGTATGCATATATATAATGAAGTAACTGAAGAACCTCTTCATTTTTAGAGATGATGCTCTCAAAATGAGAATACCGAACAATCTTGCAGAACAACCTTGTTTATGAAAATGTACTAAATTTTGGGGGTCATCTTAAACCATATTCAGACTAAAAATTCCATGTTCTTGCTGAAGCAACTCTAAGGTTCACCCAAGGTATTAATAGGGCATTGAGGCTATAGAGCCTAAACTGACAGGATATGGCTGCAGCACATTGCTCTGTTGTGTGTTATTTAAATTGGGAGATTGCTTGCCTGTAAAAAAGCTGCTGATTACAAAAGAAACAACACGACAAATGCTTCAGGACATTAAAAATCAGGTAAAAAAGATATCATACTGAGCTCCTCACTTCCAGATTGTAATAAAATTGGGTAAACTATTCACCGTGACTAATTTATTCAAACGTTGCCCCTTCTTGGGCTTATGAATTTATATTCAAACAGATTTGGATTTCTACAGATATGTTACTCAATGTCACAATTACAGGAATAGCTGTACTTTTAATTCTTTTTTGGGGCTTTCTCTTTTCACACTCTTCAAGTCTTATATCGTGCATGTGGCTTTCAGAGGATATGAGTTACATGAAGATATTGCCATGGGGTAGTGACAAAGGGTCTTTATAGGATTACTTTTTCATAGCTGTCCTTGTGCATACTAATACTCTGCAGTAAATGCAAAACATAAGTAACATTATCAGACTGTATACTAAATTACCTTATAGTAATTTGTTCAGGAAGGCACAGTTTGAGAAAAGAATCACCAAGTTCTCACTTTCAGATTAGATTTTGGCTATAAGATGTTGCTCATCTTCTGTAATTTACTGACTTATCTTAATGAATCAAGGCCCATGCAACTCTCTTCCTTAAGAACTAACACTCATAGAATGAACTAAACCATCCTGAGATAAGTAGTATATACCTTTAAAGTAGGATAAAAGCCTAATATGGAAATCATTGAAGTATTTCACACTGTGCACACACATGTGCATTATTAACGTTATGTCTCAAAGACAAGGCAGATTGATGGGAGATCCTCAGCACCTAAGGTAGCTGGACCCAAAGCAATTCCAGTTCAGAAGATGGGTGGTGGCCTGATTCATGCAAGGTTCAACAACAGATAATATAAGCTGTTTCTCAAAAAGATTCAACACCTCAGGTTGCACATGATAGTAAAGTGGCTGTATGACCACCAGACCAGAAGTTACTTGAATCTGATGTACTCTAAGCACAGAGAAAACTTCTTACAGTTTGCCCTATTATCCATGTGCCCTTAAAAAACCACCTTAAGATGGCCTCCCTGATCCTACATTCTTACAGCTTGGTGTTGAGGTCTGAGTCTCATGAAGCATTTCCAATTGTTTCTTTAACACTGGCTTGACTCTGTATCCCCCCCTTATTTTCAGCTCCTCAGGAACCTAACTATATTCTAGGAAAATATCTGGACAAACTTAGGGAAGGGCTGATATAGGACATCAACAAAAGACCTCTGTATGTTGTGGAGAGTATACCAAGATGTGTATATCAGAAATTCCTTCTCCACTTTCCTGAGTGGCTTTCCTGACAGTCTAGATATTAAATTAATTCACTGCATACATATAAACAAACAAAACATCAAAATAAGCAGGTCATAACATAATATTTATAAATTATTAGAAGAAACTTTAAATCCATCACACTCAGAGTTACTGGATGAGTAGTTTATGTAAATACACTGCAGCCCATGGAGAGCTCATACATTATTACCAACTGTTATTGTGTAAATGTTCTCTTTATTAGTAATTTAATATCAACACTAATTGTCCACTTAGACTCTTTATTATTGTTTTTGCTTCTTGAATGACAAACACGGGGGGAAAATCAAGTATTCTGTGAGATCACAATCAGATTTCTATTAACATTGACTACATAACTGCTGGGATATCCCTTATAATCGAAACCTCTAGCTAAATGAAAAATGAAGAACATGGTAAAAAAAGGCTCACAAGGGTATGAAAATGAGTCAATCATGACTGACATCAAGTTTTCTTTGTCTTACATCATTCCCAAACTCAGATGGAGTCTCTGCCTCAAGGGCACAGTTACTTCATAGCTAGGACAAACTACATGTATATGATTGAGGATTAATTGCAGATACCTATAGAGTATGGGTACATTTTCACACGAGTATTTGCTTTATCTCTTTCCTAGAAGAAACTTGTACACCTTATTTTGTGAACAGATGAAAGGACTTATATATACTATCCAAACAAGTCTGTAGTGTGTACCCAAGTGAATACTTACAAAGAATCTTTCTATTTCTGTTTCTCACAACTGGTTCATATTCAGCCCATTCTGGTAGTGAGAGAGGGACATGAGCATATGACGAGTGGTTGGCAGGTCTGTAAAAAGTTCTGCTCACTGCAAATAAAAACGCATACTTCTGACAGCAGCCACACAAGAAGCACTATAGACACCCTGCTCTAGATCACTGATGGTGGAGGGAAGAGAAGGAAAGAAAGGAGAAATAAAGAGAGCAGGATTTAATTATTCTCTCTCTCATAGAAATTCTGTACAAAGACTGAGGAATACACTATTACTGAGTGTAACTGAAGGAAAGCTTAATTGTTGCTATTGGTACTGTCCGTTCTCAGTGGGTAAGTAAGGAACTAGATTTCAAGGGGTTTTTATACTTTAACTGCTGCCTTTCACTGGCTCTGAACAAATGCTTTAAAAAAGGAAGGAGGTGTTCTTTGTCTAAAGAGTTGATGAACTACTCCTTTATCCAGAGTTGTATATCGTCTACTCTTTTGTTTTTAAAGATAGATGATAAGAACTGACAGAATTTTATGTTTGCAAAGTGTTGGGTTTTTTTTAAGTTCTTCGCTAAATATATATTTTACACTCTATTGCCAAAGGGATTGCCAGCATTACTTATTAATAAGTTATTTAAAATGTCTTATGTACTATTTTATGACAATTTTCTGTGTTTTTTTTTAATACAAAGGTACCTTTCCCCCAAAGACATAACTGATGATTTTACTTCTTAATCCTCAGCTTTTTAGTGTAGTTATATGATAACAAAACCCATAAAACTCACAGGATAAGTAATGAAAATAAACATGTTGTTCTTTTAAAAAAAAAAAAAAAGGGGGGGGGAAAAGGAAGACAAAGTGAAAGGGAGACAAAAAGATTCAAATGTCAACTTGGAGTGCAGTACTGGAACCCCTGACTAAAGCATCTTTCATGATGAAATTCTGTCTTTTGTGTTTGTCCATCTCCAGCACATTATGGCACCAAGCTGGATGAGAACATCTGTGATCTGTGGTAAAGTGAGCCATCATCATCAGAGCAAGGTTCTGTGAGTTACAGTTTGGGGTAAATTTAGCTCCTGAAAATGTATTCACACTTAGACCAGTTTTCTCATTGTACCATCTCTTTGGAACAAACCTTTATTTGCACTCTCAGGGATAATCAGTTCACTTGCTCTTTTTTTGAGAGAGGAAATAATTTATGCAGCTTGCTGGATTTCATACCTCACAAAGCCTGATACTTGCAAGGGGCAGCTTCATTCCTTTCATGAAATGATCAGTGGGCAGTTCTCACAAGGTATGTCATGTGTCACTCCAGTTGCTATGCCCTTCAAAATGTTTACTTGGTTTCATTGTTTTGAGATATCAGAGTCTATTACAAGATCTTCAGAAAAAGACAAAGCTGACCTATGTCACTAAAACTGTTGAATAATCAGCCAATATTACATGGCTTGTCCTGAACGACTCCCAAGAGAATTATGGCATCTCAGAAAGAAAGCTCTAGTAGTGGAGATCCTTCCCTGTGTGCTTAACTGTACTTTGTACCTATGAAAATTAACCATTGGTTTTGAGTTTGCAGTATTAAATTAGATTTTTTTTTTATTTTATTTTTTTTCTTTTTTGGCTGGGGAGCTACCGGGGGTGTGGGGGGGAGAAGTCGGGGCAGGACCTGAGGTTCCTGACAAGATTTATAAATACACTAGTGCAAACACAACCACCTGCAATCAAGATATTCAGGTAAGGCAGGTTGGTGTGAATAAACATCACACAAAGAAACAGCAAAAGCCAACAATTTAAGAATATCTTTGTGCATGTCTCATTCTGGCCTACATTAAATCCCAGACTTATTAATTCACAGTCTATTGAGTTTTCTGTTAAAAACCACATGGTGGGAACTAGTGCTCAGCAAATGCAGGAGGCAGAACTTCAGCCAAAATAAAAAGCCTGTTTAACGCTGTCATATTCAAGCCCAGGATGGGTTCCCTCAAAGAAAAACGATCAGAATTCAAAGGCAACAGAGACCTAAAACAATGTGTGATTTCCATAACTCACAACTGTACAAGCAGGCTGGAGAGGAAGCTGGGACATATGATTCATGATGGAAACAAAACAAAGTGACTGAAAAGTTGACTACAGCACATTTTTTATGGAAAGGGTGTTCTTGAACTTGGAATACATCCAGCGCTGGGACAGCTTACTGGCAATTGTGCCATTTGGAACATGGGTTCAATTAGAGCAGCCGCTTTTATGCTGAGAGCTGGGAACTTGCGAATGGGGCAAGAGCTGGTTCTAGAAGAAATCAAAGGGAGAGTAGGAGGTATAAGCTTCAGGACAGCATTTGAGAGCAAATACCTATCTCATAACTGGAGCTGGACTACACACATTGCAATTGGGGATTGAAGAAATTATTTGAATTTGGCACTCTGAAGAAGACAGAGAAAATGCAGAGTGGACCAGTATTTGGATCATCCTTGAGGTAGAATGAGGTGACCTGAAATCATTTAGGTCCTTAGCATAATATGATTAAGAGAAGTATATCCACGTCCCCACAGTACTCTAGGAGTTAACACTGCTGTGACATATATGTATCCATCTGAAAGAAAATAATCCCTTTGCACMATATAGTTTTCATATTTGTTTTCATTTGTAATTGTAAGTTTGAACTTATAATTGTTTAATTAGGTAAATTGACTTTTTAATTTATTTTTTCAAAATTCAATAATGTTTGACTATATTTTATCTAAAATAATGAACTCATACTGTGATAATAATCATGATAGAATGAAAAGAAAAAAACATTTGAGAGATTCCTGTTATCTGGCAACAAGTTCCATCCAGTGGATGTAAACTTAATTGCAATATATTTCCTTAATGATCTGGCCTAATTGGGACTCAAAGATACGGTATCTTTTGAATGTTGCCTTCCTTTAACAAAGTGTTTGTAGTCTGCTCTATTTGAAGCACTTTTAAATGATTAGGTTTATCTATAAGTAATGATTTTTCTGAATATTTAATCAAGACTTGGAGAAAAGGACTAGCAGGAAATCATAAAAATTAGCAATGGGAATGACCTGTTGGGTCATCAGGGTTTTTTTCTTTCATTTCCAGTTGTAGAAGAGTGTAGGTGGTTTCCCTGCAGTACATTTTGTAGTGCTTTGTCCATTCTTTAGAATTTGAGCATTTCATGTTGAAAGAATGGCTGGAATACAGATGGCATGCTGGAACCAAGTTTTCTTCTCAATTCCACTGCAGTAAATTAAAAATCTCATCACCACTGAAATCAATGCAATTGTTCCTTGTTTCTATTAAGGTGAAAATCAGGGTACAAATTCCAGGCAAAATCACTAGTGGTCTGAATCATCCTTTTGTAGTGTCTGTTTTCTATGATGATAAAGGGACCCTCCAGTAACTACATTCCTAACTTAGATTTACTGTTCTTATGTTAATTCACGATACTTCTGCTGATCGTTCATACACATGCACTCGTTAATACTTCACTCACACATGCGCACATACACTTGCAATGAACACATTTCATCCAAACTGTACCAATAACAGCATGAGAGCAATAGTTGTGACTAATAAGTTGTAAGTACTTAAGAAGTAATGAACAAAAGGTGATGAAGGTGACATGGTGACATCAGCTACYTCTGCTTTTGCTCAGGATGTTCTGCAATTTGAAGGACCCTTAAAAGGGAGGAAATGACAGGGAGGAACACAAAATGGGATACTGCAGCTACCCAGTTGTTTCACATTGGACAGAGTATTATGATTCCAAATATTTTTGTCTTTTCATTATCTTTTTATGTTCTTTTTTTAGAAGTATACTTTGTTTGCTTTTGTATTTCTCCCCATCTCCTTTCTCTTTTTTCTTTGTTTTTCTTTTTTTGCCTTTTTTTTTTTAACCAGGAAGGATGTTAAAAAGGTACTTGACCCTAAAACATAATTGCACTGATATTTCAAACCATTACACTAGCTTCTGCTGCATTCACACTAGCTGCCAGCCATGAATAAAACACTGACACTCTGAGGCAACTTTAAAACCAAGTATATATCACCCAAACTCAAACTGTCATGCACCTTTTATTGTAGTTTATTTTTCCCCTGTTATTGCTCATTACCAAAACATGTGTTCATGTAAGCAGAATCTTTCTTTTCCTTTATCAGCCTGTACCTCTCCCCTGATTCATGAGTTATGCCAGAGACTAACTTTAGTAACATCACTATGTTTTTTATCACAGGAGCTGCAAGAGGCCTGAACCAATCTAGACCAATCCCCCGGCGGATCAGGAAGGATAGACCTTGTATAAATGTGTTACAAATTAAAAAGGTAAGGGAGAGACAGAACATAAGAAGGGAGCCAAAGACATCTTTTTCCAGGGAGCATTCAAAGGCTGATAGATATGGAAATCTGTAAACTAAAAGACATAGGGTGGGACAAACACCTAAACAAGCATGCAGTATCAGAGCCCATGATATCCCTGATATCCAAGTTGTCCACAGAGTCTGGCAAAGGAGCTGGTAAATATGACACAACATCTCTGGGTTGTCCATGGTCTTCTGGAGTTACAGCTGAACACTAACAGCTATTGGTGGGTGTATAAAATGTCAGTAGGTGCCGAGCACATGTATTGCTCCTTTTTTAGACTTTTAAATAGACTTTTGTCTAGTTGCAAAGCTTATTAAACCCTGTCTTTTTCCTCCCAGAAACATGTCCCAAGTAAAGCAAAAG
Organism: Phoebastria nigripes; assembly: GCA_035582835.1. Lineage (NCBI taxonomy): Eukaryota > Metazoa > Chordata > Aves > Procellariiformes > Diomedeidae > Phoebastria > Phoebastria nigripes. The sequence continues at coordinate 2,247,317 of JAYKAV010003132.1, read as the reverse complement.
AAGCATACTAACTGGTTTACAATTTCAAGCTTTTTGCATTTAGTTTCCATGCGATGCCATGAATCTTTTATTCATAGCTACACCATGATCAAGATTCAAGGTATGTGGGGGCCTGCCTCCCTATTCTCTTTCTTTGGAGATGTTTAATTCTTTGTTGAATCTACAGAAAGCCTATGTACCCACCCCTGGGATGTAAACCTCTTGGTGTACTGAGCCTGGAAATGCCTCTGCCAGCTAGGTGACTGAATTTCATCATACTGTATTTACCCAAAGCCACAGTGAAACTCTGGGAGAGTGTAACAAGTTGAAAATTGATTTCCACAGTCATCAAAATCGCTCTCACAGTAAAGAACTTGGGGTGTTCCAACATGTTAATTTACAACAATGTCAAATGAGGAAGAGAGAAAGGGGAAGAACTGTTAGACCATGTTTTACATAGTCTTTATATCATTAAAAAAAAAAAAAAAAAAAAAACAACCAACCAACCAACAAAAAAAAAAAAACCACCACCAGAACACAAAATAAGCAATTGCTGAAAAGAAAACGGTGTGCAAAAATATTACCAGAACGCTTTTCCTACAAACATATGGGAGTCATTAAGACTCTGGATTCAGTCTTCACATTTTCTTCCCTCTGCAAACACCAAGCAGATGAAGGATGAATCTCCCAAATGACATATTTTAATTTGAGAGTAGATAAAAGACTGATACAGATCACTCATCTGTGGAGTGGTTGGGACCAACTTGCCCAAGGAACCTTTATTTTTACCTCTTTTACTTTTTACCTTAATTCTGCATGACATTTTGAAAAGGCATCTCTTCAGTTTGATAGACGACTTTGTGGGCCAAGTGTCTTACTTCAGGTCTGAACCTAACCCAGTGCTTTGTCAAGGGGGAAAAAAAAAGAAGAAAAGTTGTTTTAATATGTAAGTAGTTAGTATTATTCTTTGCTCTCGACTGCCACTGCAAATATACCTCACTTCGCCTGCAACCACAAGACAGTCGATGATCCTTGTGTCAGTGTCAGGGCTGTTTCATAAATCAGCCAGCAGGAGGTGGTCCGAAAGCCAAATTCTGAGTGCTCCCCTGGGGTCTTAATGGGTTACCTTTGAATTGGAGCAGGCCCTCATGGGTCCCAGGCTGTTTGAACCCCATAACTGGGTCTTCCACATAAGTAGCTATCAAGCCAATGGGTCTTCTGGGTTCTTACTTAATATGCTTAGAGGTTTTGCTATTAGAATAAATGCTAGTTCTTTTTGTTACTAGATTCCCCAGGCTTTCAGAGTACGGTTTTAAGCACTCTAAATGCCACCAGTACTCATTATCCCACCTCCCACTCCCCAGTGGAATTCTTAAGTGACAAGAAGCTGGAAAAATACAGATGGCATAATTATATATTTTGCAGTTGATTAATCACCACAAAACATTAATCACATTTGGTATAACAATACATAATCAAATTCTTTATAGTAGAAATTAAGTTTCTTTCTGATAGGGAATGGATTCCTTTAGGATATTGACATGGCTTTTCAGCATCTGTTTTGCACCAATTCCACATCTGCATTTGATTTAATCAGCTTTAGGGCTCTGCAAAAATATGGCTTTAAGGTTTGTTTCATGTTTCTAAGTGCACGTGTTAATAATAGCAGAAGTGCAAATAGAGATATATCTGCTGTAACAAACTACTCTTTTTATGCTACAGTTACTCATTTTCTGTCTTCAATGAATCTTTTACTTTTCTCCTTTTAAGTTAAACGGAATAGAAAATTCCTTTTGAAACAATTCAAGTTGGTAATATATTGACAGAAGAAAGAGGGTCTAGATAGTACACCGAAGAATGAACTCCAGATAGTTTATTATAGCTGTCAACATCAAAAGCATGAGGAATTGTTGTTGGCCCAGTGGCCAAGGCATGATGCTGCAGCTCGTCACATCAGATACACTTACCACCCCACTGTGCTGTCTTTGACTCCCCAGTCTCGATGCCTGTCATATACAGCTGTCCTGCCAAGAAATAATCTTTGGTGTTGGTTCAAAGCTATGATTTTACACCACTGGCCCATAGTTTGTATGGTATCCTAGGATACGCTAAAACTGTTTTCAGCTCTGTCTTCAGATGTGGGTGAAGGAGGCCACAGCTTTCACTTCCAAAAGTGTGCTTTACCAACCATATTATGGAACAGCCAGGGGCCAGTACATATTCCATCACTGCTGCTAAATCTAGGTCACTGTGCAGTAAAGCAACATAAAATGTGTAAGCCAGAGGCAGAATAATCAAGCTGAGTCTGGATTTAAGTGCCCACTACTAAGGGATACTCTCCCCTAGATAAAACATGTAAACATAACTAAAAAGAGACTCTAAAATCCAGGACGATATCTCCTTGAGATTAACTCACTCTTGGTCATCTGTGTTTTGGTCCAACATGACATATATGCCTTTCTGGTAGATTAAATAATCTAGCTGCAGCACACAGGCTAGAGAACTGTTTCTGTTCAGGCAAGGGATAATGAAGCTTACTTGGGATGTGGAAGCTCAAACTCAGCTCAAACCCAGTCTGATGGAGGCTTTTGAGGATGTTTCTCCCCATTTCTCAAGGAAGTATTCTGACCACCAGGATCAACTGGAAAGGAGACTTCATCCTCTCTCAGTCTGCTCTGAGAAGACTGTTGGCTTCAAGTGGAGAGAGGTATTCTCTGTTCAGCTTGCATTTATACGTCTTTCTGTTTCTCCCATATTACACCTTTAAGCATCCTCCTGTCTCATCTGTTAATCCCATGGAGACACATAAGTTATCTGTATAGTCACTGGCACCTAGTTCCTCTGAATCACGTTTGGAAGACATGTAGTTTCTCTTCTAACTGTATGGGAGACATCTGTACCACTGTGACAGTCTCAAGACTATTGGTTAGAAAACTATACTAAGATGAATGCCCTGGTTCAAACATGAAACCACTGACTTCCACTGGAGTTTTCTCAATTGAGACACAGATCATCTCTGGAAAAAATGGCAGCAAGATTATTTTTTAGAGTTAAAACACAATTTCTACTGAATAGTACCTCAAACCATGAATTATACCACTTATTTAAATAAGAGCATTGTGCAAGCAGATTGCTAAGGAAAACTGTAAAGGAAAATCAATAAGAAGCTGTATCTCACATTCAGTGTATTCAGCTCTTGATTTTAATACCTAAAGATAGGACTCACAATATGCATGCATTGTAAAAATATTCATATTTATTATATGTTTGTATGAGGGACAGCAAGAGAGCAAAGCAGCATATTTGTGTGTGTAATACTATTTGCTGCTACATGAACGTTATTTGTAAATTAACCATGCAACCTACAAGGAGTTATTAAAAACAAACAAACAAACCAAAAAACACCCTACTTTAAACTAAACTAGATCAACTAGGTTTTGAAACAAAGAACTGAGGCATGTTTTCTGAACACATAATTTGTCAGCTGGTGCTCAAAATCGGGATGTTACTGGCTTCTGTGAAACACTTTCAGAGCTATCAAGAGTGGTGCTGTAGAAATAAAGTGACTGATGTTCTGCCAATAGAAACCTCAAAAGGAGGTTGAAAAACACAGCAAGAGTTACTTCTGAAGCTGGAGATAGGGAAGCATTATGTTTTATTTTGCCCTCTAGTATAAGCCCCAAAGCATTGTTTCACTAAAATGGGTCTGCTACCTGAACTGAGTCCAACTCAGTCTCTTAGCACAAACACAGTGATGAAAAACCCATTCAGCATGTCACTGTAAAATCTCCTTGCTTATTGCTGGAGTGAGCAGAGCACAGGGTCTTCACATCCGCACGTTTTGACTTCTATTTTATAGCATACTGAGGAGATGTAGAACCACCTGTGCACCGCTTATTCATACCAGGGAACTGCTACTTGCCCAACATCTCCACTGATAACAAGAGGACTGCTTCAACTGTAACTGTTCACAGTTATGAGAAACCATGTCTGAATCCTTAAGGACACACAAGGGCACTGTCGTGATCAATGGTAGATGGGAAAATTGCTTACTTACTTTGGAAAAGCTTTCGTTTTGAGTGTTCGTGCAAAATTCCCTTGTCACTCCAGCGTGCTTTTGAGCCTTTGAATGAAAGAATTTTATTCCCTAATCATGTTTGCCAATGAGTAAGGAGAATTTCAGGATCATGATTTAATCCTGGACATATCCCTTTGTCCCCAGGAAGCCTCTACTGAACAGAAGCTGAAGATCTGGCCAGGGCTTGCATAGACAAGGAATCATGATGCTTCTGATACAGTGTTGTTTGAGGAATACCTACAGAATCTCACAGTACCTTAAAAAAAGATAGTCTGGAACACATRCATATTTCCTCAATATCTTTGAAATTAATCAATGTAGTTTAGTGCAAGTCCTTTAGCGTGTMATGTTGATCCTTGTTAAGGCGAATTTTCCTTTCTAGTGCACTTCATGCGAAGTAAATTTGACATTAACACCGTTGGATAATCTTTTCGCCCTCATTTTGAATATTTAAAGCAGGATATAAAATACCTTAGAGGGAAGAACCCTGGACTGTCAGTAAGTGGAAAAGCAATGAAGCAATAGGTATTTCTCATCTCTGTTCTTACTGTCCAACATTTCTAGAGAGAGACAGAATCTAGTCCTTTGACATACTTGACATGTTAGAAACATGCTTTTCTGATCTCTGTGCTCAATACATACTGGAGTGGTTTCACATATTCTCCAGTAGATATTTACGCCTAGTAGCCTTAATAGTCTTAGATTTCATCATTTTTACCCTAAATTTCTAAAGGTCTAAAAGAATAATTTATGTAATTGAGTGAATGTATGTCTGACAAAAAGTCAGCAAGATGCTACATGACCACAGCATACTGTTCACTCTAAGGAATGACAAGAATATTGTTATAGGGCAGCGTAAGAGTATATTTCAACTGCAGTTGCAGTTGGGTTTATATAGTAGATATATCCAAACTAGTAGAACTCCAGTGGAGATAACAATGAATCCTCACTCTTCACTGGATTCTGCTGAACTGCATGCCGCTACAGATAAAATTGCTGTGGGTACCAAAAAGATGTAGATTAAACTTAGGTTATGTATGATAGCTTGTTCTGAAGTCAGATCTGTGATAAAAATACAAAAGTCATGTGTCTATTCCTTAAAAGAGGTAAGTTACAATAAGCAACAAAAATCATTAACTGAGTAACAAGATGAGGAGAATGTTCATTCTCTCAGGAATGGAATAGGTGATGGTTCTAACAACATCTTCACCAAGCAGGTAAAATATTTTGAACCTACAGTACAGACCTGTTTACTTCAACTATTTAATTCATTTAAGTTGTTTATGAAAATTTCAATACTGCAGCAAATAAAGATTGTAGCACTCCTAAATTCAGAAGAGAATATTTCAAAGCTGAAAAACTCCAGGCCTATTTCTTTACTATGCCAGCTTTATAAATAATATAAATACCTCATCCTGAAGTACTTGGCATCATTTTTTGAAGACGAGCTTATTCCAGAGGAAAATGGATTGCACCTGAGAAAGTCATATACTGGTCAACATTATGCAAGACATCAAAGAGGATCTTGAAAAGGCAATTGTAGATCTGCCAACAGCATATAACATTCTAAAACATCAAAGGTACCTTGCTAAAAATATGTCATAATGAAAGATCTTCCCTTAATATGGCTGATTCAGTCCCTATTTGATGCTTACGTTACCTAGAATTGTGTAAGGCATAGATCTTATTCTGGAGAAACATAATGACTTACTGAAGAAGAGTATAGTGGCACCTACACAATTCAATCTTTATTTGAACAAGCAACCTGCCCAAAAGCTTCAGTAACCTTCCAATAGCCAATAGAACATATTTTTTGTATCACTATAATGTGAAGAATTGTACTCCAAATTAAAGTCATATTAAATGAACACTGAGGTTTATGTCTATATAAAACACATGACCACATACCTCAGACCCAGTGATCTAGGATGATATTTATTCCACTCAGCTTTAGCCACATAGAAACTGATCACTCAGTCTATTCAATTATCTTGGGATAAAAGGAGTTACTCTCTGAAGTTGCCCATCTCTTTCTCCATTGACTATAGAAGGATCATGGATGGTTAATGTAAACTGAACAACTAATTTTTAAAAGGCTGAAGCTAGGTGAAATGATTCATGCCACAGGAAAGCATTCACAAGGAATTTTGGATGCACAGGACAGGTTGAAGATACTAAACATTCAGTAAATGCATTTTCAATGGTCATCGGGTGACCAAAATCATAAGAAAGCCTTTTGCCACAATAGGACTGTTTAAAAGCTGTTGCAGACTATACAGCTGGAAATGAGGCTTTTATATGTCAACATTTAATAAGTGATTGGAAATGAATGTTTGTGTTTCTGAACACATATCTGCAGATCTGAGAAATAAATGGCTAACCTAGAGACATCAGAAACCCCTCTAAACAAATATGAGAAGGGCAAAAGGTAATATAATTAAATGGAAACATTTTAATTTAACCAATGTAAATGGGGGTAAGGGAAAACCGATCTGAGATGCTCATCAATTTGTGTACTTCTGGAATATCTGTATAATGCTGTGGGGCTGCTCAGATTTACAGACCAAGTCATAACATGCACCTGATTTGGAGAAAATATACAATGGTAATAGAAGGATGTCAGTAAGAAGACTGCAGTGTATTTATACCCTCAAGAGTCCACTCCAGTGATATCTCTGATATAGTAATAGACTAATATAGAATCATATGTTAATAACTCTTACTCACATTTCCCTCAGTTCTTTCACAAACTAAACTTCCCTAGACATTCATAAGAGTTGTACCCGAGCAAGGACCAAGCAAAGGCAGAATCAGCAACTCAGGAATAAGTAATTTTAGGAAAGTACATTGATTAGCTATCTCTATTCTTGTTTAAACATATTCCTGCTACATTGTTGACTGAGAGGATTTGCATATGAAAGCAGAATGTGTTCCACTGTTGAGGAAAGGGTGAGGTGTTCACTGTGTATTTATGGAAAATAAACTGTTGAAGAGTGACAACCAGCTCTGAAACTTCAGGGGTAGGAAGAAAAGAGAGAGAGGGAGAAAGAGAGATAGAAATCTAGCAGCTTTTGACAGGTATGCATAAATCTTCCTGAAGGGTAGAGTCACCTGAGGAAAGAGAGTGTGAGAGACCATTAAACCTTAAGAGTTTTGCAAGATTCCTGAGGGAAACGTGGAAGTTTGCAAGGCATAGACTGGCAGCTCCAAATGCAGATTGAAGAACATCAGGAAAGCTCTTTGTGAGGTATTTGGGTCAAAGGACCCATGTTAGGAGTGATGTCTCATAGGGTCAGATATTGGTAAAGGACAAAGTCATGCTTTCTCGGGTTGCTGAGCAGGTACTGTTCATGATGGACTGTTGTTGCAGACCTTAACAAATCCAGCGTTATTAAGCAGTAGCATTTAAATATCCTGCTTTATAAGAAACTAGACTGGACAATTCTTACTGTCGTGATCCACCCCTGGCTTTCTAGGCCAATCTTTTCACATGTGCAGCACTCCTGGGCTGAGTGATGAATGAGAGTGGCTATAGTTCATCTGTGTTGGAAGAAGATAAACAGCTTGGCATCAGCTAACTCCCTTCCCACAAAGGCAACAACAGAGTAACATTTTGAAAGGAGAAAAGGGTTTTATTTACCCTTCATCCTTCTATCGATCAGTTCCAATTCTCAACTTTGAGTCCAGTATTTGTCCCTACATGGCTCTTGGTAGAAGGTGAGGAACTGTTTACTTCTGGTTTGAGGGTTTTTTTTTGTTTGTTTGTTGTCATGAAATGGAGCAAAGAAGAAACAAGGAGGGCTGGGACTAGGTGAGGTGGCTGTTAATTGCCCACTTTGCCCACTTTCTCACTTTCCTGTATGCTTGTGGGGACAGCCAGAAAGGCAGCACTGCAATCCCTTCCCCAGTATGCAAAGCTTGCCTGAGGATGCCTATAACTTGTTCCTACTTTTCTTCGATGATGATCTTGAATAGCACCTGAATGATGCTATTTCACCTTTCTTCACAAAGTTCACTCCCTGTGGAAACCCAAAACAAAAGAACCCACTCCTGCCCTCCACCATGGACTGTATTTCATGACCGATGATTATACACAGTGATCTTCACTTCATAAATCTGGAAAGGCAAAAAAGACAAAGTCAATCTAGAATGAACTGTTAAGAAGCGACTTAGCCCCAGGATTTGGCTTATGTTTGTGACATTTTTTCTTTCCTAAGAAATGAGATCTATGGATAAAGCAAAGACTAGATAATTCCCATTTTCTCTTGTTGTTGTTGTGATATCGGACAAGATCATACTAGAAAATTAATAACGAATTTCAGAAGATGCAATGCTTAGTAAATTATTTCCTCTTTAGTTCACAATGTCTTTAGATATTCCTTACTATGAATAACAGAAAAGTGGTGATTTCATCTCATACTCATACACATTTGGTCACTTGGTCTGCTCAGAACTGTTGATGTTAATATGAACCAGTTATGTTAACTTGATAAAGCAAAAAATAAAATCATCTTACCCTTGCACATAAGAAGAGTTTACATGTACTGCTGCAGAATTGAATCACCAAACATCTCTACAATTCCAGCCTTTCCTTGTCTACCAGCATGGCAGCTGACAGGACGGTAAAACCTATAAATAGAAAATAAATAAAAAAGAAAAACATGCAAAAAACCCRAAACAAAACTTATTCCCAAAGTACAAAACTCAGATCAGTGCTTTCCTAAAGTCTTAAATGGAAAAAAAATCCCACAATGCCCCCTTATACTTCTTTCTTTAAAATACGTACAGTCCACCTCTGAGAAAGAGCTGAATCCACAAAAAGACATAAAGAATGATTCACCTCAGCTAATTTTAGGTGTTTACACACTTTATGTTTATTCCTCAGCTAGTTTTAAGGTTGCCTTTATACTCTATGGAAAACCAAAACCAAAACCAAAGAAACCCAACACTTTAAGAAAAACAGTCTCTTTAGCTGACATATTTTAGATTTCTAGCTAAGAATAAGGTGTGTTCTACCCTAAAAGTAACTATTTCTATCCTTTGCTTCTTAAGAGAGCCAAAGGATCACTAGCTCAGGGGTAAGGTCTACACTTAATCAGATGAAGCCTACCCTTAGCACTAGCAATAATGATAGTGGTGACAGTAATTGAACTCTTACGGCTACCACCAGATGCCTTAGCTTCAAGGCAGGCAGGGTCTTTATACAATGTTTAGGGAGAGATACATAATAAGAATGGGATCTTCAGAAGCTAAAATCTGAGTGGTTTACTGAAAACCATGAGCACTCTAAAAGATTCACTTATCCATTGTAATGCAAATGCCTAGCCCTCAGCTGAAGATTCCCTTTCTCTACCTTAGACTGCAAACTATTAATTTTATCTGAAATTTGGAGCTACAGCAGGTCATGTCATGTTGCTTTTTTTTCCTGTAAAGAAGCAATATGGAAAGGAAGCACAAGTGTATGCACTCTACCTTAAATGTTCAGCAGTTGTAGCACTTGCTTTGAAAAACCTTTCTTTAAATACTCAAAGTGTTTAATTTATGAGACCAGAACTCTCATACCTCAGGAGGGAGAGAATCTCCACTGTGCGATCAGGTATTCTTCAGTGCCTTTCTATCTTGGTAAGAAAGAGTAGAAAAAGGAAAGAGAGAAGGACAGCAAGAGAGAGGCATAGAAATCAATTAACTAAGAAGGAGGAAGTGCTAGGTACCAGTTCCTGCTGTATGAAATACTTCATTAATATTAAGTATCACTTTTGTTATTTTAAAATACTCTGATTATCTACTTCTGATCAGCCCCAGTGCGAAAGAGAACTATCAACCCAGAACTGCCAAAAAAGTGTTGGACAGACAATTTAGAGGCTCCTGGATTTATAGACATTTTCCATATCATAGGCCACAGGATCATAATGCAATTCGTGTGGGAAGGGTTATAAGGAGGTTCCAAACTCCTGCCCAAAGCAAGGTCAGCTCTGAAGTCAAACATAGTTTGACTATAGTCCATAGTTTCTCAGGGCTTTATCTAACCAAGTCTCTTCCACAGATTTGCTCCTTGGCACGTCTGTTCCCAGCCTGTACTGCTGAAAGGTGATCTTCTTTCACAAGTGTATGACTTCACATTGTTGAATTTCGTAAGATTACTGTCAACCCATTCAGGTCCATTCAAATCTGGCGTTCCAACATCTTGGATGACTGCGCAGGGCACAGCGGACTTGAGTGAATGAGGAATGGACAGGCAGAGCATTCCTGTGCTGCCTGCTGAGGCTCACAGGTCATGCAGGAGACAAGTTTTCATGTAAAATCTCAGGCAGAACTGAATTGTTGCCTTATGACATGACTAGAGAGACAAGGTGGTCACTTGCCAAGTCCAAATGCATTGCTCCCAAACTGTAAGACAACCACATGGGTAGGAAATAGGCAAAATGCCAGTGGTAGCCAAAGGAAATAAAGCTTATTGTTACTCTAGAGACTAGCTTTTAGAGCAACCTCAATGCAAATATGAACAATCATCCAGTCTGTGAAATGTGACTGTGTTGTCCCCAGGAATCTTCTGTGTAAGTCTGATCCAACAAGCACCATCTGAAAATGCTGAGCAGAATGGCCTATATAGAGATAGACGGGACACATTTAGCCAGATTTCAGATGACTAAATAGAATTGTCTGAATAGCTACCTTAAGGCATCTAAGATCTGCCTGTGGCTGGCAGATATGATGTCGGAGCTATAGGAGGTCTGTCTCTGTCTGGATTGGCAGCTGGAGGCACCTCAATCAATCTTCTGGTTTCAGAATCCTTCTAGGTTCTAGGCACAGGCTGGGATCCTAGGTAAATAGCTATAGGAGCTCCTTATTTTGCATATATCTGCAGGTAGAAACCAAAGTATCAATTATTTTGGTGATTATAGTATTAAAGCAAAAGCTAAATAGGGATTCTGAGGATCAAAAAGCACTTTGTGAGGTCAGTGCTGAGTCATTTGCCCATTCCTATGAAAGAAGCCTGTCAAGGAACTGAAAAAAAGATCTTCTGAACTTCATTCCAGGGCTTCAAAAGCCACACACTTCCCTTAAATATAAAATTATCAAACGGATAAATAAAAAGCAAAACATTGCTGGTTGCATGAACTGAATGTTTTAAAAGGCTTCCTTTTATTCTATCTGGGTCACTGCAAACAGCCTTAACAGTTCTTTCTTTGTGGGAAATAAGTCTGAACTCACTGGACATTGTTTCAAAGCAAAAAAGTTTTAAATCAAAAAGGAAAAGAAGAAAGACAAAAAAAATCAAGTTCAGCAAACTTTTATAGTGCAGAAGAAGAGCCACTAAACATACAGCCGTGTGTTCTCAGAGTAAATGACATGCGCTTTTTGCTCTGGTGAGCGATCCATATTTTAAATGTCCCCATATACCATTACCATGCATAACAACCTGTCACTATTATTCATGTCTTTCTCCCAATATCCATATTTTGACATTACCACTGAAAAGATCCAGTGTGCTCAGTGGCTTCTTAAAAATAAATAATTGAAAGCTACTGTAAATTATATTAAACCTCGACATGGCTGACCCTCTCTTGCCTCAGTCCATTGTGATCTCTTTAAATGTATTCCCTCCTAAATTATATTGTAATTTGGAGGTGCTGAAGTCTTAAGTTTTTTGACTCAAATGTAACTTCCTGCCCAATGCATAATTCATTTTCACTTTGTTCTTGGTGCTGCGTGTGCAATCGCATTTTTGGCAGCCAAATGCAGGCTGAAATCAACAACTCTGTAAAGGGTGAGAATGAAATCAGAATGGACGGCTTGGCGGAAGAAATATTAAGCATGTCACAATGTTTTGTACTCTATCTTGTGAAATGGAGACAAAAACCTCAAACAACTGCGAGTTTAAAAGGAGAGAATGACATTTAAAGTCTGAAAATTATCCACTGCTGATGTCATGCTGTTGTTGCATTTAATTACTTTTCACATCACATAAACTGATGGCTTCTGAATGTTTTTATGCCATGAGATTTTTTGATGAAGAACATACTCTCCCACTTTTCATTTTTTAAGGTGGAACAAGTCAGTCAATCTCTGTAGGCTCAGATGAGGGCCATCAGGCTTATCTGATAAAAATGAGTGTCACTAACTTTAGAAGACTGACCTTATTTTCTGAAATAAGATCCCTGCAGAAGTCTTGAAGCTCCCATGATATTAATGTTATTGGGTCCAAATTTCAACTGCTTTAAGTCAAAGTAGTTTTGCCAGCTTATGTTGACTGACAGTCATACCTTTTTTAGGCTTTGTTTTTATCTTTTCATCACGAGTAAGTAGTACTGATAACAGACTCATTCAAAAAAGAACATCCTCCAGTATTATAGTTTTCTTAACATGTAATTATATCTGCATGTCAGACAGTGGAAAAGACAGCAAATTGGACAGAAGTGCAGTTGTAACRTGATGGATTAATGACAAAAACATGTCATATTGATATGCATTCATGAAGATTTCATATGATCAAACATAAAGATGACAAGTTTTTTCCTTATGAGATCACAGAGCGCCTCAAAGATAGAAAGATGAAGAGGATGTTGTGAAAATTCAAAACAATCTGGGAAAGTGAGGAGTATAGAAGGACAAATTTGCAAGAAGATAGTAAATGATGCAGAGATGACATGTAATGACTCAGGAAGACTTACATAAAACCAGTGAAAGAGAGAGATGGTGGATAGGGATAAGCTGTTATAAGGAAGGATTAAGGATGGAAAAGAAAATAAGGTCCAAAAGGCAATTGAGCCATAGAAACCCCCCTCCCCAGCAAAGTGTACTTAGGGACTTGTCATTTACCTGAATAAAGTCATATGTCAATACATTATAAACAAGCACTCCTGTATTATTAGAAGTGCATGAACCTTCTTGGGTGAGGCTGACAATTTATAATCATGTGTGACGATTTATAATACTGTGTGGCAGTAATGACAGCCCACCTGGCTAACACGATCATTCCTTTTCTCACGTCTTCCTTCCTTGCCCCCCATAAGACTTTGCTTCTATTCACCACAGTATGTTCAACCTTTTGTCTGTACTTCTGAAGCACGGCACAACTGGGTCCCTCAAGAGCCGATTCATTCCTTAAGTGACCATTGTCTTCCTGCCACCTCCCTCTATCCCTGACCGGTCTTACTTTATCACAATATTAGTCAAGAGGATAAACAGTCCCTCAGCAGAACTCAAGATCAGGTTGTTCAGTGTCATGAGTGACCCGTACCTTTGCTTTTTGTCTAGGTGTTCCTCAGTTCCAGTTTATGATCTTTGCTTTTCCCTCCTGATTTCTCACTATCCATCTGTCCCAGCATTGCACCTTGTGTTCATTGTTATACYAGTGAGGCAAGCGTTGTTTGGATGATAACACCTCCCATCCCGATCTGCCTCTGTTTTTTTCATGTTGCTCTGCAGGACTAGAACAGCTGTCTTGAGGTAATATGCCAAGCCCCTTAACCTTGTATTATTCAAATCTCTCCCTAGGGGACCAGGAAAGTCTGTGAGCATCCTCCACTTATGGGAATCTTCTTTTGTCAGTTTATATGGTATTATCTCAGCCCTATTCCTCTTGCTAGACAGAAGAAGCCTATTGCATTAAACAGGTCGTATTTTCATTGAGTCTGTTCTTCTGAAAAGACTGAGGTGCTCACCCTGACTCATTAAGACAAAGAATGTGAAGACAAAGAAAATAGTTCAAATGGGACATTTAACTAATCTCCTTTTAAAGCTCTAACATAAAAAAACTCAAAGTGAATTACAAGGAAAAAAGGAAAATGTATGAAATAGAATCTACATCAGTAGATTTTGACAGCTGCGATATTATAGGCTGAATTAATGTTCCATAAATATACATTGGGCATTTCCATTATAGTAATGTCAGCTCGCATTGTCAGTTGAACAGGTGCCTATATAGTAAACCACATATGACTTCTGAGCTGTACCTTGAGTTGTATTTTCTGATATAAAATGATACTATTATATGATGGGATACAGCCAGTCCTTAATTATTCTACTAATAATTTATACTAAAAAAATCCCCACCCTCACCCCAAAAACAAACAAACAAAAACCACAAGGGACAAGTTTGTTACATTCATCATACCACAGCATACCTTAAAGTGGGGCGATGTGATGTGRAATGATCAACAGTATCATTCAGATCAATAAATATGTAAACAGAGAAGCCCATTAGCTATTTTCAGAGCTATCTGTAAGGCAAAACTAAGATGAGAAGCCAGCAGTTAAAACACCAGGTTTTTTTTCAGATATTGAATCGGTGTTGGCTAGGAACGATGGCTATGGAACTAATTAGAGGAGTACTTCCAACACCCAAAAGGAAAAGATGYAAAAATGAGGGAATTTCTGAATTAAAGAGGCATGGAATCACTGACTGACTGTGCCTGGATGAAAGCTGGGATTCACTTTTTGTGCAAATGATATGATTTTTTTTCCCCACCAAATAAAACTAGATAAAAGTGAGGTTTTGTTTTATGCCACCTTTTTTTTTCTCTCTCCCCCCTTCCCCCCCCTCCCCCCTTTTTTATTTTTTTTAAATTTGGGACATGCAGTTTGTCTGGACACGTGGTACAGGAGAACTTTGACGTTAGTCTACCCCTCGGGGAAGTATTAACTACAGTGTTTGAAAATCTCTGTGCATCCAGCAAGCAACATAACAGATGGGTGAGTTGGTCACAGTAGCAAAGACTTTTCCTTGCATTACCACATCACAGGAAGCTTCTGAGAGAAAGYCTCAACTTCACACAGCCTTAACTTCAAGCGAGAGAGGAATAGAATTTTTCACATCCTTACATTGCCTAAGAAGCTACTCAAAATGAAATGTCACAGTTCTCCTTAGCACAAAAGTAAACGTGGGATATAATTGTTTGTCATCTTTTATTTAAGTTGTGGTTCTATTCAAATTTCAGGCATGCTTAATTTGACCACAGCCAACTGTCTAAACAAGCAAGCTTCAGTACTTCTACTGCATCAACAACCAACTTAATGACATCAGCTTACATTTTTACATGAATTTTCTCTAGCTTACTGAAAATGCTATTTCCTCTGCTCACTGCCATAGGCTAGTTACCTGTAGCGGAGCTTAGTTTCAGATACACTGAATATAATGAGAAAAACTAACATCAGACACAAGAATACCGGCAGCAGCAATCTGTGGGAGAGGCTGTCTTATCATAATTCCTGCCTCAGCTTTCCATTTTGCAGTAAACCTGAATTGAAAAAAAAAAAGAAAGGAAAATAATAAAAAAAATCAGTGACGGAATAGACCTATTAGAAACTACGTTTTCATTACACCAATCCTCTAATGAAAATGTCATGACATTGTATAGGTTCCTAGGTTTAAGACTGGATCCAACCTATACTGTTTGGACAAGTTCAGTCCTACTGAATTGCTTATGACCATAAAACAAATTTAGTAGTGAAGCAGGGAACAGACACAAGGATATCTGCTGACTGCAGTCATCCGCTTTATCCATAAAAGCAGCTGTATTACTATAAGAGTCCAAGGAGCGTGCTATTACCAGCAATTCAAATTAGCAAACTACAAAGTTATGGAAATAACTTCTCAGCCTGGCCTACCCTTGTTTCTTTCTCCTTTTAGCCCTACGTCTTTGTGAGTCTTGCCTGCCCCAAAAATCCTTCTGCTTCTAAAGTATTTAYGCTGCTGATGCTTTTATAGACAGCCGTTACTTCCTCATGTGGTCATCAGAGTYAAGCAGAATGCATAACTCATTTGATTCCTTTCTGATTAATCGAGACTACAGCAATGTGTATAGGTGCTAATACCAGTTCTACTGATTCTGTTTCATTCAACATCTTGGCAGTAAAACAGCCAACCCTGAACTGAACTGCTGTCAACTAATCCTACCTTAGTTTCTCTTTTCCCTGACTGAAAATAAGGAAATTCATGACGCCATACAACTGTAGAAATAAGAAACCGCAGGGACTTTTTCAAGCTCTGTACAAAGTATAGTGTGGCATTCACTAAGTGACCTCAGAAAAGCAGACATGGCCAAGATTTGAGCCTAAAAGTCTTAAATCCGAAGCTTTGGTCATTAAGCAACAGCATTCTTGACAGATCACTAAAGCCTGTGTTTCTCAGAAGGGTCTCTCAGAAGGCTCAAGTGGAAAGTTATGGAGCAGCATTCTTCATCCAAATGCTGTAAACTTTTTGGATCTGTATGCTAGGATATAAACACTATGAGAATGGCCTGCTTTGTGAGGGTTTGAGTATTCTCTCTTTCCCTAAAGACCAATATACTTCATAAATGCTCTTTTTCACCATATTTTTGAGTATCATCTTTTGCTCATAAGTGTGAAAATAATATATATCTAAGGGTTACACCAACGTCCTGCATGTTAAAAAGTCAGTGTTTTCTTAGTTTATGCTCATTAGTTCAGCCCTCCCTAACATATRTATTATTTGTATTATCTGTTGTTCTTAAATTCAAGCCATCCTCTGTGCCAGATGCACAGAAATTTTAAAATGTATTATATTCCCCCCTGTCCCCCCCCAACCAAGTATGGGACTTTACTGCATCAAACACAGAATTTACTGAGATGAAAAGTTAGTGTAATATTGGTCCCGAAATGTAGGTGGTAATGTTATCTTTTCATAGCTACATATACACCTCTCTTGAGGAGATTTCTTTCAGCTTAAGTCTTGGAGACAGTGCTTTTGAGTCAATATTATGCTGTGATAATTCTTTGAAACTTTATTTCTTTATATTAGCACCACTGGACAATATCCTTCTTTGAGTGAAACACCATCATTTACCAGTAGCTTATATTCAGACTAGTCCCTGTAGCACAATTCAGAAACACATTTTCTATTTACATTTGTCTCTCCCTGCTCTCATTTCACTTCCCAGAGCTTTTCTCCCCATGCTGTAGTAGGCCTGAATTTTGATGAGGCCAAAACACAAAGCAGTCATCATGAATGACTTATTTAGATGCACAACTTTTAGCATACTGCTGATTCGGTTACTACACCAGTCAAGTTCCCTGACTACTCTTCCTGAGATGTAGCAGCTCCAGAAGGATTTGGAGAAACACTACAATAGCCTGAGAGTTGCATTTGTTCTTGCTTTTGCTGTTGCCCAGCCCTGATTAGAAGAAATGTTCCTGTTAGCTAATTACTTTCACAGCAGTGACAGATGGCCGAAGGGTGCACGTGCTGGAAAAACAGAGAGGAAAAGGGTTAATGTTGCGGATCACCTCGTTCCTCTTTTATTTAGGCTCCTCTAAAGCTGTTGATTTAATGGAGTGATTTCTGATTGGGGCTGGAGCAGTGACTGGAGAATCAGGCCCATGAGATTTAGTGACCTCCGGGTGAAGGCACTGCAGGTGTGTGGCTAACAAGGTACTAATTGGGTACCAGAGTGAGGATGAAAGCAGTTACAAGCAGTTGGTCAAGAGGCAGCATTGTACCCCAAAGAGCTGCAAGTGCTGAGCTTCGTGACTGGGAGGAGAGGCAAGCTGTACTCCCAGCTGGTTTACTGCTGAATCCTGCGCTGCGAGTGTCTTCTGCGGGAGGAGCAGCCTTTCGCTGGCAGTGCTCCTCTGTGCTTTTCATGCAAACTGCTGAATCTGAGAGAAGTTAGACATTTAATTAACGGGTGCGGATGTGGCTCAGTGAGTTATGTTTTCTTAAGAGTACAGATACAGAGACAAAATCCTTCAGTGAGAGGATGCAGATTCTGCATCTTCCTTTCTTCTGAAGTCTTAAGCATGTTGTGATGCCTTAATTTCTCTCTCCTGTTCCTGCCTTACCCCATTTTATTTTACATTGTCAACTCCATGAAATCTGCTCCCCCTTACTCCTTGCTCTCAGTATAGAAAATGTCCACCTGCTAACGCAACTTTACCATGCTCAGGAGTCCCCTACATTTGAAATCAGCAGAGAAGAGAGAAAATGAAGGTTACAGGCAGGAGTCTGAAGGTGTATTTCTAAACTGCACACGCTCAGGGGTGAAAGCAATGCTGTCGTCAGTAAGGCAGCAGCAAGAAGGACTGTGAGTGTGTTTTTGGTACTCCAACTGCTACAGACCCTTGCTTTTGTTTCCCTGGTAGATTGCTTGATTTTAGAACAGTACTTTTTGCAAGGAAAGAAAGAAGGTACCTGCTTTGAGAACGTATTGGTCAATACCTCTATGATAAACCTGGCTTATACAGAATTTTCATTTAAAGGTTGATGAAAGATTCACATGCCTCCTTCGTAATGCAAATTCCTCATCCTTTCCAGTCAGCTGCTTATCTCTTTGTTTACTTTTGCTTTGAACAAAAGATGCAATATTGACAGCCTTGTCATCTACAAATGTTTACCTTTCGAGTAACTGGGAGTAAGGGGAAAAAAAGGCAAAAATAAATAGCTAATATATTAGTGGGAGTGCTTGTAAAATGTTCCACTGTGGGGTTTTGTTGTTGTGTTTTTGTTGTGTTTTGTTTTTTTTTTTTTTTTTATGAGGCATCAGCTGCACTTTAAATTGCTGCTGAGATGAATGGAAACTAATAGGAGATGTTCCTGAAGTTTGTTTTCTAATCAGATCAGACTGGATCTTATTAATAAAAGTGACTACTCTGAGCAGAACTGTCTGTGGCTAAATAATCAGTTTTGTTATTGAGAAGTGATTAAATTGCCTAAGGAAAAAAATATAAATTACACCTGGTTTACTAAGATTTAAATTAAAGGGCTTTTTTTCCCCCTAATCAATCTATCCTGAATTGCTTTTCTGCTTTTATTTATTTATTTATTTATCTTTATTCTTATTTATTTATTTAATTTCAGGCATATTGTTTATTCCATAACATGCAGCTTTGTTGAACTCTGTATTTCAGACTATATTGCAAGGAACACTGACATCATTCTCCTCCATTTAAGTAGTGGGAAAACTGAGGCACAGGAAGGGAAGATGTAACTAGGAGCAACTGTAAAGTATGAGTTGGCATAAAAGTGAAGTTTAAACTATGCTGAAGAAAAGAAAATGAGTAGTGTAAAAATACCACTTTGTGCAACGGGCTGCAGTGGGCAGATTTTTAAATAATGGGAAAATTATCTTTTTTTCTTTTAAAGAATATTTGCATTTTGACATTAAGAGGAAAACAAGTGATGATTTTCGCAGAGTTCTGGTAGCTTAACAAATCATCTCAGTTATCTTTATTAGTAGATTTGCTAGAAGGTAGGACTTGGGATAATACGCTTAACACAATTGACTTTAGAGAAAGCCTGAACTCTTCCCTTTCTTCACTTCAGAAAAGACAATATTCCAAAGAAATAGACCATAAAGTATATTCTTCCTGATTTAGACCCTGGCTTAGCACTTAACTTCCACTGAGTTATTAAATCCTTTTGATTCTATCACATGCTTAAGTGCTTTGCTGACTTGAGATCTTAATGAGGCCCCCTGCAACGGTTCCTTGTTGGTCTCTGGTGGAAGTTCTGCCTGAAGCTTTAGAACAGGAGAATAGGTGGCTCCAAATTCCCATTCTGTTTTTCAGCTAATTTTTCCAACTTGAGAACATCCTTCCCCAGTTCAGGCTTGATTGCTTGATTACAACACTGAGTGCACTGATGGCACTCCACAAAGAATGCTTCATAATTAGCGGTACTGATAAGCGAGAGAGACAACATTAAAATAATAGTTAATGGGCACAGTGCAACAATGTTAATGGGTCAAATTCTCTTCTTGCCTTCACAGTGCAGCTGAGAAAAGTTTATTCCTTTTATTTCTCCTACTTCAAACTGGTAATTGCCTATGTTAAACTCAAGGCACCTTCTAGTACAAAAAAACCCTACCTTAATTAAGCATAAAATACTTCCCCTAACTTACAAACTTTACAGACCAAGTCCCCGCCTCCCAGAACAACAAGTATCAGTTATAACAGCCTCCATCACTATTCTTCTTACTGTCACCCGGAGGGGACAGATGAGCATTGTGGTGCACCGTGAAGGAGGTGAAATTCAGGTCCCACAGGAATGACTTGAGGATCTCACTGAGAAACTTTGGTGGTCCTATTCCTGATTAACCAAGATGTTTATATATGAGAGGAGCTCACTTGACCCCAAGTGTTCATGTATAGAGGAAAGGTCTCTCAAATAACAGGGTCGTAATGCATTCAGGATTTGATTGAGTAAAACCAGCAACTTTTATTTGACCCAGAGAGAGACTGCAAATGTGCAGGACTCCAAGACTATAAAGAGTTGACTTTGGAAATAAAATTATTTCTGTTTGGGCTTTCAAAACGGTCTGGGTTCTCCAAATCAGGTGTAAGCTACCTATGGGTGTTGGTTTGGGACTCTACAGTAGGGTGCATCCCCTGCCATTGCCCATTGCACTCCACATCAGCGCTCACTCCCTCTCAGATCAAAGGCATCTCTCTAGCAACAGCGCAGAGCTGCAGTCCAACCTTGAGGCAATAAAAATAAGAAAAGGCAAAAGAAAAGGAGGTAGCTATTTTCCTGACATGAACAGGTGGTCAGAGGCATTCTTATGACCCCAATGTAACTCATTCTTCCAGAGGTAGTTGCAGACAGTTTCTAAACCTTCAAGCTCAGAGTCTTTTTTTATTATTATTTTTCCCCCAGCTTTTTATTTCATGTACTTAACCTGCCGGTTTTATTTTTAGTTTCTTCTACTTATAAAAGTCCCCCCTGGAAGCCCAGGAATAAAATACTCTAAGTGAGATTCCAAACAAAAAATGTGACAAAACACCCCTTGAATCAAAAAAAAAAAAAAMCAACAAAAACAAAAAAACCAGACAGACAGACAGACAGAAAATAAAAAGAAAGTTTGTGTGCTTTTTTGATTTTAGTTTTTCTTTTTGCATTTAGGTGGTCTTTGGTGAACTTGAGCTCAACAATTTTTTATTCTTGAATTTTCCATGTGTTTAATCCCCTGTGGCATATGGAGGGCACCCTCACTTTGATGAATAGTAGGATACAAGACCAAGAGACTTTGTTAATATAGTTGTGATTTTGCCAATGCATAGTTTTATGTATATATGCCTAGTTATATAGAATAGAATCATAGAATCATAGAATGGTTTGGGTTGGAAAGGACCTTAAAGATCATCTAGTTCCAACCCCCCTGCCATGGGCAGGGACACCTTCCACTAGACCAGGTTGCTCAAAGCCCCATCCAACCTGGCCTTGAACACTTCCAGGGCTGGGGCATCCACAACTTCTCTGGGCAACCTGTTCCAGTGCCTCACCACCCTCATAGTGAAGAATTTCTTCCTTATATCTAATCTAAATCTACCCTCTTTCAGTTTAAAGTCATTACCCCTTGTCCTATCACTACATGCCCTTGTAAAAAGTCCCTCTCCAGCTTTCTTGTAGGCCCCCTTCAGGTACCCGAAGGCTGCTATAAGGTCTCCCTGGAGCCTTCTCTTCTCCAGGCTGAACCACCCCAACTCTCTCAGCCTGTCCTCATAGGAGAGATGCTCCAGCCCTCTGATCATCTTCGTGGCCCTCGTCTGGACTCGCTCCATGTTGGGGGCCCCAGAACTGGATGCAGTACTTCAGGTGGAGTCTCACAAGAGCGGAGGAGAGGGAGAGAATCACCTCCCTCGACCTGCTGGTCACGCTTCTTTTGGTGCAGCCCAAGATGCAGTTGGCTTTCTGGGCTGCAAGCGCACATTGCTGGCTCATGTTGAGCTTCTCATCAACCAACATCCCCAAGTTCTTCTCCTCAGGGCTGCTCCCAATCCATTCTCCACCCAGCCTGCATTTGTGCTTGGGATTGCCCTGGCCCATGTGCAGTACCTTGCACTTGGCCTTGTTGAACTTCATAAGTTTCACATGGGCCCACCTCTCAAGCCTGTCCAGGTCCCTCTGGATGGCATCCCTTCCCTCCAGCGTGTCGACTGCACCACACAGCTTGGTGTCATCTGCAAACTTGCTGAGGGTGCACGCAATCTCACTGTCCATGTCGTTGACAAAGATGTTAAACAGCACCGGTCCCAATACCAACCCCTGAGGAACGCCACTCGTGACTGGTCTCCACGACCAGTGCACATATATATTAAATAGATGTAATATATACATTGTGCACTCAGACATCATTTATATATATACATATATACATATGTACCTATACATAACTTCTGAACTTTTCAGGCAAGGGGAAGATAGGGGAAGAGGCGTGTTTCCTGTGGCAGTGTTTAGTTCCAAAATGAAATATTTCAGTGTTTGGAAATTACATGCAATCACTGGTATTACAGTCCTTCATCTCCATGTAGCATTCAGGACTATAGTTTTTTTATTAACCTAAGGCACTGAGATGGAATAAACAGGGGGTGGATTTGCCTCTCATGTTTCCAGAAATTGCCTCCTGTTCTTTCTCCTCCAAATGGAGGCCCCGCAAGTATGACACTTCATAGGCAGCTGTTCTGAAGAGGATCAGGATATAACCACTTCCTCTCAGGCGAGTGGGCACCAGGCAAGCATTTGCAGAGCTCAGCAGGAAAACTGGAGTAGTGGGAAATCACATTTAAATATCCTTTTTTTTTCTCTCCTGAATACGTGAATAATGGGTATTGGGTACTCCATGACATATGTCCATCAAGGTCAGGAAGTGTGTATACCCGTAAATGCTACCACTGCAGCCCTCAAATTTATTTTGGGTGCATTATTCTTTATGGCTATGAGTCTCAAGGTGTCAGGGACAAGTAATGGACTGTGAACCTTTAGCAGATCTGAACTGCTGCTAGTGGATATGAGCCCTGATCTCTGAAGATACTTGGTTCTCAGTTTTTATTTCAGATCCTTCTCTACACCCATCAGTCCCACCATTGCAGTGGGAACAAAATGGGATAATGACTCTATTCCAAGGCATTAATGGGCAGAACATGTTTGCAATGTGTTTAGCTGCCATCAATATTAATGCACTCATTTGAGGGGCAATAAATTGATAGAGTGTGGCCTTATAATGCATAAAAATTGCATCAGCTTCAGAGCTGTAATGGAAAATTCCTCCACGAATAGAAGTAATTGGGGAAGGGGCTTTTCCTAAAGTCATTTTATTTAGCATTTTGAATAGTCAGTGCTGGACAAGATCAGTCTTGTTCTCTTCCCTTAGGATCTCAGTGGGACAAAAACTTAGGGTCGTTATGATGTAATAAAAACATTAAAAATAACAAGTGAATAAACTGTCTTTGCTGTTTCAGAAAAGCTGATGAGAACTAGTTGCCTTCTGTAATGACCAAGTTAGAAATAAATAAACTATATTTATCCCCAGCTTTATTAGTCTGAGAAAATGACCAAATAATGTCCTAAAAAAGAGCAAACAGTGCATTAAGACAATTATATATCTATTTATCCACCTATCCCTTCCTGTCACTTCCAGTCAGGAGACATTAGAACATCTTAGTGAGTGGTTACTTGGGCTGTATCTATATCAGTAAATTAAATATTACATTTCTGTGCACTGAATGTGATTGTCTACACTGTTGTTAAAAGTGTTCCTGGCCTGGTTTTGGTCTGAACCAACTGATACACTCCCAAATAGTTCCTTTTCATCGCTGATGCATGGGTTAAAGACCCAACAGGTAGTTGGAAGGTGGTCATCCTYTTCTTAGGGCTGTGTAGATTAATAGCTTGAATGTGAGTCATTTTGTGCTTTTTCACCTCTGTGACTGAACGGTCCCAGGGATTTATTTAATTTATAGCTATAAACATAGCCATCAAAAACTTCTGTGACTAAGTCATTTAAGAGCCGGTAAAAACTCTGCCATATTTATTTACTTAAGCTGGAAAGCATATATATGCCGTAGCAGGTTGACAACCCTATTTAAAAGAAAAAAAAGATGTGTAGAGATTAATGCATCAAATCATGTTTAAATGTGTGTACAAGATAGGCAGAAGAAAAATCCACTTTCGTGTATGCTAGCACATGTCACTCATGACTGGTAACACCTCTTCTATTCCAGGCTCTTGAACAGGAGACCAGTTGTGACAAATGACACTTTGGTAAGATGAGAAGGGCTTGATGTGTGCCACAGAGGGCTCACCAAAACAACGTGGTGCCAGCGGATTCAGTCTGTGAATTAAAGCATAGCCAGTGTGAGACACAGACTGATTTAAAGAATAGATGTTATAAGGCATGGAGTTAGGTAAACCTACCAAAAATAAAAAATAAAAAAAATCAAGTCACCCAGTGGGTTCTCCTGCAGGCTAATTTGGCAATAACTGACAGACACAGTCATAATCCAGACTGCAAAMCGCAAATAATAAATAGCAGACACCCCCTGTTCCTCTGCCCCCCCAAAAATATATAAGACTCCTCATATCTTTTGATTGATTCCCCCTTCCATCAGCACCACTCCTGCTGTGTCAGRGCTGAGGCCTGATCCAGCAAACCAGCCTGACAGACAGGGGATGCGACACTCGGCAGCCTGCTGAAATAGAGATGTAGAGAGCCGGATGACAAGATTGTGCTGAAAAACACCGTAGCCCATGGCTCCTCATTATCCTCATATCTGTAACTCTACATCCTGACCTGGGGGGATGCCTTAGGGTACCTCCTTACATATCCTGAGGTAAGAAATATCCAGCTAAGACTGAGAGGGAAATGCTGCACAACGCCAGCGTTGAGAACCACTGTGCAAATCTAGGAGGTGAGCAGCTTTGCAGTTCATTTTTCCCCTTGGGTCTCTTTTGAAGGGCACGAGCATGAGAATAATAGAGGTTTTTCTCAATTTGGGACAGGCCATGAGGAGGAGGATGCTGATGGACCAGAAGGCCCTGCAGCGTGAAGAGAGGATGAGGAAAATGTGAAATACCTCTTAGCTGCGAAACTGAAAGCCTGAGAAAAGAGGTAGCAAGCAGTGTGGAGATTTTCAAAGGGGTCCGTGAGGGCTGGGTGCCCATCCTCCATCACTGCTCTGGGGGCCGCTATCACTGTCACTTAATTTCCCACTCCATGAACCCATTACACCCATAGGCGACTTTAGGTCACCTTTACTAGTCATCTCTCACTAATGCCAAAATTCGTATTGCAGTAACCGCTGGGCACCATAGTCCTGACTCAGAATCCTGACGTATTTGGTGTTTTTTAGAGGAAACAGCAGAACCCGCCTCAAGCAGCTGGTGGGATCTGGGTTTGTGTCTCCCTTGTCACTCTTTTTAATTCCCAGGCACAGGCGGCAGTGATCAGCAGATGTCTCAACACAACTGTCATCTTCATGGGACCTGCTGCCTCCTTGTTTTCGGTTCACCAGGGCACCCCATCATGCTCACAGTGGCTCCCTGTGCTCTCAGTGGGGAAAGGGTGCTTTCTGTAGTCTGGGACATAATCGTGCTGAGGAAAGAGGGATAAAATGCAATGCAGTCAGCAGCAGGGGGGCTTTKCAAACCCAAAAAGATCAGATTCTTTTTCTCTTTCTTTCTTTAACTGCTTTCTCATTTACATTTAGAAAAATGACATATAGTAATTAGGTTTCCTAGTCTGCCAAAACTTTAAATAGGATCCTTTAAAAATAACCTTTAAAATTTCAGGTCCTTTTTTCCTTTTTTTTTTTTTTTTTTCCCCCCTCACAGGAGATGAACAATAGAACCAGTCTGCTTTTTTAACACTTTTTTAACAATAGTCATTCGGAAATGCAGGCTGAATGCTGACAGGTTTTGATTAACGCAGGAAGTTTTGGAGCCTATTGTGGCACTTCCTGTCTCTTTTACTTTCTCCCCCTCCACCTCTCCCTTTTGGCTCTTCCTTTCACTCACCATTGACAATGTATGCATTCATAATTGAAGAAATTCTATTCTTAATGACTTACAGTTGTATAAGTTGTCGCTCTTGTCGGTGATACGGCTGCTGTTTCCGCAAACTAAACACATTTGACTGCTAATTTCCCATTGAAAGACCTCGGAAGATTCCTGAAATTAATGGCGTAAGACAAGTTTACAAACTGGTAGGCTAAGTACAGGAGGTGGAATAGCGGTGAGCAGCCTGCATACTCATAAAGCTCCTCAGCAAGGAAAAATCGCCCATATTGCAGAGACCTGGAAACTGCAAGAAAGAGAAGAAATATCAGAGTATATGTAAGGAGGGAGAAGGGGAAAGCAGGCTTGTTGGCACTAAGAGGAAATTGCAGGACTTTTCAAGCAGAAAACTCTATTTTACTCTGAGAAATCAACAGCTTTGTTAAGGACCTGCTGTTGGCATCTTGCTCCAGTATAGTATGTGTTGAGTTCTGAGTAATATTTCTGGGAAATTGGGGGGATTTTTAAGCCAGTAAGTCACAGCACACAACTTTAGTTACKTAAGAAGCAAAGCTACCAGAGGAAGAAATTCATAAAACCATGGAAGTTGAATCTTTTCTTCCATCTATGTAAATCAGGAGTAATTCAGATAAAGCCAGTGGAATATTCCTCCAGAGTAAAACAAGGCAATGTGAGAAGAATTTACCCTATTTCTTTCAAGTAAAAAAAGAATAGTCCAGTCCTGGTCAGTCATTTGCTCAGGAACATACACTTCAGATATGCAGGCAGCCATTATGGTTGTCATCTAAAAAGGTTCTGCAAATGTGACTGCCCTTAACACAGTGTGTCACATGAAGTAATGAAAGCCCTCGGCCATACCCAGATTCTTCTAAATTTCTCTAGAAATCTCTGCTAATATTTCTTTGAAGTAAATAGGAAGAAAAAACTGGCTTCTCTGCTTTAGTGTTTTTCTACTATCGAGATGCTTGATGAAAAGATTCAAAACACAATCTATTCCTTTTTATTTTATTCCATTCCATTCCTTACAYCAGAATCAATCCCTATTATCTGAGAAGATTATTTTGTATTTTTGTATTGAAATGATGCCAGTTTTAGCCACAGATAATACCTCTGTGTGTAGACTTTGTTATCTCATTAATAGTTAGGCTAAATGCATTTTTTAAATCACGTAATTTTTTTCACTGAGATAAAGCCATGTTAAAATAAAAATAAATTATATTTAACTTGTCAAGTTTTTCGATATGGATCACATTAAACATACTTTTGCCCACTTGAAGGAAATAACAGTGCATTCTTACTGTTGTGAGGCACCTGAAAGACTTCCAGACTATGAAAATATCAGGAAATAATTATGGCAATTAATATGTATTACCCAAAAGTTTTTACGTGGTAGCGGGAAAAGTAATTACTATTTCACTGTCCTGTGCTCCTTCTGGATGACCTGCCCATCACCAGTGTTTTCTACAAGTTATAGGCTGCATTGACATCCCAAACACAGATGACCGCAATTTTATATCCTACATTTACATTTTGCATCCATGTAAAACCAACAAATAATAAAAACAAAAGTACCACCAAGATTTATCCAGCTGCCCCTCCAGTGTATCCTCTTCAAAAATATAATATGTGAAGCTATTTTTTCTACCACTCAGAGCAACTTTTAAGTAAAAGATCTCAGGACGGAATAATTCTGTATCATGTTAAAACTTCAAAGTAAGCATAAGCAGTAGAGTGTTAATGTCCATGTGAAATTTCATCAGGAAGCAAGGGATGAACTCAGGCTGTTTGGAAAAGGACCATGAGAGCTTTTATAACAATGAATGATCAGTACTATTCTATGTGGACTTATCTTAAAGAGGCTTTTAATAGTAACTTCTACTGTTTTTCAGAAGATGTGTTTTCTTGTGTATATGTAAATACTTTCACCCATCACTCATCCTCTTTGTCAACATCAATGATCACAAAGGGAAATATGTAGATTAAAATACTTGAGCTGAGTGTGGTTTTTTTCTGCTTTCTTTCTAGTGAACTGAGTCATGGATGAAAGAAAAAAAGAGGACAAGAGAGATCAACTGAGAAATACATGTCCTGTACACCAAGAACTAATTTAATAAGCAGCCTCTCCCTGCTAGTAAGCGATTAAACTAAATTGCCAGTCTAAACTTTTCTATACTGCATTTCAAATGTCAACACATTACATTGCTATTCCTCTTAATTTCTCACAAAGAAAATGCAAAATGAATTCATTATGCTGGAGTAAGTGGAAAAAATGATGAGTTTCTCCAGAAGAGTAGGCAATGGGGAGAGATTGGGCAAGGCGATTATATTGAGATATTTGAATAGCTGGCCATTAGCAAGAGGATCCCCATTACTTTGCTGATAATTATATCCTCTTCGCTATGACTTCCCAGTGGAATAATACAATGTTCCCAGTGCAGGAGATAATGAAAAATACCATTCAGGTGGTACATATATGCCAAGAATAGTGTGTTGTATTTCTTCCCTTCCCCCACCATGTAGACTGCAATAGCGCACACCTACGCGATATGTTAATGCGTGTTTGGTTGTTCGGGGCTGTGTACAGGGCAAATAAATGTATCTTGAAAATGGAGCTGGCAGTGGAATATCATTCTCCCAGTGTAATTATCTCCCGTGTTTAGTGGGCCCGGTGTATTGCTGAGTACATTTTTGTTAGCTATTATGTAAATGACTTTCAAAGCCCACCACACTGTAATAATGAGGACTTTGGAAGGGATCTTACAGAGATGAAGTTATTCCCTTTTTCAAAGAGAGAGTAGTGGTGGTAACTAGAGCTCTATGTTTCTTCTAATTAATCCATCATTTTGCAGACACGTTTCCGTTCAGCAATCAACGAAAATGAAACAAACAAACAAAAAAGGAAAGAAGGAGGGAAAATACAGCACAAGAAGAACACCCACTCATTTACAGTAACTATTTTTTTCCAACTGATACATAAAATCTCTCATGTGTTATTGCTGCCTTATCACTTCTTGGCATTTTTATTGCTGTTCTATTTTCAGTTTGGGGGAATCTTGCTGCATACTGTATATCTGTCTCAGATTCATTAATTTTCACAGAAAACTGAATTTGCATCAAAATACTTTGCTGTTTGGCTGTTGCTTTACATATCTTGGGGCCTCATGGCTTACATAAGAACTTTGTCTTCAAATTATTTACAAGAGGGGAGAAAAGTTATGCCATTGAAATTGCCCAAGTTTGAATACCGTACAAGGCAGTAAAATTATGCTGTTAGTTCCTCCTATGAAAGGGTTATATTGGACAACCCATGTCATTGGTTTAGTTTGATTTGGTTTTTCTACRTTCTAGTATTTAATAAGAACCACAAATGAATGTAGGTGAAATTCARTAATGACCTGTGGTAACCAATTTTTCATTGTACTTGTTCCCATAAAAAAAAGAGTTTTAAACATTTAGAAGTCATACAAAAMCAATTTTTTAAAATATTGATAGACACATAGAAATATTCACTTGGATACTATTAATGTGTCTTATGAAGGAAGCTGATAAAWATTTTTGGGGCTGGATTCCCTTCTTACTTATCGTACACTCACTCTGACATAAATTGGAATGGCTTTGGTGAAGGGAGAATAAATAATTGTTTCTTTTTGCTTTTGTTTTGAGGTTTGGCACCGGGGGGGAGGTTAAGATACCAGAGAGGAGCTGGATCACTTTCCGTGGTCTTAAATTCCACCTGTTACACAATTAAATTATTAACTTCCTTTTGAAGGGAACTTTCCCCCTGTAAAAAACGGTGTATCAGTGGATGGAAAAATAATCTCTAACTTGTCCAAATTTTTTTTCCACAAAGGATCTGAAAGTGAGGCAGAAACTCCTGGCTGTCCTTCTGCATGTGGGCATCTGTATTGATAAAACTTTCAGAGGAGATAAACATCTGCAGTTTCAGCTGGCACTGTCAGATGTCTTGAGTATCCAGAATATATGAAAATCATGCCCTTTGGAATAGGAGCTGAAATGAGGATATGGAAGCTTACCATTTACACAATAAATATGGAGAAATGTAGCTGCCAAATGCAACAACATTATAGCATAGTTGCAAATAAATAGTTGTGTGAGCACCTTCAATGATCAATAGGTCCTGCTTCCTATGGTTTGGTGTATTGACTTTCCCTCCTCTTGTTCTCTGTCTTGTGCCACTACACACCTTCCTTTTCCTCCTGTAATTCCTTTTCCCTCTTTTTTTCATTTTATCTTCCACTTTCTCAGCTGCTTTCCTTTTGATTAAAACTCTCTTTTCTGGGTGTTTTGGTTTTTGTTTTTTGTTTTTTTTTTTTTTAATATTCTTTTTCCTCACATGGATTTGTAGTTCCTTTGTGCAAAGAAAAGCTTTAAGAAGATTGTGAACACTCACTGCTCCTTTACTAATACTTGTTTCTTAGGGAATACTAGTTGTATAAGCAATGTGTGTGGACACTGTGTATGAATTGAGAACTTTGAATCCTAAGTTAAAATGATTGCTTGCTTCTACTTTTCTTCCTCTGTCAACTTGACATATGAAATGAAAAATTACCAGAAAATTTTTATATTTGGCTAAGCTTGTGATCCCCAATCTGGCCTTTTACAGCAAGGACAGACAGGACACTTCTGAATAAAGATTCTTGATCAATAGGCCAAAGCAATAAGTTTTCTTGTGTTTCCCCATATTTATGTAGAACATGTGATCTGAAAATGTAAGTGTTGTGCAAAGAACATTTCAGCTATTTGATAACCTTGGTGGTAACTAAAGAGATGTAAAAGCTTATGACTTTCTGGAAAGAGTGAACTTTTTCTATCTGTAACACATATTACAATTAATATGCATACATGTCTTCCAAAGAGTATCAGGTTTTGGTGAGAACACACTGAAAGAAAATCTGCTTCCACACGTTATGTATAAATTAGATGGMTGTCTTAGACGGGTAGAAAGATTAGATAGAATGTTATTTCATAATGGGTTTTATTTTTTATTTTATTAATATTTGCTTAAATTCTTGCTTAATATTTCATTTCATTAGTGTTATGCCTAATGTTTTTTCAATTAGTTTGGAGGGGTTTTTTTGTGTTTTATGTAACACATCTTGAAAAGCTTGGACAGAATCATGGAAATGGAATAAATCTGTTAACGTCAATCTAATTGTGCAATCTACTCAGTGGTCTTGAAAATCAATCAATACAAAACATGTTTTACATATTTCAATATGAATTTCCTCCTGTCACTCAGCAATGGTTACTCACCATAAAAATGTATGTTTTCAACAAAGAAGTCATGAACTTTGAAGACTGGAATTTTATTCTGCAATCTGTGTTCAAGAAAATAATTTTAGCTTGCCTTACAAATGACCTAGAGAGGCCTCCTACTGAAAAGTGATGGTTTTCATTCTCCATCTTCAGTCAAATTTTAGCATCCTTCCTGAGGGAGCCAGCTGTCACTTGGTTAAGGGTTTGGAAATCTAGGCACTAGCCTACTTTTATTTCATCAAGACAATTCAGATAATGTGGATACTTCCAAATAGCTATTAGAGAGAGTGTTAGCTTCCACTTGGTCATTAAGGCTGGGATTCATCTGACTAAATGTAGACATCAGTGAGGTAGCCACGTATGTTTTATCTTGTCACCCCAGCCAATGAGGGAAACAAGGTCATGATTCATCTTGTCCTTAAGAAGATGTTCAAAATATATCAGATGAACTACTATTCCTCTCCCTAGACTATAATGGAGCCTACATGAATGTCTCAGAGGTAGCTGTCCAGTGTAGATCTCTAAAAGTAAAGATGATGAATCACAACATAAATATTTGGGTTTTTTTCTATAACCTCTGAACCATTTATGTTAGATTTCTCTAGACTATTTCAGACTAGCTGTTTAAACACTCTTTAAGCCTGTCCTAGTCTGACTTTTGAGTCAAAGACAAAACAGGCAACTCTGAAGGGTCATTCATCTGACCCTGTGTGAGGCATCTGAGCTTATTTGTTGATTATTTATGTTTAATTTTTTATCTTGGAGTATGATTCTGCCCACAGATGTTTTTGGCCTAAAAGACATATCTAAATTTAACATCTGTCCCTGTCCTTGTTGTGTCACAGAATGTAGCCACCACTGTAATGCCCAAACCTTGTTTCATGTCTTTCGAATATTTAGATCTTCAAAGATTTTTAGGGAACTATTTAGACATATACTTCAAGATCTAATGACATTGCACTACCGTTATATAATACATGCCCAGACCTTGTTTAAATGATATATGTGAAGCCTTGGAGCTCTTGGCACCTGATCTTCACTTTCTTGGAAGCCCATTCTTTGCATTCCAGACCTGTGCCTTCTTATCAATTAGGTCGGCATGTGCTAGGTATGTGATATATACTGTAATGCCGTCACTGTATCATCTGTACGAGTCACTTTTTACTTCAGTCAAAAGGTCAGCCAATTATGTCACTACTACCAACTTTCCCAACAGCAGCAAGAAAGCCAGGTGATGTTCCTATGCAACACAGCGAATCACCAATATTGTGCTTTCCATCTTGAGAGTAATGGGAAAAATATCCCAAGGGCCATCAACTTATGAACCCATCCAAGAAAATCTTTCATCTGAAGTGATACAAATAGAGTTAAGGGGAGCCCTTTCAGAACAGACCAGCTATCTGCACATTTTGGTTCTCATTATTTAGCAACAACAAGTGAAAGGTGCTACAGAAAAAAGGTTTACACAAATGAGCAAAGAAAGAACCAGGGAAAGATCTGTCAGCTTGTCCATCCCAGAAAAAAAGCAAGCAAACAAAAAACCAAAACAGGAAAATCTCTCCCCATGTGCATACAGTGATCATTATCAACAGTTAAAAGACTATGAAAGTAATTTTGAAAAGTAGGTCCTGGAAATTCAGTTTGTAAAATCAATTCTTTATTTTTCCAGGGACAGGTGAAAGGGGAAAATCTATGAAACAAGAGTTAGTAGGGGTCCCATCAAACTTGTAAATGGGGGGAGGGTCATTTGATCATCACTGCTCCTATTACTGTGCATTTTACTGCCCTCTTGGTAACAAATTTTGCATTACTACTGTCTCTTTCTCTTTTATATATGTCTTTTCCCATTTTATATACACATCCTTTGTTCAACTCTCTCTGGCCAGGACGTCTGTGACATTCCAGGAGCACATGTCTTTATGACTGATATGTACAGTAAATATGCTCAGTTCAGAGAACTTGCTGTAAAAGGTCTACCCCAGCTGTCTCCATGTCCTCCCTGATGTCCCATCATTGTGAAAAATGGCTACCTTAAAACCAGGACAGAAACAAATTTCACAGTGGTGGTCTTGTGCTTMATTTTAGCATTTACAGCAGCATTGGGATCTGACTAGAGAACCCAGGTTGTACAAGGTCAGGGTATGTGCTAGCACCACACTGTACAGACAAGATCATAAACACTCTGCTGAATTTGGCCTATGCTCTTTGATAAAATATATTAATTAACATAGACATCAAAGAGTTTAAGAAAATGTCCCTAAATCTGCTCATCCCAGCATCAACCACTCTCAAATACAATCATAGGTTTTGGGGCTATTTTAAGGGTTGTTTTAAGGGCTCTAAGGGTGTAATTTAATAACTGAGATTATTTGAATTCTGAGTTATCCATTCTGCTAAACTACCATGATTCTGACTATTTTCCAAATCATGATAAACCTCACTGAAGACAAAAGAGTTGCACCATTTATCTCAAGTTTGAATGTGCCTTTTATTTGTATTATCATGTCTTATGATAAAATAAAGAATACAATTGCAGCAAAAATGTGTCTTACCCACATCTGGAGGTGAGAAAAAAGTTGTTAATAAATTTTGTTACTAATAGTTGCTACTCTTTGTCATGAGCAGATATTCTATGTTTTGTTTGKTTGGTTTTTCTCTTATCATCTCCTGAAAGAGAAACCTGAGTGCATTAAAAATGTTGGTCTAATAGTGTATGACACAGAGTTGGGGAATGAACAAAATAAACCAAATTGTTCAGCATTTTAATTACATATTTTCTTTCTGGAAGCTTAGATATCCTTGGGTATAGGATATTCAAGATAAGGGCTGATATTTTGTATATGACACAGTGTTCTGCTTACACACCAGAAAACAGGTTACGTGAGACTGTGGCAGCCTGTGTTATTAAGATGTGTACTACTGGCTAGGAGCTAGGAGATATCAGGTCTTTCTAAATTCTCCAAGCTTAGTGCCTGAGAACAACAATGTCTGGTTGTTTGCATCAGTACTTTTGGTACCAATACTATTCTCTAATCCTTCACAAATGTAATTGAGCTAGAATGTATTAATCCATGAATTTGGATTAATTTCCTTCTGTTACTACTTGAAGTGGGATCCATAGGACATTTCCACAGTCTAGTACTGCATGGTATATTATTTTCACGCAATGGGGAGCTTTCCTCATGGACATGTCTGCCTGGCCTTTCATGGTTTCATAGACAGCAAGATCCAGAGACGTCAAACACAACCAAAGTCAAATTTGTACCTTGTAAATGGTCTCGTATCTTCAGTCAGAGGATATAGTCAAAGACTCTTGATTTTATTACTTAATTTCTGTTCTTTTAGAATTTCCTCTGAAGAATTTTAGTCTCCATAAACAAATGTGTTCCTGTGGAGACATCAAGCACACATCAAGTGAAGACTGAAGAAAGCATTCTTCAGATTGTCAACCAGCTTGTCTGGCTCTGAGTTTCTTCATAAGCTTTTCAAATATACCTCTGCAAAATACGTAAGGAAAACACTCCAAATCTGATTTTTGACTCTTTGCACAGTGTTGGTGAAGAGACAAGGGTGGAAAATGGTGTGGCTTTTAAATTTCTTTGCAGTTCCCTTGCCATTGCAATTCATTTATTACGTCAATGATTGACAAACAAATTTCACAGCACCAAGGAACACTATCAAATATAAAGAGCCCGCCTCAGAATGCAGACACTGAAAATTTTCAAGTTTTTATATGAATGATTTCTGGACCGAATATGATTGAAATCAATGAGGTTCAATCAAGGTTGAAATCATTCACTCATGTGGAGGTCCTCATAAGGGTATGGCATGACACAAGTAACCACCACTGGAGGAAACAAAATATGAGAGATCAGATGGGAAAGCAATTAATGGACGATAATGGGTATACAGTGATGAAGGGTTTATATTCTGTATAAGGCCAATTAATGTAAAATACATTCTCTTTTCTTTTAAATAAAAGACAAAATGAGACAATAAAAAAAAGACAATGAAAACAAGAAGATGCTATTAATTACTTATACATGTTCTTGGTTTTGAGCACTCTAAGTGATTTCTCTAGGCAGCTCTTAGGATTTCTGATGAATACTACTATATGAAATCAAAACATCATTACAGAGAGATCTAGTTTATGCTGGTAGGTAATCCTTCCCATCAGGGAGTGGATTTCACAGCAAGGAATTTCTTCATTCAAGACGATTCTGGCCCATTCTTTGCCAGACAGTTCCGATGCCAGAACTCTTTCTGAGGGGGATAGAAGCTAATTCTGTCTCTAGAAACAGCCCCTTCAGGAGCCAGTCAGAAACCAATTGGTGTCCATGTAGAAATGTGGTTAGGATTTATCCATATGTAATTACAGTTCAAAAAGGATTTGATCCTGTGGGAAGAAATATATATATTAATTTTAAAAAACCTAGTAGGGTACAATTAAAAAAAAAAAAGTTATTTATAGCTTTCAAAAAAAAAAAAAAAAAAGCCACCTGATATTTTCAGTGATTTTCTGTTCTGCAGAGAACCCAATTCTCTGTCAAAAGAAAGTATTCTACTGTATCTAATTCCATCATATCCTGTATTAACCCTGTTTTCCCTGCTGCAGTTTAAATCCGTTACATCTAATCGTTACATCTTTATCTCTCCTTGAAGATCTATAATAATTAGTCTATCTTCCCTTGCTTATGTACCTTTCTTTTTTCTACATTTTGTAGACAGTTGCAATCTCTCAGCTGCAATGCTTGTCTCTTTCTTTAAAATATGTCCATGTTTTTTGGTTTTGTTTTTTTTTTCCCCCTAAGGAATGTTTTTCCTTTTTTTTTCCTCTTCTTTTTTTTTCTTTTTTTTTTNTTTTTTTTTTTTTTTTTTTTTTTTTTTTTTTTTTTTTTTTTTTTTTTTTTTTTTTTTTCTTTTTTTTCTCCTCCTTGTTTTTCCTTTAGTGCTTTCAGAGCAGAAACTTGAAATCTGTACTGGGAACTAAATAATTGCATTACGGATTTCTTTCTTGGGAGAGGCTGGGAGGTAGAAATAAGATTTTTTTGTTTTGAACGTTTCAGCAGCTCTAAAAACTACTTTTGAGAGGTGGGGGCGGGAAGGGGAGTGAAGCATGGTAATTTTCTGTTACTTATTCCCCCTGTAGAGACCCAACTGCCAATAGCCTCTTCCCACAGCACCACCTACAGTGGTGGTCTAGCTGCAGGCTAGTATGGGGAGAGATTAAGCTTTTGCATCTGTAGTGTTACAGTTCATGGGAGGCTCCTGCACTGCTGTTTCGGTAAAGAGATTTATGGATTTATTGGTGAATTTTAGTCATTTTGTTATCAGTCTGTAACCACAGAAATGTGCATGTGGAGACCACTGCCATCTTAGGCACTGCTGCAATTTTTACAAATCATCTTACTTGCCTGCCTTATGTCTTGTTTTATATCAAACTTTTCGTTAGGAAGAGATAAAACGACTTACATGCAGAAACAGATGGGACCCTAGTGCAACTTTAGTCTGGTCAGGCAGTGCAGAACATCACGAGAATGAGGTGGAGGGACAAGGTAGGGACTCCATAGGAGAAGGGGATCACTTGGTAGTGTAAGGTTGACATAGCTGAGAATACACAGTCCTTTGCATCCTCCTTTAGAGTCATAGAAATCTCAGGAAGAAAGAGGTGTGATCTAATCGTGGATATTTTAGGTTAGTGTCCCCAAGAGACTCTAAGTGCCTGTTGTCCCTCAGTTACGTTCTGGCCAAAAATGTCTCCCAGCCAATTCAAGGGTGCTAAGAATCAAGCTCTAGGATGAATGTCTTCATGGACAGTAAATGAATCACAAGGCTACCACCTGCTATCAGTGTAAGAATTCATATGCAGATATCACTCCAGATTCTCATCCTGTGACTCTTGGGGTATGAGATCAAAATGACAAGAAGTGATTTCGGTTTGATTAAACAGGAGACAGAACTGGGTGTTCAGTTGCTACCTCTCAGGATAACAGTGCTCCTCTTTAGCATCTCTGTATTCTTGTGTGCTAAATTATTTTTTCTTGGCAATGGCTTTTAAATTTTGTTTTGTGCGTGTGTGTTTGAAATTATCATTTCCCTTCCTCGTGTCTTTCCTTCCATCTGCTTTGAGCTGTACTTTTTTTCCTTTTTTTTTTTTTTTTTTTTTTTTTTTTTTTTTTTTTTTTTTTTTTTTTTTTTTTTTTTTTCTGGATTTCTAGATCTTTGGGATTTAGAAGTTACACACTTCTGAATTTATTGTGTTTATATACCACTTACAGATAGTTAACAGTAGGTGCAGTTATGATCACATCCCAGCTACATC
This sequence comes from Phoebastria nigripes, assembly GCA_035582835.1. Classification (NCBI taxonomy): domain Eukaryota; kingdom Metazoa; phylum Chordata; class Aves; order Procellariiformes; family Diomedeidae; genus Phoebastria; species Phoebastria nigripes. Next base: position 2,209,910 of record JAYKAV010003132.1, on the reverse strand, counting down.
TTGAAACTATGGGTGAGGTGCTGGTATAATTGCAGTTAATGGCAAAATGCCTTTGTATTTCAGATTAAAGGTCTTTCTACTATTTTTTTTCCTTCTTTTTGTCATTCTTTTATCATTTCTTTCATACTCTGAAAAACTTCCTCACTGCTCCTCTGAATAGTGAAAAACAGAGCTGTCTATAACAGACATAATCCTTGTGCTTCTCATGMAACTAACTCCACTACCTTCGTAGCRCTGCTCTTGATTTTCCTGAGTAGAAAAGGAGAACAGGCCATTATTCAAGCCACAGCTACATTATATTTAAGTCAAGTGATACTGCCACCGGTGAGTTTGTATGCATCATCTTTCCACAGCAGTGTCACAGTTCTTCTCTCACAACATCTAGTAAGAAGATATCTGTTAAAATAGGCACATCACCAATCAGTTGCACCTGTTAATAAATCACAAAGACCTCCYTATTCAAAGACCGAGCCCTCTGTTTCAAGAGTCTCTGCAATATAATGTAATATAATTCACAACTGAAGAAACTCTTCATACAGGATTACATCCATTTGCAATCTGACATTATTCAGACAGGATTGCTATATTATGCAGAGCATAATTACAAAATACTATCCCTGTAATACTGTGCTTTTGTATATATGCAGATTATTAAAAATGGTTAATCTTAAAATCATTGCACATACACTGCAGTCAACAGGGAAGAGTCTCAGCTTTTGTGCGTTGGTATAACACCATTAYGACTGGTGGACTTGAGGTCCTGGCCTTATTTCCGCTCCATTATTGTGCTGCTGTATAAAAAGGATGAAATCTGTGTCTCCATTACATCCTGCAACACTTGAGTAATTCTTCAGAAATCAAAGACGAATCTTGGATTCACATTGTTTTTTCTGACTCAGCGTTTGAATACCATTAGAGTGATAATATCTTTCTCCTTTTTCGAGTTCTGCAGAACGTCTCAAACCACAGACACAGGATCTGAAATCTGAGTCAGAACCCAAACAATTCAAAACTCTTAGGAAGTCAGAACTGCCTTTTCAGTTTCATGCAACGTTATTATAAAACAGGACCAAACAGAGGTTTCCCTTTATTCCTGACTGAAACATAAATAGACGTCTAAAATGCAGGGCTTCATRTTAATACAGACCTACTGAAAAATTAGGACACACCCTCTTAACATCTACAGGCCTTTTGACTCGGAGATGATTATCTAGTGTGTAATGATACTGAACTCAGTGGAACCAGCAAAGCTGGGAATCATCTTGCATTAACATAGAAACATGGAGCCAGTAATTCCCCGCTCTAAAACCATGCACCTCTGTAGGTTGAGCTGAACAGTGACTCAGCCAGCCTTCAGGAATGTAACCATTATCACCGACACAGCAGGATCCTAACACTGGAATCTACATAGATGGAATAAATCCATGCTATGAAGAAAAAGAAACATGGCACTAGCTGATACGGGGGAAGAAAGGAGTGGATTTTTATTTCTTATGATTATTCACTATATTTTTGAAGGGCAGTTTCATCTGATAGAATTGGGGCAGGTGAGTGGGAATGAATTCTTAAAAGAGGATTTTACTTGGTTAGGGGAAATATTTTCCACCCAACTCTGGAATATAAGCTTAATATTGTAGGTGATTATAACTGCCTCATATCTCTCATGGGCTGAGATGAATATGAAAACCTGATATCCACTTATTGCTTGCATTTGCACCAGTGTAGCCTTGTCTATCAAGTGTGAGAATGTTCTTTTTACATTTAAAATTATCTTAATAAATACACAGGAACAATGTTATAAACATTAAAAATTCTGAGCCAGTAGGGACACTGTGGGTTTCACCCCTCTCATACCCACCATCATAAATCCAACCCATCTTCTGTTAAACTAAATGAATTACRCTGTTTGTAAATGCTGAGAGAAGAATCCTACCCACGTGTGCATGATCTCCAACCACAAGTACTTCATTACAATAAAGGCAAATGATAACCGTCTTCTATACCACACACGAAGCCAGAAAGTGCTCTACAAACTCCACAAATAGATGTGAAGATTGCACAGAGCTTATCCCTTTGCTCAGCACTAAAAGCAACCACAACCTCAAATAAAACTGCAGCTTGCAACCGATTTGAAATATTATTCAGTTAAGCTCTATTTATTACCATCAAAAATAGCACACACAGGGACAGCCAAAACAGTCCCGTTTCACAAAGCACAACCGAGATCAGCTGACTGGAACTCACACTTATGTTCATTGAAGGGCCGTATTCTCATTTTGTGCTCCTTGTTTCTATTTAGAGTTAATGGTAAATGTCTTTTCCTTATCAACTGTCAAATTGTCAGAACACACTTTGTATGTTCAAGGCTGGAGGATTCAGGGGGTGTCGGAGGGAGGGGGAGGACCATCTGGTTTGTTGACAGAAGTTTACTCCCAATATTTTATACTGAGTAATTATTCAAGGTCCCTTGTATTTTGTGTCTCCCAGAGAGGAGGTATTAAAAATGTCCACTATTAAATGCTTTTCACATAGAAAGCAGGATTTTATGACCCTGTAACTGCAGGATCAGTGGTTTTACGCTCTTTAGCCTCTGCAATAATGTGTGCCTGGTTCCCCCATGCAGGCCATGCTGTGGTTAGTGTTGATTCAGTAAACAACATTTTGTTTCATCTCCACGGATATTAGGTCTATAGAGGACAGATTGCATTTACTGATAGTGCCTCATGGTCTTAAAGCACACTTGACTAATTCTAGCTATCATTTGTGGTTTGCTGTATTTTAAACAAGGGCAGAAATTTTTAGAGAGACATAAAGTAGAAGAAAAAAGAGGAAAGGAAGAGAAGAGAAGAGAAGAGAAGAGAAGAGAAGAGAAGAGAAGAGAAGAGAAGAGAAGAGAACTTTTCAATGGTATCAAAAAATGAAATGTGGGAAAACAAAGACCACAAACCCTGTTTGAGAGATTGCATAAGGGCAACATTTAAATTAAAAAAAMCAAAACACTCAAGTATCCTGTTGACCAGTGAATACTTGTAATTTCTATTGTCTTTAATGCAAAGTGTAAGGTTTGTTGATTTCCTGTTGTCTACTCTTTATATTTAGAGGCCAAGTTCATTACTCATGCAGCATCTTAATATAATATTTTCCCTCCTTTTGACTAACACACGATACCTGAAATCTCATCAGATCCTTTGGTTGACTAGCCCTGTTAAGAAGTTTATATAAGAGAGATATATGAGAAGTAAAATTGCCTGATTACTTAGCTGCCTGTAAGAATGAAGGACTGGCCTCAGTCAGAAGGTACTGACTGCAGGGATCCCTTTCAGGGCTGTGTTCCTGTTTTCTCTGATTATTCCATGCAGGAGAGATTTCCATGGGAAAACCTTATGGCAAATTCTGATCTTAACCTTGTTGTCTACCTGAGTGTAATGACACTCAGGGAGATGGGATATCTGCCCCTTCCCACTGCTGACAAGGAAGTCAAACAGTGGCAGAGGGGAAAAAGTCATAAGCCTATCCTAATCACCAAAGGGGCACTCCCAAAACATGCCAACTGCACTCCCAGAAGTTCATTAGGCAACACCAGTTCTTGAAGAACATGCTGAGGTTATGTCTTTGTGGTACCATCAGCACTTCCATGTCAGGAAAAGTAAGCGCTTTCCATACAATCATTCCCGTTGAAAAATCAACGTAAGATAGGGCAATAGCTCATTTCTGAATAAACAGCTTGGCAGGCTATGGCAAAGACAGCTTTTCCATCCTCCTGCCATCTACTTGCTTACAGAAGAATTACTTAGGGACCAATGTCAGTACTCAGTACCAAGACTCAGACATAAGTCTTCTATGAGTAGAAGTCTTAAATCTTAACATGGAGTTATTGGTTTGACCCCTTTTTCATTCTTGAGGCCTGTGCTATACACATCTGTCCTTTCCTAGACCTGTCTGCCCCAGTATGGGATTCGTATGCCATTCTTCAGAAACCTCACAACATGTGACCATTGCTTGAAGTTTGCTGGGGTCTTCTCAGAAATCATCCACTAACGTCACTTTCCTGTCCCTTCCTAACCAGGTTTTGGGTTTGGTTTTTCATTTTTTGTTTTTTTGTTAACTCCTGCAGCACACTCTAGCCAGCTTCCAAGCATCAAAGATTCAGTTTTCGGTGGCCACCTCTCCATTTATAAAATTAAGTCTTTATCACTGTCTTTGGTTTTCAGGTCTGTTTAGGAATATTCATGGTGTCAAATCCTCATCCTTGTAGAAAAAACAGAAAGGTCTTATTCCTGAGGTTGCACCATCCTCTTGTTTCAAGGTACACTTATCTGGATAGAAGATTATCTAAGTTAATTATTATCCACTGTTCCAGGTCAAAGAAAGATTTGTACCTCTCTTGACAACAGATGGCTGTCCACTCAAACACATTCAGTGACACAACACTTTCATAAAACATACCAGAATTCACACATCATGCTTGCACACATTATCTGCATTGTCATAAGAAGCAGTTAAAACAAACAAACAAAAAGGATGGAATAGAAACGTTAGAAATGTTGAATATCATGAACGAGATGTCTTTCATACCCAAGTTATCCAAGCTCAGTTTTAACCCTGAATTATCTTTGCTGGAAGTAACCTCTCTCAGTACCTGTCTTTCTATCTATTTACATACATAAATACATAAAAACAGTTGCACTCACAGACTTCCCATGACGGTAGCTAGCTATATCTCTTCCTCACACACTCCCCTCCCCTCTCTACCCCTACCAAGTAACTCCTGCTGGGGAGATGCGCCAGCCAACTCCCTTGATGTGTCCTGCCCCAGAGATGGCAGCCAGATGGCCTGACATCTGCAGCAAGAAGAGCTGGCAGGTCGCCCTGAAATCTCCCACTCAAGGGAGCTGTTGTTATGTACTGAAGTCCTTATCCCTGGAAAGACTTCTGTGAATAAAATATATAATACATGATAAAATACAATAAATCCTAAAGAAAAGGAAAGTAAATGGTATTTTGAGACAGCTTACCACAGCCTCAGAAGCAACTTTTCCCCATGGGCAATATTTGCTATGGAAGCCCACCAAGTCTGTCATCATTCGGTACTCAAACACAATATGTGCCGTAATGCACACTATGAATTGAAATTTTTGGTAACATCCATTAGAGGAGGCCATGGTATACACAAATGGTAGAACAGAAGTGGATCAACCCAAAGAGGAACAATTATAACTTATGCATACTGTATCTCTTCTCATGATCATGAGTTAAGTACATTGCACTACTTTCAGAGTACATATTTTAGGAACTTCACTGAGAATTCAAATACCTTTCAAACAGAGGCTGTTTTGCACTCCATTACTACAAGGTTAAGTAGAGAGACAGACAGACTGACAGAGTACTGAAAGAGAGAAAAATAGAGGGAAATAACATTAGTAATATAGAACACCTCTTAAAAGAGCATTTTTTTCCTAAAGCACTGAGAAATATTATAATTTCAAAGACCACGTGTGCAGGATTCAAAGTGCAGTATCCCCAAAGGAAAGATGGAATCACCCTGGCCCACTTAGAACCATCTCCACTGAGTCCCTAGGTGTTAATTCTTATGCATAACGCAGGCTTTGCGAGCACTTCCTTGCCAGAACTTTAAAGGAGATGTTCTGCTATGGGTTAAGGGGGAAAAAAAAAAAAAAAAAAAGAGATTTCCCAACAAATTGCCCTTTTAAAGTAATCTAACTTTGAAGAACAGTTAGAGGATTTGAACATTAAAATAATAAGAAGAAAAATAAAGAAATGGAGAGAGTATAGATGAAACAGCAAAGAGCATATTTTAGTATCAGTATGAATTTGCTGAGTATCGCAATCCTTTTGGGAGAGCTATACATGTATCTATAAACATGCAAAGCTCAAATCTGAGCTCTGAAGGACCTCTTTATTTTAGATTCAGATCAAAACACTATCTGTGCACTCATTCTCAATCTAGAGTTCCCCAAAGGTGAAAACCAAGTTCAAGGTTAATTTTGTTGCAAGACAGCTGTTTCTCCTTTTGTTAAATTCAGAGATAAAAAGCAAGCAATATCTGGTGAAAAAAAGCACCACCAACATAAACCACTCAAACCAATCCACAGGTCAAATATGTTACATGCATATTTGTCACCTTTTAGTTGTCCAATGCAATATCCACAAACTCCTCAGTGTTTTCCCTTATACACAGCTAGGCAATAGGCTCTAGCTATTTTATACAGCTACTGGTAACATCTCTTGCCCAGAAGGCAGTGACAGACAGAGAGAGAGCAAACAAATAACTTTCACAGTTTTTGTGTTTTCCCAGCTATCAATCAAATTCCCTCTGACATTGCTTCATTTATGGATTATTGCAAAAACACTGAAACAATGTGCAATGATAATGTTGTAAAGCTACAGAAATGAAATTGGTAGGAGTAACCCATTTCTCACTGTGTTCCCAAGCACCTCTCCACTCTGAATCCCCAGCATTGTTTAAGCTTCAGTTCTATATAAGAAAGCTAATCAAATGACACTCAGGAAAATTGACTTGGGTTTTCAATCTAGTTTCAGATCTCTATTGTACTTATTTCAAATAGCATTTGTTATTCTCTGCATATCCTTAGGAACATGCCCTGTCAAGAAATGCCGTACAACTTCAAACCATGTTTTTTCCCACCTCTATAACTTTTTATGTATTCCCTTTTTACATTTTATTACAGCATAACATCTAAAAATGAAATAAAGATTATAGGCAACGCTTCAGGACCTGTAGTTCTATGGCTTGCCCTGAATATCAAATCTTGTTGATAGGAACTTGCTGCTATACCACTGTAAATTGCCAAAATCTCCCCACTGACCATCACTGTAATTATTTCTGTTTGGAAATGAAAGATTTGATCGGCAGAGCGATTTTTCTTTTCTTTATATTTCCCACTCCCTTTCTTGTCTATCTTTCCCCCATTCACCTGGACTGTGCATTTTCTCTTGATGGGGGATTTGAAGATTAAATCTGTATTTATTTACCATAGTTATCTCTAGAAGTAAAAGAAAACAACAGATTGCAGAAAAAAAAGAAAAAGAAAACAGGGGAAAATGTGAAGGAGGGAGGGAAGAAAGGATGGGGAGAGAAAATGCACAGAACAGTCATCCCAGCTACTAATTTAACAGAGTTTTTGTCTTCCCAAAGTGCAAAAAATGAAATAAAACACTGGGTAGTCACTCCCTTTGCATCCAGCACCTGGGGGCGTTGGTAGGATTGCTACTGAAATCTAAACCACACTTCCACTGTGTATCTACAACCCTTCATTGCATAAATGTATCAGAATCTGAGCAATAGGTCAAATTTAGTGGCAACATAAGCCGGGTTTGAGGAGTAAGTTACAATTCAAATCCAAACAAATCAGAAAAGACAAGTCAACACATCAGTAAAGAAGAATCAGTGTCAAAGCATGAAGTAGAAGTGCATGCTGAGGGTACGTACAAGGGGAAGATTCAGGGGGTTTTGTGTAGGAACCAGGTTCAACTCCAAGGTCAACATCAGAGTGGCACTAAATGGGAGTAATTTCTTTGTGTCACAGAAAAATGGCAGGGAGGAAAACTAGAATTTGTTATTGTTTTATTTTCCTTTAGACTTTGGACTGAGACTCAGGTGTTGTGCAGCCTCCATTTCCAAGACTGCTATTGATTTTTTAGGGGACAGAGGAGTGCTGCCCTCTGCCTGGGCCTTCATTTTCTCCTGAGTAGATAGGAATAATAATGCTCCTTTTTGTCCTTGTTTCTTTAAGGGACATCTACCCTAGGCAATGCAGTATAGTGCAGKAAGTAGATCTGCACCACTGGAAGATTCTACAAGAGAAAAGAATGATGTGGTCCTATGCAGAGATGAAATTTGGAGCCCTAAAAACAGTGTAGGAATGATAAGAGAGCGTTATTCCAGTGTGCTAACGAGGATTACTAAGAAGCCTTTACTAAAGCATCACACTGATGGGTCTAACCAGCTTCCGAATCTAGAGCTTGTTGCTTCTCTGGGAGATCCTCATAGGGGTTTCTGTTTCACTGTGTTGTTTAGAGATGCCTCAAAGCTGAGAATAAGCTTGGGAGGGGCACCAAGAGGGTGTTTTTGGGTTACAGAATTATTATTTTTTTATTTATATGCCACTTGATGTTTAAACTAATTTGCTTAAAAATTCATGAAGAGGAAGTCTTTTAATAGAAATGTGCCAAACCTTTCAATGACTGGCAGACTGGGGCAGTCACTGGTCCATGAACAATGTGAATTCTCTACTGTTGTGAGATGTATACACACACACACACACACACACACATATATATATTTAATTCCCCTGAAAAAAAGCAGATTTTTTCTTTACCCCATTAAATATTAAATGACAGAGAATTCAAAAATCAATCAAACAAAATATTAGTACAATATTAGAACAGCTGAATCATCAGTTTCTTTAAGTTATACTATATAAGGATAAATATAAATCCAAATGTAAATATTTATATCTTTACATAATATCAGTTTATTGATAAAACGTATTCATTATACAAGCAGATAACTCATGCACATAATATGCACATATACATTTTAGATAAATGCACTTCAAATGAGGATTTATATAATACCCAGCAGAAATACATATGACCTGTTTATCATCTATCTTCCTTTTCCCCTTTTTAAACACAGGGGCAATGTTTGCTCTCTTCCATTTTTCTGGTACGCTCATCCCCAAATTTTCAAAGCAAACCTCTAGCAACCCTGAGACTGCTTCAAAGTTCTTTACGGATCCTGATGTGAAATGCAACCAACATAAAAACAGAACACATATGGATATACATATACGTATACTTATCCTAGTGCCCTCTGACTTTCACTCTCTTAGGGTGAGTACCTGCCCGTCATTCAGTAACATCAATTTTGTTAGTTGTCTGAGGGCAGCTGCACCCTATAACAAATTATTTAAAAAATTATGAAAAAAAGCAYCTTCGCAGAGTTTTGTTGAACAAACTCTCTCTTTGTTGCAGAAAGATCATGGTCCTTTCTTGGGCCTCTTTTAGTATTGGGTTATTTTATGAACTTTTGTAGCATGATTACATTTTGTGCATTGTTCCTTTTTTATTTTGTCTTTATATTCTTATGCTATTATCTTTATAGACTTTATAGAGTGCAGCTGCATGGCCAACACATGCCAAGACAGGACCATGTTACTGATGAAGTAGACAGCCAGGTTCTGCAGTCCTTCCTCACATTTCCACCCTATCCCTTATATTGGCACTAATAATGGTGCAGCTGCTCAGTGAACCAGATCAACCTGTTGATCTGACAGAAGAGTAATCAGTTTTTCTCAGGGGCTGGTTTGGATCAGCTCAAAAGGATTCATATGGAAAGCATAAGTGAAGTTGAAAGAATGAGGGAAGGTTTGTCATATCTTCAATTCATCAATAGCACAGATAGAGATCAACGTAAGCTGGCTTTGAAATTTCTTCTCATTTCCATTTTCTTCCTTTCTGTATTTAAGATCAGTAAAGGTGTATTGATGTAGCTAATCTTATCCCTTACTACAGTTTCTACTCTTCCTTCATATTAGGATAACTTTTTCTTTTAATATTGCTTATTAAAAGATATACTGCCTCTCTATTACTTTTCTTTCGTGACATATTGTCGACCAATTCTCTGAATTTATTGAAATATACCTTTCTGAACCCTTATTTATGAATTCTTTTATTTTCTATTCCTCCTTAACTATCATGAGCTCTATCTTTTTGTGGTGCTATTTGTCTTCTAGATTGTTAATCGGTTCCTCATTTTGGATGAGAAGATTCAATTAAGAGCCTCTGCATAGAAATGAATTATCCTCAGCACATCTGTGGGATGGTGGAAGTTTCATTCCACTAGCAAGGGCTGGTTGTTACGTGTGTACATGAATGTCTATTATGGAAACCAGTTGAGGCTGAGGTTTATCTTCCTTAAACTGTTTTTAATTTGGCTGTGTGTGGCTGAGCTAACCAACCAAGGCTTCTTTTATACTCAGTGGTGAGAAATAGACACTTTCAGATGGAAGCACCTGTTCAGGTACCATTCCTCCTTGAAGTACCTGTTTCTCTATTGRTCTCTGAAGGGGTTGAGACTGAATAATTCAGATGTCTAACTTTTAGATATCTACAGTTAGATGAAGTAAATCCAGTTACCAATGAATCAAARCCTTTCAAAACTGTAGTGAAATCAGTTCTAAATTTGAAATCTCAATTTAATCTCCTAAAGGTCATCTAGTCCAACCCCCCTGCMRTGRGCAGGGACATCTTCAACTAGATCAGGTTGCTCAAAGCCTCATCCAACCTGACCTTGAATGTTTCCAGGCATGGGGCATCTACCACCTCTCTGGGCAACCTGTGCCAGTGTTTCACCACCCTCAGCATAAAAAATTTCTTCCTTCTATCTAGTCTGAAACTACCCTCTTTTAGTTTAAAGCCATTCCCCCTTGTCCTGTCGCAACAGGCCCTGCTAAAAAGTTTGCTGCCATCTTTCTTAGAAGCCCCCTTTAAGTACTGAAAGGCTGCAATAAGGTCTCCCCGAAGCCTTCTCTTCTCCAGGCTGAACAACACCAACTCCCTCAGCCTTTCTTCATAGGAGAGGCGTTCCACCCCCCTGATCATTTTTGTGGCCCTCCTCTGGACCCGCTCCAACAGGTCCGTGTCTTTCYTGTGCYGMGGGCYCCAGAGCTGGACRCAGTACTGCAGGGGGGGTCTCACCAGAGCAGAGTAGAGGGGCAGAATCACCTCCCTCGACCTGCTAGCCACGCTGCTTTGGATGCAGCCCAGGATACAGTTGGCCTTCTGGGCTGCAAGTGCACATTGCTGGCTCATGTCCAGCTTTTCATCCACCAGTACCCCCAAGTCCTTCTTGGCAGGGCTGCTCTCAATCCCTTCATCCCCCAGCCTGTATTGATTCTGGGGGTTGCCCTGACCCAGGTGCAGGRCCTTGCCCTTGGCCTTGTTGAACCTCATGAAGTTCACACGGGCCCACTTCTCSAGCTTGTCCAGGTCCCTCTGGATGGCATCCCGTCCGTCAGGCGTGTTGACTGCACATCTGTCTGATGAGTTCTGTTCTTACTTTAATATACGAAATGCAGTTATTTATCCCTGTTTTATACCTTCAGGAAGCGACAGTGGCCATGAAAATGAACAAGTAGATTTGTTTTGCATTTGTCTCCTTCTTGTTCTCTTAAGACAGACAAGCAAACCTTAATTCTCCTCTCATGCTCCCTCTCTCCTGATGCTACTACAAAGTTATGCCCAGTTATTAGAATATGTAATTCACTTTGTCTTTCAACATTATTCTTAGATGGCCAATATATTTTTGCTTGTGTTCTGTTTTCAGGATAGCTGTAAGAGACACAGCCATTGAGTTTTCAGTAGTCGCTATACAGGGTCATGCTCTTCTTAGTACTACTGTTGTCCATCATGTATGTGGACTCTCAAGGACAGATTCATATCACCCAGGACACTGTCAGATCTCAGTAGGCTGAAGTCGAATTACAGCAGTTTATACCTACTGAGAACCTGCATGCTGGTCTTTTCATTGAGAAAGGAGGCTGTGATTTAGGAACATTCTGAATAACAACAAAATAAGGTTTGTTGTTGTTGTTATTGTTAACTCTAGAAGAAACATTGAATTGCGTGTATTAAACCAGTCAGTACTGGACTGGACTTCATGTGGAACTGAAAGCTGTCATTTAGAAATTAGGACTTCTGAGTCCTGGTCCCAATTCTGACAATCTGGGTTACTTTCAGCAAAACACGGAATTTCGGTTTCTCAGTTTACCTATCTGCAGTCTAGGCATAATGTTTTGTCTCATGGCTCTTTCAAGGCTTAATTAATGAATGCATGTTTTACAGCTAGTTGAGAACCTCACATAAAAGGGTCTATAGAAGTGCAAAGCATTATGTTGCAGGAAGCCTGATTTTCTTTTCCATCAGAAAAACAAGACTTTGTGCAGACTTAATTGGTTTTTTTAAATCTATAAAGAGGAATAAGAAAACTGAGCCTATCTAAGTCTCCCTACTGGTAAATAAAAAGGAAAAGAAATAAAGACTAGAAGCAAAGAGAGGATTTATAATAAAATAAATAAATATATCCAAAGGGTAATACACAAGTAACTGTTAAAACAAGAAAATAAAGTGCCAGATTTTCTGAGCTATGAAGTGGTAGATGAATAGAAATAAAATTTTTGTTTATGACAAGGTTATGGAAAGGAAATGTTGGAAAGCATCACATTTTAATCAGTTATCCTCACTCAGTTTCATGATTCCAGGAGATATAGGAGAGTTTAAGAAGATCAGTGAAGCCAGAACCATTCTCTCTATGGTGTTAGTCATTTAATACTTGATATAAACATTAGGGAATCATTCTGCATTACCCAAAGGAAAAGGGTAGGTCTTTTATTTTGAGTCAGTTGGAGAAGACTATAATGGTAGTCAGTATCAGAAGATTAAAACCAAATCCCTTACAGATGGAAATCAGCAAAGCACCATCCAGAATAGCTCCATTGTGCAGCTATGCCAATTGATGCCAGCTGAGATCTGGTCTCCAAATATCACTGTAACTTTGTTCTGGCCATTAGGATGGCCAAAAGAATAAGCTTTCTTATGGGTTTTCAAGGACTTGGTGTGTTCAGCCAATTTGCTAATACTCCTTTTACAGCATTTTCTCATCCCATTTTGTTGTTTTTTTGTTACCAGCTAAAACCCAAAAGCATGACAGCATGTGCTGAAAGAATGAAGCCAAAATGAACTGGTGTGTTATGAACCCTAAAATAAAGTTTTTCAGGTTATATTGTATGTTCATTTGGGGCATTTTGATTTTTAATTTCTAACTCTTGTGGTTTTTAGAATTGGTTGGGAAAATGAAAAACTATTTTTGTAGTATTTTTTAAATGTCAAAGCTACTTTATTCTCATTTGTTCAAAGTCAGATACACTCTTAGCCTAGTTTCCTGAGAATATGGAGTATATACAGTTTTGACACATGCCTTTGCATTTACATGTGTCCCTTTCTATGTTTTGCACCCAAATCTAAGAAAAATGTGAAGAATAATGTGATATTAAGTTCTTCCAAAAACCACAAAAATTTATGGATGCTTAAAGGAGAGAGAAATCTTTTATACATGGAAACTTCGATGCAATTTTGCATCCTGACCAAAACCATCCTGCATTAGCTATCAGAGAATCCATGCAGTTGGCTTTGCTCCACTCAGTTATTTTTGCTGTTTTTCCCAACTTGAGAAATTTTGTTTAAAACATGAAAAGCAAAACATGATTCTCTACTAAAAACAACTGTTGTTCAGATGAAGGCAATTATCTTGATTTTTCATATGGTTTGTTAGGTTTCCTTTTTGAAAAGGAGGCCTTCCTCTTTGWGTTCTTAAGAGTTTACTTTATAATCCTGTGAATCACAATGTTTAGTCACAGATTTTTGTTTCTGTCAACATTCCATCAAATGATGGACCTTATTTCTCTTGTAGAGAAACCAACTATAGGTCAGTGCTGTCATTTTGGTCTCCATGTGGTACTTATCTTTGATGACTCTCAGCTGTGATCTAGAAGCAGCAGAGATGTTTCTCCACACTGACCAGCCGTCATCACTCCCATTTCAGAATCAGGAAGGAAATTAGAACTAAATAACTTTGACTTTGAATGGTAGCCGGCATAGAAGAGGGTGACTATGGTGATCACGAGTGTAAGAACATATTTTATATGAGCAAGAAGTAAAGTTGCTTCATTTGTTTAGCCCTGAGGGAGCTGTTCTCAGCAGTCCATGACAGGCAACTAAAAAGAACAAGTCTACTGTCAATAGGCTTCAAACTTCTGAACAAATGTTCAATCTTCCAGTGCAAAACTGTAGAGGACTGGCAGTCTGAAAAAACTAGAAAACAGCTAGCCAGCAGATCAACAGCTGACTGGTACAAACATATCAGAGTTAAACATCGAAGACAACTCCCTCTTCCGAAGGACAATATATGCCCCAGATAGGATGACACCAGGCAAAGAGCCATCTTTGGGAGTAGAAGGATTCGAGAATTTAACTCATTCTAAAAAAGAAGCTTCCAGGGTCATGAAATTTATAAGTACATATGACACTAAGGAACTAAATTTAATAACCAAGATAGTCCATTCCAGTCTTTCTTCCTTTAAGGACTGATTTTGAATGCTATGTAGGTGCTATGCTTCCTTTGAGTTCAATGAGAGTTACTAAGTGAATACTTCTGTGGCTTTAGGCCTATGCATTAATGGATTAACTTTCAAGATGTTTCATGAACATGGACACTTTTTGACTAGGTAAACCAGAGATGAAATGTCCCACAGCTCATACCCAACATATTCATCATGAAATTATACATTAGGAAATGTTTTCCTTTCTCTTTTTATTCTCCTAGGAAGAATGAGAACATATACAGAGCAATGCTGTAATGACACAAAAATATGATGGCTTAATGAGTCTTTTCATTTCTGTTCCCTATTCTTCTTGTGTACATTTTACTTAGTGCACATAAAAGTAGCAAACGGAAAGGTAGGGGCATGAACCATTATATCTCTGAAGCTCATATGATGAAACTGGTTTATGAGCTCATGGTCACTTTTTGTTTATATTCCACCAACAATTTTCTTTATAACACAACTAAAGATTGTGTAAGGCAAATTCTTACATGCAAATGAATTACAGAATTATTATCTTTGGAAGAAAATGCTAAGCTTTGTCCATCTTTTGCATGTATTGGGAGGATCATGATGGTGAATTTAACAACTGGCTCGGTGCATTTAGTTATTAAATGCATCTATGCCTGAGAACTGAAGGTAAGAATATGCCAGACAATGGCAGAAAGGATCCAAATAGCTGGAGTGGAGAAAGAACAGCTCTGATTGCTTTTATATGGATCCTACATTAAAGAACCCAGTGGAGCTGAATTGTTCCCTGTGGGGCTTAAAAGTTTGATTTTCTTTTTTCCTCCATACAGGAAATTATGGTGATTGCAAATCCTAAAGCACTAAAGTTATTTAGAATAGAAGCTGTAAATATATACAGTAGAAAATAGGCATTTTCCTTGGTTTATAGCTCCAAAGGATTAAAGTAGGATTAAAAAGAGAAGAAAATAGATTTCAAAGCTGTTATGTTTTCTAACAGTAAGTGACACGACTTTTTTTCTGGAGGAAAGAGTTGGAAAAAGCAAAAACAAAAGAAGAAATAACCACAGACAATAAATAGTGAAATAATAAAATAATTAAAACAATATTAACTGTAGCGACATGCACACATACATATGTACACATATATGTTTATAGATATATATGTACCTTTATACAGTTAAAGCTTACATTTGCACAGGAACTTTTCTCTAAAGGAACCAAAGCTTCTAATTAAATAATGTACTGGGCATCCACTGTAGAATCAACTAATGTTTGCATTATCACTTTTCCAGTTTAATTTAAATAGTGTGCTAAAGTAAACAGAGCTGAAAACAGCTTACTAAAGATACTCTTGGAGGGTGTGGAAGAAGTAGGAAAGTATAGTGGTAAATTCTTAGGAGCTGGAAATGTTCTATATTGTTTCCTTTCTAATCTCCAGAATACAAAGAAGCTGGAAATGTAGAAGAATAAAAACCACCCACTTTTACAAAGCAGCATTTAAAATGTATGCAATATTGTGTGCAGAATATAAATTCTAGCCACCCTGAGGCTGCCTTACCTTCCTTCAGGGGCTGGTCAGGGCTGAGAATGCAGGAGGCACAAAGGTACCGAATGCCATTTTAACCCCTCTCCCTTTTGGTTTCTGTAGTTAGGGAGTACTGACCCAAAACTCACTGGAGCTAATAGGAATCTTCTTACTAAGAGGAAGAGAATAATGGGAAACAGGGGCTTTCAACTCAATTGAAGTTGATGGAGCTTGAGAACATGCAACATCTTGCGGCCGGTGCTTAGCACCAAGCCAGATGAGCCTGAAGTTCCTTTCCATTTCGTGGCTGAGAAATCTACTTGGATTCCCAGCAGCCATTAATGTGGTAAAGGTCCACTCCACACCTTTGTCGCAGAGTGATTCCTGAGAAATTGTGTTGTAGTTAGATATGTTTTCAGAGTGGTTTTTTTTGAGAGGAATAAAATACATACACAGAGTCTACTGACAACATGCAGTGAAGTGTGCCTGCTATTGAGCACTCAACAGTGTACTTTATGTGGCTGTGAACATTTACATCAGGATTATTTAGTATGCCCAAATGGAGTGGCATAGCTGGGGATGACTCACTGTTTCAACGAGGGCATTAGTGGAGAACAGAACCAGCAGAAAGGTCATCCTGATTCTGCACTTTCTGCATGGCTTCATCAGTTGCATCTCTACAAAGGATTGCAGACCATGTACACTCCCTGAGGTGAGTGAGAAGGAAACTCAGAGCTCATTCCGTATGAGTACCGACAGTACCCATGGTAGATGAAGCACAGATGAGATGAAGCAAACATATGAAACCTGGGAAGAAAAATGTTCTGACCAACTCCAGTATTGTTTAACAACTGACCAAACAGGGCCCAGCAGAAAAGGAGAAGGCAAGTTACACATCCCTATCAGATCTAGAAAGAGACTGTTGTGACCATCTAAAGCTTCAATTACAAAAAAATAGAAAACACAAAAAAGTCTTTTTGACTATGCTGCAAACGACTTTCACCTGTAAATACAAAAATAGGTAAACTCCCCCCAGCTGCTGAATATGAGAAGGCAGGATAATACTTATGTTTGACAGTTCCTCAAGTGTGAAGTAAATTCCACATACTCATATTTACCCCAGAAAACCTCTGAGGACCTCCCTACGTTTCTACAAGAGGTAATAAATGACTGATTCTCCTCATTGCACCATGGCTTATTCAGGAGCAAAAAGGTACCCTTTAGGGCTTTTGAGTAGCCTGATTTTTATCACAACTTGAATTATGTGGAATTTTTCTCTCAAGACCATAATAAGACTCCAAGCAAGCTCCCCTTCCTTCATTCCCCATGCTTACCCTAGACATGGGGTCTTTTACACTGGGAGATGTGACAGAGGCCATTATATAGCCAATGTGCTGACTTTACTAGCTTTCTGAAGCTCCGTTTTGTGCATAGCAGGGAGGATATTCCACAGTGGCCAGTTCCATGGGCTATAAGGCCGCTTTTCGCTGCCGCAGCACCATAAAAGAGCCATGGTGTAGCTGAGAATTGTGCCTTACAACTGTCTGTGCCACTGGGATGCATCCCTTTGGAGGGATTAAAAYGCCTAAAATGAGGGATGTAATGCAACAAGGAGAGCACATAGAAAGACAAGAAATATAAAAGGGAGAAAGGGGAGGAAGTGATTTTGAAGAGGACTAATAAAGTATATGTCACCCCGCTGATTGCTTTTTCTTTTCTTTTCTTCTCTCCTTTTTTTTTAGCTTAAAATGCTTCCCGCTCTCAAGCATCTAACTTGCCAGCAAATGAATTGCACTGAAAATCTCTGTTAGTATCCTATTAAAAAGGTGAAGTTTTAAAGGCATTTCGTCCCATTATAAATTTCAAGTGATGAAATATAAAAGTAAATATTTTTGCCAGTCTAGTCTGCCCTTTACAGTCCTGCTTTCCTCTAGAGAGACAAAATCTGCTGGCTCTGGATTGGATCCATTTGCAATTGCCAACAGATTCTCTCTGATGAATCTTCAAGCAGTTGAGTCAGGTTGGACAGGCAAAATGTCCATCTGTACCATCCCTGATGGATGTAACAAAGCTTGGAATGCATTCACAGTACCAGAGCAGAAATCAAGGGAGCAGAGAACAAGTGGAAATGCTGATCTTTATTTTATTTTATTTTATTTTATTTTATTTTATTTTATTTTATTCTTATTCTTATTCTTATTCTTATTCTATTTTAATTTAATTTAATTGTCTATGTTTCTCTACATGTAAACAGTGAAGTCCTTTCCAAAAGCCCAACAGACAGGATGCTTAGGGGAAAATTTTTTGAAGCGAGGGCAAGTCCGGGCTTTAATCGATCGGCTTCTGTTGATGTTTCTGAGAGTCATGCAGCTAAAACTCTGTATGCTGCTTTGAAAAGATACCCCCAAAATGTCACACTTCTGGTAGGCAGGCAGCTGCAGGAGATAACAATGGTACATATCTGTCTGTCTGTCTAATTTTAGGAAGATTACCTTAATCGCATCTAATGACAATGTATTCCTGGACATAATATTTCTATCAAACTAATGCTGCTAGACTAACATTTCCTATAGCCGTGCTACGTATTTTTAATTTTAATTAATATATTTTGTAGGAATGTTTTGTATTTCCCTTTTATTTTCCTCCTGAAAGAATTTAATATTTCTTCTATATCAAGAGCATAAACTAAGTCAAATCAGAATTCTCCAATTGAATGGTTCAAAGTACTTTCCTTTAAAGATTTTATAAAGTACAAAGAAAGGCTTATTCAGGGAATGACATTATGGTCTGAAATAATTTGGGCTGAATTTGACCTTTGCTGTGCGTTCCCACTCAGCATGACCTATAAAAGCCATCTATGAGACTTCTATTTCTTCTCCATGGGAGATGGAGGGGACACAGAGCTCCTGCAGAGACAGCGTATGAAGTCAAAGAACAATAGTAAGTGATTCCTTCTTGACTTGACCTAATCATGTATTAGTTCCTGTCTAGGATGATAAACAAGTCAGGAGGAAAATTATGATATAGTTATACAGTAAACTGCTTGAATCAAATTCTGAGTAATCTTAAAGTAATAATGTCTTAGGTCTGAGCAGTCTCCAGACAGAATCTTCTCCTTGTTGTAGGTCTTTGCCCTTAGCTTCAGATTGGTCATCATCTTGCTGTCTATAAATGACTTCTTAGAACAAGCTAAGGTCTGCTTTAAAATGTACTACAGTAAAATYCATTAGGGACCACCTTACTAGTAACTGACTGAAGAAAATTATTTTAATGAAACCACTTCATCTATGATGTTCCCAGAAGTGTTCTCCAAGATGGAATTAGAAGGAAGAAAAGATTTAATGCCAAATCTACTGGCTCTATGCTACCCAAACCTTCCCTTTCTCTTTGGACAAATGCACTCTTTGTCCCAGTTATAGCACTGTTTATTATAACTGATGGGTATGTTGGATCTGAACCACCACTTCTTATTCAAGCAGTGATCCTGCTGAGTTCAAAGACTTCCACCAATTCAACATGAGGTGTTTAGGGGTGTCTTTTCAAAGTAGCATATCGGTTTAGTCACATAGTTCCTGCTAACATCAAGGGAAGTTGGCTGGTTAAATCCCCATGCAAACTTCCTTTGAAAAAATTACCCCTAAAGCATCCTGTCTGCTGAGGTTTGAAAAGGGACTTCAATCAATATATTTGTTAAATGAAATGCAAAGAAGATCCATTATTTGTACCTTGGATACTGTTGCTTAATAAAGGATGTAACACAGCGATGGTTAAAACATAAGGGTTCTTATTCTGTTTGAATTAGTCTTCAAATGTTTGTCTAAAATATTCATACCTTTCACTTTACAAAACTGGACATAAAATTTCATTGGAAGAATCTTTGCTAGATGACTACTTATTAAAGCCATTCATCTAGTCAGAATGCTTGCAGACATGTATGTTAGTGTGTGCAGGTCTCTGTGTGTACATATATATATATATACACACACAGAGTTTTTATCAGTTCTGAAGATTTTGAACCCCAGAATCAGAATTCCGCAAGGTTTTGGTGAGAGTCACCTCATCTAATTTCAGATATTTAGAGGGTTATTGTCTCATTTAAATTAGGGTCTCAGATTTCTCAGTATTTAAGGGAGATGAACACTTTCAGAATCCCCCCTCTTTTTTTTTTATATATTTTAGAATATTACTATGAATCCCTAGTCTAGTATGGAGACAAATTTTTATAGACATTAACTTTGTGATTTGAGGTCAGAAGTAGTTCTTGCATAATCCACAGATAAGTAGAGGGTGGGTTTGGAATGTGAAACCTACTTTTTAACAAAAAAGCCAAATGCTTTGGAAGTGTTATTCTTCTTTGGAAGTGTTATCCTGCTACAAGTTTGACAGTTCTTGTTTAAAAAAAAAATTCCCCAAAAGCTAATGCTGTTTTTTTTTCAGGTTAAATTGACCACAGTCAGAATATTTCTGTCTGAAACGTTTCTGTTCACACTTGTCTATGCTTGCCTTAGCTCTCATGAAGACTCTTGAATATTGTAATTCAGGTAACTCAGCTGCCATTCACCAGTAGGGTCCAAACATCATGGTTTGATTAAATGTCCCATGATGCAATCTACACTCTGGTTGCACCACCGCAATTATCACTGGAACATCGTTGCTGTGGTGCATGCTAGAGGACATCATTCAGCAAGGACACGTCTGAAAGAGAGTGATGAGTTAGCCCAGCAGCTCTTAGGAATATGGGTCAATGCTAAGGAAAACTGACACGAAATATCTGATGAGGTTTCATACATGAAAACAAAATAGTGTGGGATGCCAGAAATGGTTCATTTTGATTTAAAAATGTCATCAGGAAATACTTTGTTATTTCTGAGTTTAATGTTTTTACAGAATCTACCACTATTTCTACTTTTTGCCCTAATTTGGAATAAGAACAAGTCCTGATACTGGAGAACAAACTCACAGGACAGGGAATTCACGTTTAGGGTGCTCACCTGTCTTTCTCTCAGCGATCCCGCATTTTTTCACTTAGAATCCAGGTTAATTTTTAAATCTCTCTACCCTATGTGTTAAGTGATGAGATATGACAGAAATTCCTTGTCTTATCAGTGAGCTGTATGATGCTTCAATCTTATAGTTCCAAACAGTCTAAGGCACAGATTCATATTATAGTAGGAAACTTAGTATTCAAATTACCCTGGGCTCTCATTGTACTTAAGGAAGAGTGAGTAGTACTTTGAGAGAATAACTTCCATAGTAAAATAAATATTACCTGGCTTTATAAGTTCAAATTGAAGTTATCTACATGTWAGCTACATCAGGATGCTTTTATAATAGTAGGAATCTGATCAATAGAGTTAATAGGGTTTAGGGTATGATACATCTAAGCAAATCCAGGTGTCTACTTTAGGATGACCTGAACCTCATCTGATGAAAAGGAAGAGGAAGAGGAAGAGGAAAAAAAGATAAAAGAAAGAAGAAAAAAGAAAAAAACAAAAGAAAAAAGGAAAAAGAAAGAAGGGAAAAGAGAAAAGAGAGAAGAAAAAAGAAGAAAAAGAAAATAAAATTAAAATAAAATAAAATAAAATAAAATAATAAAATTAAAAAAAACAAAACAAAACAAAACAAAACAAAACAAAACAACTAGGGGATGTTTTCCATAGTTTGACTGAGAGGTCCCAAACTGTTTGATACCTAATTATTATTGTCAGTACAAATGCATCTCTCTAGTGGACAGCAGCTACAAAGAAGGAAACTCAGATTTGGCCATGGCAACAATGACACCAGAGGACTGATTCAGACCCTCTATGTTGCCTCTAGCAACTGCTATTAGTAATTGCTCAAAATCCTTACTCACTTGGGGAGGTTGCTCACCACACGTGAAATCACATATATGTGTTCATGTGTGTATGAGGGCTTACCTCTGCCTGTACATTCAGCACACAGAAGAGACTTCCTGAAATGGTGTAGTACCTTCTTCACTAAACTAATACTGTCAGGCCTTATTAATAGAAATTAATTGTGAAGCTCCCTCATTCCCGCAGGAGGGCTTCTAAGCACTCCGTCAGAACCTGAAGTGGGAGCTGGGGTTGGAGAYGATCAGGAAGCGACATGACACCGCAGCAAAGACTGTGAGGTTTTGATGTGGTTTTGTATTTATTTTGTTGGCAGAGACGATCGTTCCTAGCCCATGTTCTGCTTCTCCGCTGTGCCCACCCGTCCTCCCCCCACTCCCTCACCTAGATTCTCATCTCTCCTTTTTTTTTTCTCCTCTCCCAGTCTCCCTCATGCCAGAGACCTGTGCAATATCATTTTCCGCATAATGAAATCTAGAGTGACATTAATATAAGTGTAATTTTATAGTGGGGAATGGGCCTAGCTGATCGTTTCTACCTGCTGTGTTTTGATGATAGACATTGGGATGTCACCATCTGTGTAATGAAATTTCACCTCCGTAATGGTTCAGATTATCAAACATTCTTCCAAGCTGTCTCGCAGAAATTTATTTATTTATTTACTCAATAAGGATGGTAAAGTTGCTCATCTCTGGGAAGCAGAAGGAGGATGGGAAGGGGGAAAGGGGGCTGGGGGAGGAGGGGGCTGAACAATAGCCATGACCAGAAAAGATAATAATAATAAAAAAAAATCATCATGCCAGGGAAGAAAATGAGATTGTGCCACCTTTGTGTTCAGTGCTGTGTCCACATTCTGTTATTCCCCCATCTCCCCTAACAAGAAAGAATAAGATGCCAAAGCCATATTCCAAGCAGAATATTGGCGTGTTAAAGCAGCAAGTGAGGATTCTGGAAATTTTATGGCTATAGAGTGTCTTTGCTTCATTCATACTCAACTTCCCCTGGTATCAGTAAGAGCTGCATAACATGACAGAGTCAAATCTGCCTTAAAATGGACACTTCCTTCCTCCTAAGTGTCTGATGTGGTGATCAGGAAGCTGAATGACTCACATTAAGGGGAATCAGAGACACACAGACAACGTTTCAGACAATGGTAGAAAGCATTTCTACATCTCTTACTATTTGGGGGTCAGGAGCTAGTCCTGAAGATCACTTGGTCCTTCTTGGTATTTCTGTCCTGTCACTTTTATATCTCTCCTTCGGAGGCTGTAAATTGTAGAGCTTTCCTTTTCCTCCCCATCCCCCATGAGAAAAGTGTCTGGATTCAGATTTCACTGGACACCAGAAACAGCAGTACTGTGTTTTACTATGGGGAACTTTCTACTTAGCAATGAATTACCTCTTTTTCATTTCCCCCTCACTTCTAATGTCCTGGCACCTCTGCAGAGAAAAAAAAAAAAAACCTAGGTTTGCAGAGAAAGCCACTCTGTCAGAGTCACAACTGGAATAGGTGCTTGTTCTCTTTTTCATCTGAAGCTATATTCTATATAGCTGTATTCTATATTTATCTAAAACTTCCAGGTGTCTCACAGTCCCAGCAGATCAGATGCTTTTAAACACATGTAGTACCTTCAATTTTTAAGCCAAACTCCAGAAGTTCCACAAAACATGTGCACTGTAGCTGCCTAGCACATACTTTTGAGAAACTCCAGGAATACTATACATATGAATTTTGACCCAGCAAATCTGAAATGCCTAGGGAACGCTGGATGGATCAACTGTGCAGACACTTCCCAGAATGTAATACGCTTACTATATATGCACATACTGTTGTGGTTTAACCCCAGTTGGCAACCAAGCATCACACAGCCGCTCGCTCACCCTCCTCCCGCCGTGGGATTGGGGGAGAAAATTGGAAAGGCAGAAGTAAGAAAGCTCGTGGGTTGAGATAAGAACAGTTTGATACTTGAAATAAAAGAATAACAACAACAACAACAACAATAATAATAAATTGTATTGAAGAGGAAAACAACGAGAGAGAGGGAGAGAGGAACAAAACCCAGGGAAAACAAGTGATGCAGCCGCTCACCACCTGCCGACTGATGCCCAGCCAGTCCCCTAGCAGCGATCGCTGCCTTGCGGCCAACTCCCCCTCAGTTTATATGCTAAGCATGACATCATATGATATGGAATATCCCTTTTGCCAGTTTGGGTCAGCTGTCTTGGCTGTGCCCCATCCCAGCTTCTTGTGCACCTGGTAGAGCATGGGAAGCTGAAAAGTCCTTGCCTAGTGTAAATACTACTTAACAACAACTAAAACATCAGTGTGTTATCAACATTATTCTCATACTAAATCCAAAACACAGCACTATACCAGCTACTGGGAAGAAAATTAACTCTATCCCAGCCAAAACAAGGACACATACACGTTATTTTTGCCTGGAAAACCATGGATGGTTCTGTTTGTAAGAGATCATGCAAAAAGACGCTAACCAAGTGAACTGTCCTTTTTCTAATAATTCACATGAAAACAGAAGGCATGTGTGCCCATGGGAGAAAAGAAACAAGGTCCCAAACCCTCATATCTAGCCCCAGTGGACTGTGAGAGCTCACCAGTTTTCACCGATGAGTTTGGACTACAAGGAACTGGAAACTTACCAAAGAAAGCAATTGCCACCTCTTCAGGTTGGATGGAAAATTACTTCTCTAGGTTTCCTTGTTCTGTGCCCCTTCTTGGTGTCCCCCAGATGCTCTGTGGTGATGTTCACCATTTTATGTTTATCTGGTTCTTCTATTTTTGACACCGCAATGACCATATGGGTTTGACCTTCAGAACCATGTGTCTGGAAAGTCAAGGCACTGACTGACCTCATTTCCCTTGTTACATTTTCTCTCACTTCCTCTAGTATAGGACTGTTTTTTACAGAGAAGTGAGAACTCCTCATGGCTCCTACCTTGCTCTAGGGGTTAAGTAGGCCTGCATAATTTTGTTTTCTTAGAAAAAAAGATTTTTAAAAAAATAATAAAACCACTTTGTTCATTTTAACTGTAAAACTTTTCTTTTGTCATGGTATAGTTAATATTTTATCCCAACATTATGCAGAGCTGAAGTAATGGAAAAAAGTGCTTGAAGAGCTTTTTTTCCTCCCAGCAAATCTTGGCTTTAGAAGAATAATTACTCAATTCAAAAAAAAAGTTTACTAAATTGAATAATTCTTCCCCAGATATTTTCTCCTTCTCATGATTATTTTTTAACTAGTCTAGATAATGATATTATTAGCTAATTAGTGATAAATGTCAGTAATTTTATTTTACTGAGACCATTTGAAGTCATGTGTATATTTATGCAAAATGCAGATTGACTGAAAGCTAAGGAGGTATGAAATTCACATCTGCCCCAGAGGCCCTGCAATGAGCCAATGCGTAGACCCAGCTTCCACAGGCAGAGATGGGACCAGCACCTGAGTGGGTTCCAAGGGAGAAATGAATTTTCCCCTGTTTAGGACTAGATCATGATGGTTCTTGGCACATGGAAGATAATTTTAGAAGAACTTTCATCTCAGTTTCATCTCTAGTCAAGGATCAGTTTGAGCAAGGTGCTTGAGCATTGAGTCAGTCAGGCACTGCCAGTCCTAGATGCTTCAAATGGAAAAGGAAGTGAGGCCATGGCTCCTCTTCTCATTTGCCACTGGAGCTGGCCAGGTATGGCAGAAGGGCATGCTTTAAAGTAACGGCAGATATCACATGCTAGTTCCTCTCGTGAAGGACTCTGCTTGTGTGTGTGTTTGTGTGTGTCCCCAAAAAACGCCACCCAACAGCAACCCAAACAAACACCAACCACAAATACCTACTCTCTAGGTCATATTCCTCCAGTAATTTTGACTTATGTTCTTCAACTTACTTTCAGCCCCCAAAATACTCCCATATTTTCCAACTCAAACCGAGCCCTCAATGTGAGATTGCTCTGTTTCGGGGCTTTGTTTTGCTTTTTTGAGAAGCAAACAATTATTGAATCTCTTGGTTCTTCCCATGGACATAAGACAGAAGATATGAGCTTTTGTAGTTCCCAAAGTCTTTGTCTTAAGAAGTGCCTGCCAAACTCCTTTCCCAGCAAAGCAAAAGATTGTTTTTCCTTGAATAAGTATTTTAGTTTTGTGTCTTATGTGTTTCTAAAATGAAAACACCAGCGGAAAAATACCGCCTCCTCCAGTACTGGTGTACAGCAGGTACACTGAATGCAGCAGGGATTTTTAGGTCAGAGGGCTGCGTGGTTCAGCGGTGTACAGTCTGCTCTTTGACAATGGCACCATCCATGAAGACACACAATCACCATTCAGCTCATCTGGGGGGACCTCAGCAATTCCTTCCCTGCTGCAAGCTCAGATGCACTCTCTCAGCAAGTACCATCAGGAGAAATGCATCATTCAGAATACTCAAGTAACCATTTATAACAGTTTTCTACTCTCTGTCTTCTCAGGTTCTTGTTTTTGTTATTCCTATTGCATTAGCAGGAAATCTGTGCATATGCCAGCTTGAAAGACTGAGAAGAGACCTAKCATGGATGGCTCGAGAGAGCCATATGCAACTTGAGAGCAACTGTCTCCCACCTTCAGCCCAAAGGGAGAAAACAGAGAATATATTAACCATCAGCAACCTTTAACTAAAGGGCTCTGCATTTCTAATCAGAGTAGCCTGTAACAAATTGGGGAGTGTGTCCGTCTGTGTATAATGCCTATGTTTTTTTGGTGCATAACTAGACTATAATAAAATAAAATATTTATAGGAAATAAATGACGGGATATTTCCTGAGCAGCAATTTTTAAAGCTGTCACTAACTGTTGTAAATGCTTAGTGCTTCCTTMCAGAAATAAATTGAACCATATTAACCATGTATATCATTGTTTGAGTCATCAGCCTCTAAACCACAGATTTTCCAGAAGCTGAGAGAATAAACCAGGGGAACAACCATTGCATATTTGCCTGGTTGCTATTTTTTTTCCTTAAGTTTTTTTTTTTGACCACTGTCATCAACAGAATATTAGGCTAGATAGACCTTTGATCTGACCCTGCAAGGCAGATCTTATCATCCTGAATTATTATTACCGACACTGATTTACAGCGCTCTTGCTTTTATTATTTTATTATAAGTGTTGTCCCCAGGCACTATGCAAACATACAACCACAGTTCTAGTGAATTTATACTCTCCGTGGAAGTGACGAGAAAACAGACAACATGAGTTAACATTTTCATCCCTTTGGTCRTTTAATTGCTGTTGATAAAACACGGAGGCCTGGCTACTACCATGCAAGGGAGCTATATTTTTATTTGCWACCTGAGGTTCACGGGGAGAAGTGAAGGTATAACAGGACCGATGGAGAGTGGCATTGCTGAGGTTTCTGTACAAGGCTCAGATTCACCCTGGCTAGCTTTAGGTGCTTACCCGAGTCACACAATTTAGGAGACTACTCACTTGACCTTCCTCTATAGGCAGGTGGAGACAGGTCAGGAATTAACACGTTTCTCAGGCATAGTGGGACGCACTTCTTTTTCTGACAGATTATAGGGCAGTTTAGGATGATTGCACTCCTCCTAATTTGGATGCCACAGTTATTACTTAGTGGGATGAATGAGGGAGTCTTTAACAGAGCAGAGGTTGCTATATGAACTTGCAGAATGGAAACAGCTAACCCAGAGATGGTACTGGAGCAAAACTACAATAACATAAGAATGAATCACACTTTGTACTCTCTTTGAAGGAACAAAGCTAACCGAGTCTCTAACATAAAATCAAAACAAACAAGTTTTATAAAAAATTGAGATTATTTTAGTTTATTCAGTGGGTTGTTGGCTGTTGTTTTTATACCACAATTATAAAATTATATTTTGTTGATGTTTTAAAAATGGTTTTTTAAGGTGTAGTAATGATAATAATGAAATAAAATATAGAACACTTGTTGGGTTTTGCTTTCATGACAAATAGGCACTGACAAATCCATGCCACATTACCATCCTTGATTGCTCTGATGGAACTCATTTTCATCTCCTGTTCCTCTAATTACATGAAAATTGCATACTTTTTATGCATGACACATTTTCTGCAGCTTTAGAAAAAGGTTGTGAAGGGGAAAAAAAAACATTTATCAGTTTCTTTCCCCCACTCATAAAGGCTATATGTCATCTACCCAGCGATCAATCCAGCTTTAAGTGCCAGTTTTCTGTGCTATTGTTATAACCAGAAAAGGAAGTATATGAAAAAATATGGTTTTAGTTGTGTTTTTTCCCCTTTATCTCTTAAGAATGGAGATTTAGAGTGGTCTTGTCACTGGTCTGTTATTCTCTTTCCAGCCCTACCTTCCCTAATTTCAGATTTCAAAGCATGGATGAATGATACAACACCGGACTAAGTAGAAAAGACTAACTTTGAACAATAGCACCTCTTAAGCTATTCCCCATTCCTCAGGTTTTGTTGAAGATTTATTTTAATAGTCAGATGAGAGAAGTGAAAATCATCATTGCTGCAGAGGCATTAAAAAGTAAATGGACAGTACTAATAAATTACAAGTACAAGGATAAATTAGATGCCACATACATGGTTTTTACTTATTTGTTTGCTTTCATGATGGAAAATGGAGAGGCAGAGGGGGAATAAAAGTTGATGCTGTTAGTCTGTATTTAACTGTAATGGGTTTGCACCAGGTGGGTGCATTTTCATCTTTCTAGGGTAACAAGTGATCTAGGTATTTTTCTCCTGACAATAGCACTAAAGGTGAAATGTGCTCAGTGTGTAAAGACCTCCATCCAGATGGCCAGCACAAGCTTCAGCCACTTGTAAGCCCCTCTGGAGGTTTGTTGAAAATCCTCATAGAACTTCAGCAGTGATCAACCCTTGAGCTTTGAAGACAAATGTGTTTCAGGACGTTGCTGTTGTTTTGGGTTTTATTTCTAAATTACTCATTATTCATGCGAATTCTTGTAAGTCAGAAATTTGTATCAGCAGGGAAAATTTATACAATTAAATTAAACAAAATCTTTAAGCCCCTTTCTGAAATAGAGACTAACTGGGACCTTGGATATCCAGAATATACTCAGTTCAGTCATAGGTTAAAGCTGAGAATCTCGCTAGAATAAATGGAATAAATAGATACTGGGTACTGGAAAATAAGTATTGAAACTCCTGTTTCCAACTTCAGTTGATTCAGTTCTTAAGTGGACTGCAGAAACAAGATCTTTCCAGACGGAGTGAAGTGATGCTGTGTGATCTGCCATGATGCCAATGCTGGCAGACAGTGAAAGCACGAGGATTCATCCTGGCACTTTGGTATCTCTAGTGACTGCCCTGCAACAGCACATAGAAAAGACTCCTGTGCCTTACTCAGGAAACCCACTGTCCTTATTCAAGTTTCACATTCAAGAAAGTACAAGCCTTTTAAACTTTAGAAATGAAACTCAGTTCTGTAGATTTTTTTAAGAGTTAAAATGAAAAGGTRATCTTGATGAGAAGAGCACAGAGAAGTTAAGAGTTTCCTGCAGCATTCACAGCACAATAACAAGTCAGAAGAAGAAGCTGGTAAGACACATCCTGAAGAAAGAGTGCCATGCTATGAACTTGTTCTGGTCTGATCTACATGCAGTTTATTTCCAGCATAAAACATTCACAAATAAATAAAGCACCAATCTGTCCCTCTTAAATACCCGTTCGCGTTACTGCGAGACTTCTTTCCCCTTTTCCTCAGATTTGTTTATTACACCCACTGGTTACATCATCTATTAAATTAACCCCCAATCTAGTTCTTAAAAACCCGTGTAACCTTGAGTAAAGTTATCACAGATGATAAAGGCATCACAGACAACTAATCCAACTTCACTTCAGTCCCTGCAATGCTTTTATCTTTGTAATTTGTTCTGGTGCTGGGGATGAATAAAAAAGGAGCTTTACTAATCACCTGAGAAAAGTTATGCATATTGTGTGTGTGCAAAACTGCGGACTAAATTTTGCATACTCTTCAGAATAGGGACTGTCTCTAGCCAGGGATGAAATTTTCAGTGAACTTGATAGAATTATTGTACTCATTTTACCAGAGTCAACATTTAATTCTGTGTTTTGTGGCTTGCATAATGTTTTGTTCACTGGGGCCCATACACACTGGTAAAATATTGTCAATTAATAATAATGAATTTGTTTATTTTCTTTTTCRGAAGCTATGAAATGGAACCTTTAAATAATTAACCACCACTCTGTTTTTTAGAAAAGTCTGTATTTTCTATGTGTTTTTAATAATGACAGTATGAGAATTAACTATAAATTAATACATTTCAGAATGAAAGCAACAATGAAGTTTATTTAGCTTTACAAAGAAAAAAATCATTCTTCTTATCTGTATTTTCTTATTATTAAAGACCTAGGTATTGATACACAGACTTTCTAGGTCTATAATGACAATTGTTCAGATAGTGGTGTAAAATTTTCTTTGAGGAATATTTTAATGAAGACATCCATATTGAAGTTGTTATTAGGTTTGCAGTCTTTTTTATACCAGGGCATATGGGTGACCACTAGACATTGACAAAAATGTGCAATGACCCCAGAGTTTCATGATTTAGATATAAATGTATGTTTGTTTGAAAATTCATGCCCAAAAATGCCTGATACAAGAGCTTCTCCTTATTAATCTCTGGAAAGAGTAAATGAATAAGTTTTTCAATGACAACAACAGGATGTGGCTTTGTGAATGAAGATTATGACAGTGAAATGCTATGTTTCCAGTGAAATAGAAGCAATGGTGTTTCTGTCCCCTGCAGTAATGGTTTGTTTGACCTCTGGTAAGTTCCATTGTGTTCCATCCCCACCTATAAAGACAGGTTCAAAATTTGTGGTGAGTAGACATGCAAACGATTATCATTGCAATGAATAACAAATCCAGTTATTTCTGAAGTAGCATATGAAGGAATTTTGTTCTTAAACTTTTTCAGAAAGTTAAATAATATGTAATTGCAGGTCTTACATGTGAGGGAACAAGGTTTTTAATGCCTTGTAGCAAATGCCATATCCCCCTGCCCTGAGAATGTCAATCCTGTATTGTGAACTCCTATAATCGAGAAACATCCTTTGGGGGTATGCTGGAGGATTTTTTAGTTCTTGCGGAAGGACGGGTGAGTAGTTTCTTCCATGTTGAAGAAAATGTAAAGCCTGATGAGCTGAATTAGGTACATATCATTTGACTGAGTTGAAAGAAAATATACAATTGTGCAATTAAAGAGATTTAGCAAGAGATTCATAGGGGGTATAATTAGGAATGATGGGATGAAATCAAGGAAACAAAAATGTGTTAAAATATTACAGCATGCACCTTACTGTGAGATCTATTAGATTATGGAAATATTTATTGCTGGAATGGATAAACCTCTGGGTCTACCAAGCAATGAATAATGAGGTCTATGCTGAGCCTGAACATTGGGCGTGAGCAATATGACTTGAGAGCTCTTTTCTGATTCTTCATCTCTACAGTCTCTTTGGCAAGCAATGAGGTCCTGCAAGGGCCAGATATGTACAATAGAAGAAAAAAGAAAAGCTTAACTATGTTTTTTCTTTTAAAAGACTTAGGGAATTGCAGCAGCATAGCCAATGGACAAGAAAACTGAAATAAACTACTGAAACAGAACTTGGTATAGAAATATACTTCAGAGCAGGCATTTAGTGACTATCCAAAAACTGGATAAGTATAAGTCATGGAACTTGATTAGAAGATCCAACATCTTCTGCACATCCCCTTAACACAAAGGAGTAAAGACTGCTTTCTCACCTCTGTCTAATTCTGCAACATGGATTTTTCATTCAATTTTCTGTAATAATTAATGAATTACTTATTTATCAAAAAGTCAATATTTGACATTTATAAAAAATTACTAACAGTTCCAGTGAAAAATAAAAATATATATGTTCTGCTGAGGAAATCATCTAAATTTTACATCTCTAAAAAGGATTGTCTAAAGCTCCTCTAATTCCATACTACTCTAAAACACAATGAAAAATCAATTGATTAATGTTTTTTACTACTTTATTATCTAATGATGATGATGGAGACTAAAACTATCATCAGCTTCAATGATACCTTATGAGTTACCTTTCTATTTAGAGATGTAAAGTGTAATTTCAAGCCTGGATTTTGAACCCAAGCATGCAGGGAAAACTTATCTTCAGAGTAGATCTCAGCTTTGTTATAGGATCAGATTACTTCTGAGACAGGGTCAGCGTACATTATGAGCAATGAGGAGTGAAGTATGGGATGGCATATTCCAGAGAGTGGCCTCTGACTTTTTGTAGTACAGCCCTGCTCAAGTAGAACTGTTCTGTACGGTTGTTTATATACACTTTGTATAGAGAATCAGTGAACAGCTTCTACAGAAAAATAATTTAAGATGCCATCGCAACAACAGAAGACTGCCCATTTCATGGTTTGCATCAGTCTTGGCTTTCATTGGGGGCAGTAGCAGACAAAGGCATACCAAGCCTTGCAAGATCACCCTTTTAGAGAAATTAAAGACTAAGGAGAACCTTTCTAAATCTGCGAGCATAAGTCAAATACCCACATTAAAAATTAACCATCTAACTTGAGAGACTGAAAATCTGTTTCTCCCTCACTAGCTGGGATGCTTGAGCTTTTCTGCCATGCTGTTTTATGAACAATAAGTAAGGTGGAAGGCAGGCTTAAATGTAGGTAAGAGATCTGTATTATTCATGCTGAGAATGCAGTTTCTCGTGGTCAGGATGTATTTTATTATTATTATTATTATTATTATTATTATTATTATTATTACTACTACTACTACTACTACTACTACTACTACTACTACTGCAGCCTTCCTCTGTGTGTTTTCCTGAAACTCTGAGGTGACATCAAAGTAGGGTACTCCTGTAACCAAAATGTTTTACCTATTCCAGTCATCCCGCTATTCCCAGCATCACAGCAGATATGTAATGAGCATGTAATTGTTGATGATTTGGTTAAGAAAAATCTTTATTATGGTTAGGGGTGCCTTTATTAGAAATGTCTTTTAGAAAAATGGAGATGCYGTTACTTAGAAATGTAGTTCTGAATACCATCTTGTTTGGGAAAGTCRGTGAAAAAAGTGCCAAAAGTCCAACAGCCAACCCCTACCTGCACATTAATCAAGACATCAGCAGACTCTTAGTTATTCTCCAAAAGTTTTTACTGTTTTTGCCTCACCTAAAATACTCTGCTCTTACTCTAGTGTGTACAGTGTCATCAGATTAAAATGACTCATTATTCGTCTTTGCTTATTGTAAGAACCTACCATGTTTTGTTTCAGGGTGGCTTTAGGCTGAGGTAGCTATATATTAAAAAGCTAACAGCATGAAAAGAAAGTATTGCTCAATTTGCAGGTATATGAAAGAATGAGAATTGATGTCTGAGCCCTAACTCAGCTCACAAGGCCTGAAGTGAAGTCACTTGTCCTGAAGGCCCATATGGCTGAAAGACTATTTAAGGTATTATTTATTTTTTGTTATATATTTTATGCTTACAGCATTGGCAGTAAATAAACACACTGAAGAAGAAAACACTACTTAACGAGGAGTAGATGAGATTGAATGTGACTGTTCCAGACCTGTACAAGAGGCACTGGCCCATTAAATGAATGTGTAAAGCTACTTCTTAATGTGTTAGCCAAGTAATCAATTTCTGAAAATACCAAATAATTTAAAAATAGCCCTGTCTGACCTGAACCAGTGCTGGCATCAGACCAGGCATTTCTCAGGTACCTACTTCTTCCCTTAATCAATCAGTTCTGACATTTTTCCTTTTTCCTTTTATTCCTTCCTTTCTCTCTCTCTCTCTTTCTTTTAAACCTCCTTTTGTAGAATTAAGTGGCCAGCCAACCTCCATAGATAAAATTTGTAAGTTTCTTTTAATATTCCATTAGCTTCGTAGCCCATTGACACGTTGGAGTGGTTGTAAAGGGAGAATCAATACAGCAGATACAGCACAACTCTGGAAACTAGGACCCTGGGGGTCTGCTCATGGTGTTGGCATCGTTTTGCTTTACAACCTTGAGCCAGCCACTTAACCTCTTGGTGCCTGAGTTTATTCAACTGTAAGCAAATGTAACAGCATTTGCATACTGCACAAAGGTCTTGAGAAATGTAATTTGTAAACCTTAGGCAATGCACATCCATTCATGCCTACTCAGATTTGTAATACCCTTACAGGAGTCAAGTAAAAATCTGAGGTCACATTAGAAAATATTGCTTTTAATATTTGCTATCTATCTGCTTTGAGATCTTTAAATAAAACAGGTTTTGTCAGGGCCAAGTGTCAAATCCAGAGAAGAATGACTGAGATTTTGTTCTTCTGTTATAAAGGATCCATAACTGCATTAGAAAAAAAAAAAAAAAATACAGAAAGTGGTGGAAAAGATATATATCTTTTTGGATTATGTTTGTTTACATGGTAGAATTCATAGTCACTGGAAGTTCCTAAGACAAGATTTTACACAACTACAGAAAACAAGTAGATATGTATATACAAATCATAAATATCCCTTKTTATCCTAAGTAAGTAACAGCAATAAAAATTTGGAAGGGATCTAAAGATTCATATATTCAGGGAGTAAGCTAGTCTCTAACATTAGTGATCACAATGTGGGCAAGCAACCATGTGGAAAAATGTTCCATCAAATAAAAAACATCGGTTTTGAGGGATTTATGGGTCTTAGCCAATATAATAATTACTGTGTTATTAGCACGCTCTAATCTATGCTTATGTTGAAAATGCAGATGAGCCCCATTAGGTTCAACCTGAACCATTTGCAGGACTGTGTGCTGGAAGGGATTTCCCTGCACAGCCTTTTTAGAGGTCTGTGTATCTCACTAGAGCATCTTCATCATTTTGTCTGGGACAGACCACATGGAATCAGAGTATCCACTGACAACTGTGTACACTTCCATAATCTTTAAGTATTTTCTCATCAGTGGTTCAAATATATAATCCTGGTTCAGCAGGATTCTGAGAAAACAAGCAAGGCAACTAACAGGTTTTTTTTGCAATTCTCCTCTCTAAGAGAAAGTATAATTCACTTCTGTTCAAAAGTGCTAAAAAGGTTAAAGTCAAAGGACTGTAAGATTTTACTCTGAGAAAGATTTGAAGGATTTTATTTGGAGGAAGATGACAGCTAGGAAACTGAAACTTAAGAGAACTTTTCTTGAAGGGTATATCTATAAACTTATGTTATTTCAAGTGATTAAGCTCAGACTCTCCAGTTGCAAAACTTCATACCTCTTGCTTTCTGTTGTATCTGGGCAACTGGCATGAACCTTGCCTATATCTGGCAGGGAAACATAAGCATATGAGAAGGACCAGTTAAGAAATGGACTCTTTCTGTACAGATGCTGTAGCCTGATCTGTCTGAAACCACATGAAGAGGGAGTGCTGAGCCCACAGTCGGGCATAACGAACAAAGATGTTGTGGATGTATAAGCGAAGAGGGTGAACATGGACTAGGAGATCAGTTGACTGAGGAATTGTGACTGTAACAGTTATTCAGTGGCTTACGGTTGCTAGCTGCTTCTCTCTTAGGTCAGATTAGCTATCTTTGATACGAGTGAAATTTATTGAGAGAAGAAACACTTTCTTTTTTTTTTTTTACTTTTTCTAGCAATTTCTTTCAGTTTCTGTCTATGGCTGCCCAATACTTCCATTTCGAAGGGGGCTGAGAGTTTGTGCTCTGCCATATCCATTATTTTTCACTTTGTTGGTTGCTAAGCAGTCCCTTGTTGCTAAGTAGGGTATGAGCACTTAATTTACTACATTCTTTTTTCTCATACCAGATTTTAGAAATTGCAGATCCTGTTTAATCAATGTGTAAATGCATGCTTTTGATGTATTTTTCCTAAGAGCAATATTTTGATCATTCTTAATGATACTTAATGAAGTCACCGCATGATTTCTGATTGTACCTAATTGAAGCTTGTGACTTGCATTTCAATGCTATCATCTTACAGTTTTATGTCTATCAGATGAAACTTTACAAGGACCCAAATAAATTAGGAAATATACTGAATTGATGCATTTCTTGGAATAAAGTTGCTTGGAAAAATATATATAATTTTTCAAATTAATTGTAGGGTAAAAGCTATCTCTTATATTACAAATCTGAGGT
This sequence comes from Phoebastria nigripes, assembly GCA_035582835.1. Lineage (NCBI taxonomy): Eukaryota > Metazoa > Chordata > Aves > Procellariiformes > Diomedeidae > Phoebastria > Phoebastria nigripes. The sequence goes on along the minus strand of JAYKAV010003132.1, from coordinate 2,174,183 downwards.
AGAAGAGGCACAAGAAATTGAGATGACGAGAAGGCTAGTTTATTATTGTGTAGTGTTGGATTACATAAAATGAACTAAAACTGTCGGACTAGTTCCTTAAGAATAGATACCCATATAAAGCTATCAGAACAGTTAATTACTTATAATTTTAATGCAAGTCTCCTTTTTTAATGTTGACAATAGGTTGGTATTGTACAGACACAAACACCAAGACAGATCCTGCTCTAAATCCCTTGTAAAGTAAAACACAGATTCTGCAAATATTTACTCTTAAAAAGCAGTCACATAATCTGGGTAAAATCACCAGATCTATTTATCTGAAAAGATTTTGGTGATCTTCCTCATCTGGTGAGTTGGGTGCTCAGTTTAACACTGGTAAGGAGGGCAAAAGAATACTGTTGGTCTAATTGAGAAAATTAAAATTGTACAAATCCCCCGCCCCCCCCAAACTAATAGAAATGTAAAGTCTGATATTTACCAGGAGAGCAAGGTCCTGGAAATATCTTCCCACAGGAGAAGAGAAGAAAGGCCAACCAAAGGACCACGGTTAATATTCCAGTGTTCTTTGCCATGTTCCAGTTACACAGCTAATTGTCACTCTCAAGAAAATTCAGATGGTACATGGTATTACCTTCAAATCTCCTGATTTGTATCTGTATCTGGGAAAGCCCATGTGAGATCATTTATACTTTGTGGTCTACAAATAAGCCACAAGTGTTGGCTTCAAGTGGGAATAAACAGTTTGATGCCTACATCTCTATTACATCAGTGATCAAAAGGTCAGTGGTAGAACTCTTTCTCCTTACCTCCACGTCATCACTATATCTGCATCTATTCATTCATGTTCCTGTTATTTGTAAAAAGGAAAAAAAAAAAAAAAAAAAGAATAAATTAAATTGTAAGTAAGTGCTAATATGTCAGGACCATTTTTTCATGTTTTTAAGAGATAGTCTTTGGCAATGGAGTTTTCAGGCTACCTGAGACAGCCTGAAGAATAAATAAAATGTCCTAGGTAAAGAAAAGCATTGTAAGGCTTTTTAATAAAGGTGCTGTCTGCTGTATAGGAGAAAGTGGTAGAAAGAGAGCAGTTAAATATATGGATGCTCTTAAATCCTGTAAGTGACTTCTGACTCACAGTCCCAGTCAATGGACTTGCAAAGTTACTTATGATCTAGCCATGTGGCAAATCTCAGCATTGAATAACACCTCATTTTAAGTGCTCTGTTGGCAGAATGAGTCACAGCTCTTATTTGGGTTGTGAGAGGGTTGATGTAAGGCATGGAGAGGGTTGACTTGAGAATATGGTATTCAAAAGCCATCAGGAGTCAAGAGGAGCTGCTGCCTGCTAACTTCAGAGTCAGAGCATGCTTGTGGGTCAGCTTAATGAAGCAGAAACTGGAAGCTTGTTGCAAGAAATTTCTATATCTTTCTTCTTGTTCAATTTCTAAAAAAAAATTATTTTTTGATTAGGACATGGAATAGCATCAATGGAAGAGATAGGAGATATCTACCTCAGGCTATATGCTAACCTAAAGATACAAAGTGGAATGGGTGTCCTTGTCCATCCAGACCCATCTGCGTTGCCATTGGCACAATGGCATATAACCATTGCTGTAAACTTAGAGCAATCTTTTTAAACCCAGTTATTATTTTTCGCCCACTGTTGTTATAGGAGTGGTTCTCCAGAAAGGTTTCTAGACCCCAGTGGATAAAAGTCTATTAATGGACTAAATATAATTTATTCATGGTCATTTATACTGATTTATTCTGTGTTAAAATTACCTTTAGCTCAAGTAGCTGCTTTTCCTCTCTCCCTCCCTATTCCATATCAGCTTTAATTTTGCTTGCTTCAACAAAAGAACTTCCTTCAGTCTTTTCTCAAAAGATGGATGCTCCTTTTTTTCTGACCATTCTAGTAATACTGCAAGCTTGCTCAAGGTATAGGATCAAATTACTTTTAAATTACTCATACACACTCTGAACAGTAAAATTTAGACGTGACAGAAGATCAGTTTAAGCAGTGAGGGGGACATAAACAAGCTCTTAGTTCTATTTGTGCATATGCAAGTTAATACTACAGGACTCAGCTGAGTTAGTTTGAATTCAYGGTGCACTTGAGAATATGACTAGTTGTTGGCATTGCCCCTGTCCTGGCCAAAGAGCATTCCTCAACTCTAATGCCTATGATTCTAAAACATTAAAGTCTCCATCCACCCTCCTCCATATTACAGTCAAAATGAGGAAAAAAAATTAAAGACTGGATTCCTGCTAGTACTATCATTCCAAACATTTTCAAATCACTGCCTAATCAGCTCCCTCCTTGTTTCAGATTGTCAAACTCCTAAGCAAGCTATTACTCTTCCTTACAATACTAATGTTGCTTTCCAGATATACAGCATCAGCAAAAGCCTTGGATGATGTGAATCATTTGTTCTAAGACATGCATGGGCAGAATGTGAATAGAAGACTAAAGTGTTTTCATGCTGTCCGTCAGAAAATCAAATGATGTTAAAAAAAAAAAAAAAAAAAAAAAAAAAAAAAAAGAAAAAAAAAAGAATGAGAAATCGAAGGAAATGCAAAATCTATGGTATAGACCAATGTACTTACTACTCTGTGTATCCATCAACCAAAGTTTGGAGGGCTTTCTGATGGGAAAGAAGGAATTAAGTAAGAAAGCAGAAAAAATCTTTCCTGCCTGATCCTGAAATGTTTCCATCTTCTCTTTTTTTTTTTTTTTTATTTCAGCAGTAATCACACTTAAAAGATGGAACACTGAGTTRTGGAAGAACAGTGAAAATCTAAAACTTCTGAATCTTTGTAGCATGTTTGTGGAGTGTCCTTGAGTGGCAAGGGGAGGGGAAGGGACGGGAGGGGCAGGAAGAGAGGAACTTTATCACTTCCACATTTTATCATGTGAAAATGTTTTCTTTTTTTTTTTTTAACAACTGAAAGATCTACAAGAAGCAAATCCATTCTGTATGTGAAGAAGGGAGAGGAAAGGATGTTGAAGAGGAAGTCCTTCACTCTATCCCCTACCCCAGTCCCAGATATATGGTACTAGGCACTAGGCGAATGTTTCAATCTTCCTGTTCATTAACTTATGAACCTCTTTTAAAGACAGGAGTACAGACTGTGCCAAATATATGCTGGGCTCGTAATGAAGACAAATGCCCACTTGGAGCTGAGTTCAGACTGTGGAATTCATTTTACTATGGAACTTTTATCGCTGTGTAATTAGAGTGACATTTGGTCAGTCTCGTTAGATCTGGATTCAGACCAGGGACTTGGAGGTGGAGGTCCAATAAATTTGCACCTCTAAATCTGATAGTTATTTTTTTAATTGTTGTGCTACTTTTACTGTCACTGGGCCTTGCATTACTATTATTGTTGCATGATTCTGGCTCTGTCATTCCCTAGAATGAATTCTCCATCTTGTCTGTATTTTCTGTATTCTCCCAGATCAGCTGTATTGTCTGAAACTCATGAGGATGTGGACAGCACTGGGGTAGAAAATTCCAAAAAGAAACCCCCAGGGCTGTTAGGAAATTATTATGGTAATTGAATAGGTTACACAGTTCTCTTATGACTGTAAGGAACAAGGAACTGTATTCTTATGTTCTGCAAGGAACTGGCTAGTTTGCAGACTACTGATTTGAAGTAAAATTGCTTAATACTGAAAACTCTTAGTCTGATATCTCTGAATCTTGAATTAAATTATCCTACTTTTCTGGTCTCAGGCCATTGTGATATATGACATGGAAAAGATAGAAGAAGCTACTTCAAATAAGGATTCACCTAATCAGATATAAGTTATAAACAACTTTATCTGAACTACTCACTTACAAAACATCCCTGTATAATCAATGGAGAGAAATAGCCACAGCCCAGACAAAATTTCTCTATTCTAAAGTAGGTCTCTAAAATAGATGATATGTGAGAATTCAGAGTAATTAATTCCAAAGGTGTTTAGATCAAGGAGATGAGCTGCAGATTTCTACACTGTAGACATATAAAGTAAGGAAAGATGAATCCCTCTCTGAGTGTCATTCCTAGGTAATTTTCCAATAAACTTTTTCCTCTTCCATGTGAGGACTCCAGCAAAAAAAGAGAATATAGATGAACTACTATAATGTCTTTTACAGAAATAAACACATCTTGAAGCTTATTAGATGTATGTAATACATGAGTGGAATCAAGAATCATTGAAAAAATCAGAGGGAGACAGAGGTGGATGAATAAACTGCGTAGGATCAGCTAATGCATTGCCTAGCTATATCTATATTTATCTTATGGCAAATATAAAAAATTACTTTGGTTATTCAACCAGATATTCTAATATCTGATTCCAATAAAGATCCTTGAGAAGGGGGGGGATCAATTTTTAATCACAGGTTTGATCTAAGACCTTGGGCTAAGACAAATAAGGAAAGAAAATTTCTGTTATTATATGACAATCTGCAGTAAATTTTAGGTTAAAATATCCACATTAAAAAAAAAATCCACACAAAAAAACCCCAAACCAAAAGTATTTGCAAAAGCACAAGATATTGCTTAGTAAGCACTCAGGTAAAGTTTATTTTCTATGGAGCCTTAAAAGCCGTATTAACTGTAAAGTTCTTTACTCTGTCTATGCTTGTTCAAGCTTCTGTAAATATGTAGTTCACAATGAATGTGACATTTGCTAAAAGCTAAACACAAGTATACTCAAAGTAATCTTAATACTCTTATTATATCCTATCATTATCATTAGTAAAGTGACACTTGATATTGCTCATAGGGCCTGATCCAAGGACAATGGATAGAAGTTTGGAGAGGAGAAAATTCCTTTTACCAAACTCCCCAGTTTTACAAAGTGTGTCTGAGATATTTCCCTGACTAATGAAAAGTGTTAAGTATTTTAGTGCATTGTTTATCTGATCTCAGGCATTTCCTTGAAGATAAGATGATATAAATTATTATCTAAATTTACCTATTTCTTTTCAGTAAGTATAAGGAAAATCTAGACAGCTCTCAGTGAGATAGATAATGCATATAACTGGTCAGATAAATTTCACTCCTTAACAAAAAACAGATTTAGCGAAGCACCTAAAATGTGTTAAAATTCCACCACTCAAACAGTCATCAATAGGAATGTGGACATGTTTTAAACATACATACATAATTCCTATCAAAGTGGAGATGCTCTAGACACTTTCCRGTATAACCAAAAGAGTAGTAGGTGTAAACATATATTTTTATAGCTCTCTCATKTCTTGTCTTTTTAAAAAAATCAATTTATTTTTAATAAAATAATAAAGAAAATGGTTTCCATTACAAAAGCAGGGAAATAAATTCAACAACTTAACCTTTCCCTTCTCCCCACACAATCTTAAACTCATAAAAATGGCTAGGCAATGCAGTTAAAGACCTTGCAGACTACTCAGAATATAAATAATCACATCTAGTATAAATAAACAAGCAGGTACATTGTTTAACGATTAATGCCCAACTCATGAATAAGAACACAAAACAGAGACAGAAATATTTAATTTTGTATTATAGAACATCATTAGGAACTATCTGATAAAATACAAATGTGGTAGAGACTCCTTAAAATGCATAACTTTCACGTATGATCAATTCTCTCATCGACCCGTTTTATTCTTACACAAGGAGTTTGATAACGATGGAGACTGATGACATGCAATATTAAAAAAATGTGGTTTGTCTATGGTATCACTGAATAAGTGTAACTGAATGGTGAAATTTCTTTTGTCTTCCCTTTTACTGTTTTCATGTGGAAGATCCACACTGCAGATGCATATTTTGGGCACTGGAATTTGTTGTTTAAAGCTATTGCTTCTGTATACAGCCTGTGCTGAACCGTCAGAACTTGCTTAAGGAAAGGTGGTGGCTGATAGACTCTGGGCTAAATTACTCTACCTTTCCAACCAGGGTAGGCTGGTACTTTTTCACTCCCTCCTTTACCTCTTCTGCTGTTTACAATAAGAAAGAGATTATCTGCTCATGAGAAACATCTTTTATTTCTGTTCCCAGTTAAAAACTCAGGGAATTCTCAAACCACCTATTTAATGCATTTAAGTTAGATCCTGGCAGGGTATAAACACCTGGGTAACAAAGACCAATCCAGAAAGTCTAGCACTGCGTAACCCTGGCGTTAGTTTATTCCAAAGGCTTCTCTGTCTTGGACCACAACAAACTCTGGGGAAGTGCACATGACTTAATGTGTCTGATGGCTCATGGTATTCCACAAACATTTGCCTCAACCCTCATCTTACTCAATGATTTTGTTAATGAACTTTGTAAAAAAAATGACGTGCTATGTATATTCACTAGAGGCACAGCGTGGGAAGGAACTACAAATGCAAATGGAAGATGGAATGCTGTAAAGAATATATTGTGTGCCCTTGAAAACCTGATCAGTAGAAATTGGGTAAAATATAACTATATCATAACATTGTATAATATCAATGAAAAGATCCACTATAAGGAGTTTGGAAGTGCCAGAAGACAAAGACTTAGACTACACCTTCAACAGGGGAACAGAGGTGCCGCTTTACAAGAGTAAATGAGAAAAGAAAGTCTTTCTTACCATAAAATACTGAATGAGGAAGTCACTCCTTTCTGTACAGAGCGGTTAAGCTGTTGATAATGATGGCATAAAARAACTTCATATGGGAAATCATAAGGATTTTCTGAAACCTTTAGAACAGTAGAAGTTTAGGTAGAGACTTCCGAAGGCAATAGCTTTAAGATGGAACTCAGTAAATTACAACAGAGCAAAATATGTTCTTGTTGGAATAACAGGCAACTGGCATGGTAACCCAAGAGAAGACTTCTTAACTCATATCAGAGATCCCTCTTTCCGTGTTTCTATTCTCCTTCTCCAAAGCGGAGAAACCRAATTTTGATCCTTCACAAAGCAGTTGTAAATGCATTCATTATACACAATTCTAGAATTTAGTTTTACATTAACTGAGATGACAGTAACTTTTTTTTTTTTTTGTTAACATTTCTCACAAATGTTTARCATCAACAACAAAAAATCTCCTTAGGTACTATTCTGTGCACTATGTGTCATTTAAATGAATAATTAGGCATCCTCTATTTAGACATCCTCTGAAATACTTCTAGCAAAATCCCAACTTGGAAAGGAAAAACTTCCTGACCTCTTCTAGACCAATAACCAAGATCTCAGAATAATCACCCTCATCCCTGCCACAGATACATTTATTGAAGCCAATTTTATCAAATTAATTAACAGAGGTAGATGAATGCTAACAAAAATTAAAACAAAACAAAACCAAACCACAAAGCAACTGGAAAAAACAGCAGGTATTTCCCCAAACTCTCAATCTCTTCGTTACTCTTCAGTATGCAGTTTCAGACTCTTTTGTTTCCATTTTATTTGCTTTGATTCATAAGAGTTTTTATTACACAGATATATAAAGAAATTAATGTTTAATGTTATTTATACAATAACTCATGGGTCTGATCCAAATTCTATTGAAGTAAAAAGTGAATCTTTTCATTATTTCAACTTGCATTGGATTAACCTGGAAATTCCCATGTGTGCAGATAATTTATTATTTGTTATTCTTTTCTTTTTTTCCATGTTCATTATTTGTTGTTCTTTGTATATTATTGAATTCAAATCAGACACTATAACCGTACTATGTTACTTGACTAATCTATTGCACACACCATGACTAATCAACTGAAAACAGTATGTGATTGTAATTTTCAGTCTTTGGATCCTTCCTGAAGATAATGCTGTTCTCAACCAGAAAGATAACTTTTTCTAAGAAATGTGTTTTTTCTTCCCCAATGCTTTCTTACAGTATTTTAGCTCGTTTTAGGGTTTAGTAGTAGTAGTAGTAGTAGTAATTTTGTCAAAATTTGCACCAAAGACATTTGTTGCCACTACAACCAATCAATTTTGATGAACTGAAAATTCAAAAGTTATTTCAGTTATTCATTTTTTACACATAAAAGGAAGGAATGGAAAAGCACGTTTTCTCTTTTATTCAATTATTTTAGTAAAAATATTTGCATTTAAATATTATGGAGGTAGGAAAATATTTCTTCTGACAAGAAGACTGAGAGAACCATTTTGAACCCTCAGGACTGAAATATTGGCATTTTGCACAACCAGAAAACATAATACATATCGAGCTGCTGTAATTTCTTAACACAGTCTTATCTGGTTTAAGGGAATCTTGTGTTAGAAAAATATTGAGCACAAAGGGATAGACAACCCCCATTCCTAAAAATGTACATTCCTGTTTGAGACCATAGTGGCAAGAGATGGGAGAGGGTAACAACAGTCATAGCCAATGTCACAAGTTAGCTATGTGCAGAAAAATTAACATGACGGTTATTTATATCAACAAAGTCTCTAACAATGATGAGATTAATTAATATTTATGACCTCTCCATACAGTCACTTAAATCAGAATTAGCCTATGAAAAATTAACAACAGGAATTTTGTGTGTGTGTATCTCTGTGTCTGTCTGTGTCTGTGTTAAATGTAAAAAAATGGAGAAAGACATGATTTTTCAAAAAAATAATTTGACTGGTTTAACAAATCTATTAAAAAATATATTTTACTATATTGTGTTGGTATGTGTAAGCAACATTTATGCAGAAATTATGCCCAGATTTTTTAAATTAAAAAAAAAAAAAAAGGATTTTCAAGCCACTTCAACGGTTTCCATACTTTCATTTTGTCTAGGAAAAACATCACCTTGCTAATGGAACAAAATGATAGTTTCCTACTGAGAGAGAAGATTAACTTTTCTTTATTTTACTGTTTTGTGAAAGAAAAATGGAAGTGTTAAACATTGTCTGAGAACTATCCTCAGGGTATTCAGCCTCCTGAGCTGGAATATGGGGAYGGAGAGCAGGATAAACCCCCCGTAATCCAGGAGGAAGCGGTGAACGACCTGCTACGCCACCTGGACACTCACAAGTCCATGGGGCCAGATGGGATCCACCCGAGAGTGCTGAGGGAGCTGGCGGAGGAGCTTGCCAAGCCACTCTCCATCATTTATCAGCGGTCCTGGTTAACGGGGGAGGTCCCGGGC
>JAYKAV010003132.1:2138192-2163847 GCA_035582835.1 Phoebastria nigripes | reverse complement strand
ATGAGGTGCTTAGGGACATGGTTTAGTGGGCATGGTGGTGTTGGGTTGACGGTTGGACTTGATGATCTTAGAGGTCTTTTCCAACCTTAATGATTCTATGATTCTATGATTCTATAACTATGGACTCCTTTACAGCCTTACAGCCTTCTTTATGATCTTAGCCAAGTCACCTGTTTGTTGTTTTTTTTTTTTTTTCTTTTATTCCTCAATAATAATTATTGTACTGCATTCCCTATTGTAGTGGATATGTATTTCTCCTAAGTTTCCAGTGGTGATGGTAGAATATATATCTCTTTTGATGCCAATGTACACAAAATGTCACTTATTAGAGACAGCATCAGAAGGTGGATCTTTAACCTGTGCTTTCAGGTCTGGAGATTATCTCAGAAGAATATAATCATGGAAAGTTCACAGACATAAATACCTCACTGCTGAATGCTTCACATCTTTTCAACAGATTTATAAATACTTTGATTGTGCCCAACAATTCAACGAAACACCAAAGGTAGAATTGTGATGTCCTCATATCATCCGCTGAATTCAGGGAAGATTTGCAGAAAAGAGGTCTGGAGTGAAAATTTCAGGATCCAGGACACTTCATTTACATGTCCACTRGTAATCATCCAATGTTCCCTGAAAAAATTGAGATCCTCATTGACTTTAATGCAGCAGGATCAGATTCATTATCCTGCAGCCATCGAATATTTTATCTTCTTTTCAAAATATCACAGAATTTTCAGCACTCTAATTTTTTTGTTTGTTTGTTTGCAACATCTACAGCTGGTAAATTTACAACTAATAACCTACTTTATTTGAAATCTACAAATTCAGTTCAGTGTTACAAAATAATACAGTCAGAAACAAAGGAGGAAAAAAAAGATGGTGGGATCTCTGCAAGAAATATTTTATCAATATTATAAAGGGACCGTTCATTATGTCAAAAGAAAAATAATGTTTCTACTTTATATTGGCAAATAGACCCGCAGATGAATCTGTTCCATCTGACAATGGATGGTCCATAATTTGGGGATACATGCTTGAGTGCTCTTCATCGAACTCCTGTAAAGAAACACGGATCAAGATTATCCTAAGAATTTATACCACAGGAGAAAAACTGAATAAGATTAACAATGTGGCTGCTCCAGGCTGTTTAGAGAAAAGAAAAAAAACAACTGTTCTGTGCAGACGTTACAGATGTGCTTGGCATGGATCTAGTAAGGGCAAGGTGGATAAGGGAGCAAATGTATTGAATATGTCAAGCTCAGGGAGAAAATTCTGGACTGCTACCCAGACTAGCAAAACCGCCGAGGCAGATTTTCTAGTCTTTCTGAACAGATTTATCTGCTCTATAGTCTGGACTAGCATCAGAAAACCCAATATTTTTTCAGCACCTGATTCCCTTTCTCTCTAGGAAAGGTTACCCAAGTGCCAGACTATCCTGTGTGATATTCAGTGTTTTTCTATCTTGCTCTTCTCTGCAAATTGAGCTTAATCCCAGTCTACAAAATGAGGGACTGTAACTTGAGCCACAGCATCAGCAGAGGTGTAAGCACACCATTAAATATAGGAGAAAGAGCTGTTCTTTCCAGAAATTAATTTTTTCAAGTGAGTAAATTCAATTTATAATGTAATCATTATTTTGTTATTTACTGTCCACACACACACACATATATATATATGTACATTTGTGCATGCATATATATGAATATGTTCACACACACACAGAGCGTCTAAGGTGAGGGCATTTGGTGGTCGGCAGCAGTCCTGAGCTCCAGACAGAACTGGGCTCAACACTTGCTATTCAAGCTGGAAGACAGAAATAACAAGATAATTATTCTGTGATTACACAGCACTTACCTTGCATTGCTTATATAGCATGCAGCCGACAGTTACAATGTAGTTACTCAAAAATATATGTAGCAAACAATGTGCTTAAAATAAAGCCAGACCCTTTCTTCTGGCCTTTCTTTTTTAAATTTAGCAATATAACATGTCGTTCCCTTTATCAGCTCTTTGTTCTGCTGACTTATGAGAGAAACAGAAATTGGTGCAACAAATTCGCGCTTTTAACAGGTTTATTATTACATTATTCCTTTATGGGGTCTTCTATGTAATTGCACAAAATGATGTTATAAATCCCCACCGGAAATACTTATTCCTCTGTAGCCTGATGTCCGATGTCTGGAGGACACGAGCAGCGCGTCTCCCCCATCTGCTATTAGCACGCCTACATGTTTCTTTTGGTGTATTAGAGGGCAAAGCAAACAGGGGACAAGGACTAAACGATCCAAATGGATAGAGGAAAAGAGAGAGAGAGAGGGAGAGAGAGAGGATTTGAAAATAAGCCAACAAGCACTTACAGCAAAACTACCAGCAAAACATTTCCTTCACAGCAAAGGTTGAATCAAAACCCTATTCCCCCAGCATATGAATTAGAAGAACAATTGTGTGATTATGATTAAAAAAAAGAGCATTACATTTTATGTTCAGCTATAATTGGTATTTATGACAATTTATGTAAACAGTAATGAAGCCTATGTGATTTTTGCGGGGAAATTGCATTATGACACCAATGATCGTTACTGTTAATTTTCCTGAAGATGATGGCAATCAGCAGGCATAGTTTCATTGTAAATAGGTTAATTTAAAATTCAAACGCTGCTGGTATTTCAAAATGAGTTCACATTTGATTTCCAAAAGCTTTGGCCCTGACTGTCAGGATGTCAGGGAAAAAATGCTTCACAACAGAAAGAAAGAAAGAGCAAATGAGAAAGAGAAAGAAAGACTGAATGAGCTTTCTTCCAGGAATGCGTTTCCCCCTGCTAATTCAACTGTGCTTGTAGGTGCGCTGTGATCTACTGTGTTTCTACCAATTGCTCACCCAAGTTCTTAGTGAAAAGGAGGTTCATGACGTCTACAAATCACTGGCTAACCTAGTAGTTTATCCAGTTTAGCTTTGATGGCTTTCCAAAGGGTCAGCATAAAGGGATCCTCATCAGTGGAAGGTGCAGGCATCATGTTTCTTCACACAGTACACCAAAACTCACCTATTGGCATGTCTTCCCTCTCTGTAATATATAATGTATAATGATATAATAATATGTCATATATAAAAAAAACCCACTTCTAAATACCTTATTATTCCCACCACTTTTGAATATAAAGGTCTCATACATGTAAGTATAATCAACCTCCCAGCTCTGCTGTGTGAGGAAATGCAATACCATCTCCCATTTCACAGAAGGGAAATTGAAGTGTTAAAACCTGAATTTTTAGTTACCAGCGTAACAAAGAAAAGGAAACTGCGTACTTTATGAATCCCAGTCAGAGAGAAAACCAGGATCCGGTTACACTTAGAACCCCTGAGATTAATGACTCCACAACTCTCTGTCTCCACCTGAATTATCACCAGATCCTTCTGCATGCACATTTTTTTAAACTATTCTAAAAAATATTTTCTGTGTTTTCAAGCCCCTCTACCAGAGCTGTTTGAAAGCATTTTCTTATCCTCAGATTGATTTGAATATGAATATCTAAATGATACATTTCTCCATAAATAGGCGGAGAATGAGTAAGCTTGGAGGCCAGCTCAGATAAAGACTGCAATGCAACCTTCTACATGTCTTCAGCACAAGGTCGCTTTCAAGGACAACATTAACAACTTGTTCACAATCTAATGACACATTTAGATTAAAGTTTGCAATGTACATAGGCAGCTTTTTTTCATTCTCTCTTCATTGCCAGATAAGATGTTTGATAGGAATCTCTACTGTAACCTTTCAGAATTCATTTATTTAGGAGACTAAAATAATGAAATGCCAAACGAATTAAGAATGATATTTCTTATAATATCAAGTGAAGACAATTTAAATAGTCCATATGTACAAGCTCCCAGAGATGAATGATCTGTTCATTTGTTAGTGTAAATGGGATACATTTGTTAGTTATTATTTGCTGTGGCTTGAGAATTTTTTAAGAGTGAAATTCAGCCATGTACCTAAGATGGGCCAAAGGAATATCATATAACTGTATTCTGAGAATTACAATGGCTTATTCTGGCTGTCTTCATGTATGTGAATTTTACTCAAAGCTCTTGGTCCTCTTCAAAGGGAATTAGGCACTTTTTTTGTGAACTCTATTGGAAATCCCAGTCACACATTTTTACAGAGGCAGTCCTTGATAAAACACAGGTGAGAAGTGAATATACTTCTTCTAGAAAAGATAACATCTTGGATAAAACAGAATGATGATAAAAAACTGTGTATCCAGCTGAGATATAAAACAGAGGTCTGATTCCCTTGTTCTCTTTAGAGATCCTCCAGCATTTGCTAAAAGTGACTCTGTGAATTTTTTTGTAAACAAACCTTTGTAGAACATGTGATCAAAATTGATAGTCACCAGTATACATCTGGTAGAAATCTCAGAATATGAATTGTGGATTCATTCTGCGTTCTGAAAGTTGCAGTAAAAGTGTCTGAAACACTAGAATACAATAGCACTGGGTATGGAGCCATTTCAGCCAAGATTTTTGTCATGAATTTTAAAATGGAGCAATTTTAGGAAGCACGATGAAATGATAACAAGAGTTGTCCTTATTATGATAGCATTTAGGGTTCTAAACCAGAAACAGGATCCAATAATACGATTCCATGGAAACAAATAAAGACTTTTTCCCAGAAGACCTTATCATTTATACAAATAAACAAAACAAAATATAAAAAAAGGAAACAATGGGTAGAAAATATAATGGAAACAAATCAACTTATTAAAAGCTTTCTGATTCCATTAGATACTGACATTACTTCCATTATTTATTTGTCAGATATAGTACCTATGACAAAATACCATCACAAAACACACCTCAGGAGGGGAAGTCTTACTTAGAATAGACTTAGTCTGCCAAATCTAGAAACAAATGGAGACAATAAAGCAGGATGTTAATGTTTCTCAAAATCCTATCCTAACAACTTGCTTACTTAAAATTTGGATACGAGTTACCTCATCTAATTGCAGACATCCAGACAAGTTGCATCCAGTATCTAAATAGCTAAGCTAGGAATAGAAGTTCCTGCTATGGTCAATAGAGACAGACAGACAGCTCCACAGCCTGGTCCATCTCAGCTTCCTAGTTCCTAAGGCATTACCTCAGAACTGGATGTCCCTCCTGGACTTCCCTACTCCTCTCCATTAACTGCTGAGTAAGTCTACACAACTACTTGAAATTACATGCCTACCTTCAATGCAGCATTAAATCCAGTCTTGGTGCTCTAACAGTGGTAGCCCTGTAATATTGTATTGACATTGCTGATAGCAGGCCACACAGTTTGTCCTGAGTTTGCGAGGCCTGAAATCTGGTGTTAGCAAGGCCTGCACTGTCTGGTCTTTTCTTGACCTGCCTGCAGCTCTGTTTTACTTGGTTTAGCTGTAAATGTGTTTTTTTTCTAATTGACTAGGTGTCTATGGCTGATTTGCTTTGCTTTTGTTTATCTTTGTATGGTACAACCACAGTTATATATAGATAGCAGTAATAAGCATTATTCTATGTAGAATGAGGTATTTATGACTAACACAATGACGTAATATAGAGAAATACAGACCTGGTATCACAGCAGAGGACTTGAGAAGTGGGGACATGGGATGTGCTGTAGAGAAGTACAGGCATGGATTGATAAAAGATAGGGCACACATTGCCACTGGAGACCCCACGGCTATTAACAACTCATCCATGGTCAGTTAATGACAAACAGGCCTGAAGCTGGGCAAAACTAGTTTTAGGGGTAACAAAGAGAACAAAGAAATAATATGTAACATTCATAACAGGGAACGTACATAGTACATTCAGGTGTAACATGGAGGTGCAGACCAATGAAGAAAGAGCAAGGTGTAAAAACATGTTTGGAAATATATGTAAAAATGACTCCACATGGATACTAGAGTGAGGAAGAAGAAACTATCAACATCAGCATGATATTCTTCCCAGCTAAGGACTCTGGATACTGACAACTCACCATAACCCCTGCTGCCATCACCACCACCACCACCAGAATGAAACCACTGACCTTGGGACCCTGAGGAAGAGGGTATGTATAACACCAGGAAAAGGGGTGGAAACTCAGAAGTGTATATAACAATTTTAACTGCATCATTCTTTCTTTTTCTGTACAATTAGGTCTGGACTAATAATGGTTAGACTTCAAAGATTTCAATTGTAGTAACAATAAATTCTTGGCTTTACTTATATATATTGTGTATTTCCTCTTTGCCTGTAAGCAGTATTTTCAGCGTAACGGTGCCTTTGCTTTTCCAATGAAAGATCACATGTTGACCAGGACTTTGTCTACTTTATGTGGCAGGGAGTGTCTGTCTTGTCTGTGCTGACCAACTGCATTTATTTAATGTCAGTCCCTGTCAAGATTCATAAGTCAGACATTGTCCTACATATGAACCTTGGTGAAGCTCACTAAGGCTATTCATAAAATTGCATAATTGGACTTTATGTACTATGGAACCATGACCACAATTTTGGTTTAACTGAATAATCAGAAAATGCCTTTATACAATCTTAAGGAGCTGGTATAATTACCTTTTATGTGGGAAATCAGCCTGTCTTTCCTGCTCTTCTTCAAGACATCCAAACTGTAGTTACCACATCTCTATCAAGTACCCCAGTCCTCCTGCACTAAGATATTCTAAGAAGCTAATACTAGMTGCCTTAAAATGGAAGAATCACAGTGACATTACAATGCATTTTGGGCTAGACTGTAGCCCTTTTTTATAAAGCTGCCACTGGTGTCAAGGACTAATTAGACTTCAGGGGTGTGATGTTACCTGCAAGTCTACAGAGCTGTAGACCTCTCAGGTCCATAGAAACATGTTTCTTACAACTGGATATGTCATAAAATTAAGGACTTGTAGATCTGCAAAAGGAGAGGAGCTGATATTTTGTGTTATAGTAGGTTTCCACCATGATCACTATTGAGTGTCAAAGCCTAAATTGCTATAAGGAATCATTTACATTGCAGTGAAACTTATTTTAGAGTTGTGGCCAAAATTCCAACTCTTTCCTCTTCATTGGCCCTTGCTTTTCACATGCCTGTCTTTGTTTCAAACAACTTAAGCACAAATGTTCGTAAGTTGCTGGAAATGAAGATGAGAATTTACCCCATAATGTCATTGGAATTGAATGTTGTGACTGGATAATGGTCTCCAACAGATAACGAATATAAGTACTCAAGCAAAGCAGACATGTTTATTTTCAAAGCTGGAGACCATTTTTCAATCACAACATTCAATTTCTTTTTCATTAATTCCATTACAGCATCATGGTTCATTGCCAATGAAAGAGCAAGTAAATAAAATAGAAGAGAATGAGTGACCCACAGATTCAGAAAATCAGACGTTGGTTGTACTAGTTAAAAGACTACACTTGGATAGGTGGGAAACTTTGGTGAWTATGTAAATTTTATATGGTCATGCATAACATGTGTGTAGATACAAAACCCAATGACAACCATCCAGATGTCAGAATTTCATCCAGAGCAATAGCCTTCTTTATTTTGTTCAACAAGTTACTGTTCAGTTTACTACTGACAATTCAATCAAACTTAAACAGACTAAAAACCACCTGGATCATTCATTGATAGTGGACTTTTTGGATAGGGTGTCTTCCCTATTGATTATTGATGAACACATGTACAGATAAGAGGCTCAAAACATACCCATTAGGAATCTCAGCAGCAACTTCATGAAAGAGGTAGTGGAATATACGGAAAGAAGTAAAAGAGAGAATAGTTTACGTTTTACCAATATCAGTAATAACTCCCACTCTTTTATTTTTTTTATCAAATTTCAGTGATGTCTGGAATTAACAGTGCAGAATCTGTACTGAAATGACCCCATGCCCTGATCAGTTCTCATTTTATTTTTCTCTGTCAGTGCAAAAACATGGCAAAAGGAAAAAGAAGACTGAGCCTCAATCCTTTTGAAGGTGTACCCTGCACTGACATAAAGACTAAGCTAACATTAAGTCTCCCCATGTGAAGACATCCCCTCCACCCACATGCCAGCATTGTGGAATTCACCCTCAGCGCTTACCATCTGCCCAGCATGAGCACAGGTGAACAAGGACATACTGCTAACAAAGAAAGGGGAGCTGTTATTTATTATTCATCAATCTCCAGGGCTTCTTTGCCACTCACAGTTAGCGTACTTGCCACAGACATTATTTACCATTTGACAGTTCAATTCAGGTACATCTAACGGAGACAGTGCTTGTAGCTAGCACTCATGTATACCAGAACAGTCAGTATCTCTCAAGCATGACATGCACATTATAGAGCAAATGCAAATGAACAGGCCCTGTTGCAAAGAACTTACAATCTAATATGAAGGGGAGAGAGAAAGAGCAGCAAGGTGGGGCGTAAAGAGAGCTAAGAGAAGAGAAATATTGCTAAGCCAAAGCATTTGCAAATCACTTCTCACACACTGCAAAACTCTGGATTGGCTTAAGATCATTACACATATATATGATACAGTAATAGGATATAATAATATGATATAACAATAATGTTACATCTGTATAATTCTGTAAATTCTGAAATACTAATTTTGGCCCAGATATTGATATACTGTATCACAACATGTCAGATTATCTGTCTTCCCCATTCACCCAGGCAGACATTTAGGGATATAACACAAATGAATTTAAGTGCTGCAGTAACTTGAGAGAGAGGGTTCTTCACCCACAGAGCAACATGGGACCAGATGTGCTCCATGCAAGGCTGCTGAGACAGTTGATTGATATCCTTGCAGGAATTTCTGTATCATCTGTGAAAGGCTGTAGTGATCAGGTGGAGTTCTCAATGACTGGAGAAAGGTGAATACTGAATCCATCTTTAAAAAAGGCCAAAAGGTTGACCTAGAAATCTACAGGTTGGTTGGTCTTACTTTGATCCCTGGGAAAATCATAGAGCTAGTCTTTATTCTAATTAACTCTAACTTTTTCACAGTTAAAGTTCTTTTGATTTTCTTTGAGGATTAAAAACTTAAGTGAAGATTTAGGAAGATCCACAGCAAATTCTTAGTTGACGTGAGGTCCTGTCACAGTTATAATCAATAGATAATACATAACGTAAAATATGAAGTGTATAATGCCAGGTATATTTAGAAAAAGAGGGAAAAAGGAGAGTTTATAATAGTGATTATATTCTGGCTCCTTCTACAATAATATATATTCCAAATTTTTTCATGAAAATGAAGAGAGAAATCAATTACGATTCCTTGTAAATGAATAGTTATTCTCTCCCAAACCTTTTTACTCATCTTAGACCATGTGTTTTTTCTTTGCCTTTGTACAACCTTCCATCACAGCATCATGCACATTTAATGAAGAAGTTCAATATTGGCTGGCCTTCTGAATCCCAGACATCTCCGTTCAGTGCCACTTACCATTACTCCTGCTTTATGGGCGTTCAGTTAGTTTTCAGTACATGAAGCTGAGTTCATATCTCAGCCAATTTGAACTAATTTTTTGAGACACTGTATCAAATGATTTACTAAAATCCAAATATATTATGCCAAATGCATTCCCTTCAGCCACTAATTTTGTAATTCTGTCATAAACAAGCAATCAAGTTCATCTGACAAGATTCGTTCTCCTAAAGCCCTGCTGCTTATTTATAATAACCATCCACAAATACATGAAAGATGCATGCACCAAAAATGGAATGAGGCTGGATCCTGCAAGATATGTAAAGCTGAAGTTCAACAAAAATAAAATGTGTCGTGAAGCAATCCACTGGTTAGATGAACAGTACTCTGAAAGAGACACTACAGAGATTGGTAGGTTATATGACCTGCTTGCTACTAAAAGAATTTAGATTTTAGTCAACATAACGTACTTTCAACTACCTACCTCCTTTTTGTTTGCTTATTTGTATTTTGTCCTTGCTGCCTGTAAAAACTGTCTGTGTCTCAAAAAGCTGTGGAAGAATAAGATAAACTTTCATAAGTGAGTTTTTGTTCAGGGATAGGATGCAGGGGAAATGATACTAAAAAGAAAAAAAAAAAAAACAAACAACTAAACAGGAGAAGAATGAAAACATATGAAAGCCTCATTTGTTTTTCCAATATTTTTCATAGTCTAAAATGAAAACAGTAACAATGAAAAAGGTTATGTAAAATACTTTCATTCAGAATGGAAAAGACTTTTTTAGGACAGCATCCGTAATGGTAATACTGAAGCTGCACTTCAGCTCTATTTTAAAACTGGCAATATTTTCTATTACAACTCCTGTATATTACAGCACTCCATATCATGGCAGACTCTCGATATGATTCTACTATAGATATATAGTGATATGTATGTGCTACACACATAAATATCATATTAGTTTTCCTGACTTTGGGAGGGGTGGCAAGTGACAACATCCTAAATCCGTATCATATTACTGTATTGGCTATCAAAGTATGAAGAGATGGGAAAAATTCCCCTTATTTGATGCTCATAGTCTACAAAATTATCTTAGATTAGACACCTAACCCTTTTCAATGTCTAAAACAAGGTGTAATGTATATTACTCCTGTGTGCAGAACAACTCCATCTCTAATATTAGGTACATTTATTGTTATTCAAAGGTAAATGATTTTATATTTACTCATTCAATAAGTATCCTGCTTGCCCTTTCTATGTAGTTACTGAATTATGAACAATGCATATCCATTTCTTGAAGGAATAACTACACCCTAGTTTTGATGAACAACTGACGGTTGCTAATAGTTCTAATTTGTCCATCTCAATTTTTTCGAGAAAAAGAATGTGAGAGTTTTGTTCATTTATTTCTTCGTATCATCAGAACTTCCAGAAAATTTGCATGTCTAGTTGTGGTACACCATGGAAAGAGTTTAGAGGTCAAGAAAGCAAAGCAAGTTGTGACTGACAACTAATCAAAGGTATGGATTTGAAGCTAATAAAAATACAAAAGGCCTAAATTAATCTGAGAGCCAATCACAATTTTTTTGGAAGTGAAATATTGACTTCCTTCAAGCATTTGAAAAAGTGCTCTGCAAGCTGTTCATAACATTTCAGCTATTTCTCTTCACCTCATCTAGGACTGAAAATTTTCACTTTTCATAGGACCAATTGTTTGCACAAATTTCCTCTTAGCCAAGCCATGACATACCAGTCAACGTAGTAATTGGAAGCAGCCTCTATTTTCCCCTAAAACGTTTCTTATGACTCTATTTATACATCAGTTTACATAATAGTTTGCTTAGTAGCTTCAAACTATCTTATTTCTTTTGTACACATTTTCTTTCCCTACATTGTAAACTTACCTTCTAGTTAACTACTAGACTATTCATTGCCTCATCTGTAAGTTAACCATCAGACCATCCATTAGTATTCTTTAATTTGCCAGAAGGACCTATAGCGAATACCTTGCACTTGTCTACAGGTATGATGACCACTGATTTTACAGTGTTTCAGGTTACTGAACCTTTGGTAATGTAACGAAAGAGTTTCCAGTTCTGGAATTAAATACAACTGCCTTTTTTTGCCTTAAAAACACAAACTACTTCTGAATTCACAGAGTAATATTGCTCCTTTCAATTGTCAGAACACTTTAAACACATTTCATGCTTCATGTCACCCATTACTACATAGCAACCATCTCTGTACTGATAAATAGTACTTTTAACAGTTCACAGAAACATTAAACCACAAGGCAATAAGGATGGGATTCACCTCACCTAACTTTAGCCATCTAAAAATTAGGTGATTAATGTAAGGTAATAATGTAAAACAATTTTGTTGCAAATAGAAAAGGGTAAGCATCTTTAGAGGGTCATTCATCCCATCCTAAAATAGTGTTTAAGATGGTAGGATGACTTTTCCAGGTAGAGGTTTGTGTCTCACCGTTAATTTAGAGGGTGATATGATGACTACTGTAGACAAGATTCTTACTTAAATTGCTTGAATGTAGGTAAACAAGTCCTACCCTACATGTCACCGAACAGCAAGGAGAAAATTAAATATAAACAAACCACTTGAATTTGGTCACCATTCTTGTACTCTTCATTACTATTATGATATTTCACACATTCTCATTCATTTAATGCAGTGGTTTTACACCAACTTTTTTTTTTTTTTTTTTTTNCTGAGGAGTGATTTTTTGCTGAGGAGAGTGCCACTCAAACACCATTCCTCCAACAGGATTGCTAAGTGTGCATGAAAATATTTGACTTCTTTCTGGTGTAATGTAAAAAAATAAATGTAAGTCAAACAAATGAAGGGCAGACCTAAGAAACAGAGGACTATACTGTACTGTGGGAAGTAGTAGCTCTGCTTATAGGGGCTATAGTGGGCAAACAAGCCAATGCAAATCCTCCACGCTGCGGCTATAATGAGAAAAGGCTAATGCAGTCCCTGACTGTCTAAACAGATGAGTAGGGATAGGAACTGGTTTAACGTTTATATATGACAAAGATAAAACAGATTGTAGAATTTTTTTTTTTTTAATACTCTTAATGCTCATCTTTCAAAAACAATGATGAAAAATCAGGGAAGATGCAGAAAAGAACTACAAAAATGATTTAAGAGCTATGGAAAATGCCTGATAGTGAGACACTTAAAGAGCTTTACCTATTTACCTTATCAAGAAGAAGATTGAGAGGTGATTTGATTAGAGTGTCTAAGTACCTTCACAGGGAGAAAACACTAACTACTAAAAAGCTCTTTAATCTAGCAGGCAAGGCATAACAAGAGACGATGTCTGAAGCTGAAGCCAGACAAATTAGAAATAAAGCACAATATTTTTTAAGAGTGTGGGTCATTAACCACTGGAACAAACTGCTAAGGAAAAGTGGATTCTTTTTTGTCTTGATGCCTTTAAATCAAGCCTGGATGCCTCTCTGGAAGATTAAGCATCTCTTGAAGTAGCTAAGTTTTGAGTGAGTCTTGAAAGAGAAGAGGAATGTTTACATAAGGACAGGAAGATCTTTTAGTGGGCTTGATGTGGAGATATTCCATTGGAAATAAGGACTTACAGTATTCAGGAAGTCAGTTTTAATGATCTCATTGTCCCCTCTGCCTTTAAAATCTGTGAATCATGCAAATTGTAAGCAAAGCCTGGCATCAGCCAGAGCTTTATTGAATACAATAGATCTCCAGCTGGGAACCTAAGTCCATTGAAGTAGAATTAACGGGTCTATCAAGGATCTTCATTTTTAAGTAAAAGGAAGTGGGAAATATCATTTGCTACCCTTGAACATTTTCTAGATTTCAGAAAATTTCCCATTCTGCACTGGGACAAATTGAAGAACATTTTCAGCTCACTGAGACTTGCCAGCATTTTGGGGAATGATGCTGTAGGAACAGATTTTCTGCTTGTGTGGGTCTCCTGCAGCCTGACCTGCCTGAAATTATAATCACCACAATGCAGCAGTGCAGTAATAGAAATCATTGCCTGAGAGTCATCAGGACTTTGGTTTTGAAATGATATTTTAAGTGTCCTGAAGTGTGTTTTTGCCTCATGTTGTGATATTATATATTTGCACTTACGCTGAGTGCTTAGACATGAAGGAGCAATATAATTTGTATGACAGTAAAAGTGCAAAGCATGTGGGGTTTGGGTGGGAGAAAAAGCATTTCATGGCTGTTGCAGAGAGCTGGGGAAAGGAGTGACCCAAAAGGAAGAAACAAAGTCTCAGAAGGGCAAAGTTCTCATAGAAAAATTATGTTATTTGCATTTGAATGTGCTCCAGTCCTATGTCCAGCTGGGCAGAGTACATTCAGCTGCATATTGTATGCTATTGTGTGCACATGTGTCTTTGTGCAGTGGAGCGGTGTTCGTTTGGATTATGTCCCTGTACGCTGCTGTGGCTGCTTCTGCCTGTCTGGGTATGTGTTATGCTGTGGATACATGAAGGCATAGCTTTCAAATACAAACGCATGTGTTTGTGAATGATTAGATGAATAATACTTTTATTGCTATCTGTTACAAAGAATTTTCTTTCTTGTCCCCTCAAGATATAACTATGAATTAAAGAAAGCTGGCAATTACAAGCTGCTGCTGCTGAACAAGAGAACAGGGACAGCGACTGTTGGCAGAGGGTTCTTTCTTCCATCTTTCTTTTTTTTCTTTCCTTTTCTCCTGCCTTTCTTTTGGCTTAAGACAAGTTTAGAGGCCAGTGTTTCTCCTCTGCACTCCACTGGCTGTTCCAGCCTGGAGCTAGCTTGTTATAACCTACTTAGTCGGTTGGGTGCTGTCAGTCACTACTTCAGAATCAATGGTTGCAGATGTGAGCTTGGATGCAATGTTATTTTCCCCYGCAGTAACAAGCAGTTAATAGATTTTATTTTAATTTTTCTAACTGCTTCATCTTACAAAAAAAGGGAAGAAAGTTAGGGGAGCTGCACTTGATTTGCAGATAAACACATGCTCACCAAAATGAGGTGAAATCTTTTGAAGTAGCAATTCCACGTCCAAGTGCAATATTAATAACGATACAAATCATAAATTCATCCTATAGGGAATTTGTTTGCATGAACTTGAAATGTCAGTTCATCAGGATTTTGCTAAAGGAAAGAAATATTCAGCAGGTCTGTCATCAGGGGAGTGTGGTTTTCTTATTAAAAAAAAAAAAAAAGCACAAGCATAGCTACATTTGGAAAGTCAGAACATTTTTTATTGTTATTGTATTATTATTATTATTATTATTATTATTATTATTTCCTCCAGAGAGAATGAAAAATTTCTGATGCTTCCCCTTGCTTTGGAGGGATGGTCATGACTGAAACTTCTCTTCGGATTTATATGACTTTGCACACCTTTGTTATTATATCGAATTGCTCTCATGCTGCATCCTCCCAGATGCTGCTGGCTTTCAGGGAGAAGCAGGAGGGAGAGTGTGGGTAGTTACTTGTTCCAAAGCCTGGGCTGACTTTTCCTGATGTTGTCAGATCAGGTTACCATTGCAGCTCTGAGGTCTTAATTGCATTCTAGACAGCCTCGGCTCTAGTTTTAACCCTAGTCATTAGGAAATATCAATGTTTCAGGGTGGCAGATTTTAAGCCCACTGATGGGAACACAGCAAAGGAGCCTTGTGAGTTACATATGCACAAAAGTGCTTTCAATAATTAGGACAGCTCTGTGTAAAGGGAGACAAAGGCTGCATCTCGCCTGTCCCAGGCCCTCCATGAGTGTGCCCCAGACCCCAGAGGCTTCCCAGAAGATCCAGGAAGGAAAACTGTGTCAAAAGACTTCAGGCCTTTCTCTTCTTCTGGTGAGGAGATGAGATATAACTAGGAAACACTGCTCTTGATTTCACCAGTTAGACTGTCTTTCAGTTGCCTTCCTCCTGGTGAATTTATCTCAGTTCCTGGGAAAATATATACCTCTGTTATGTACTAATAAGCAAATATTTCCCAAGCTTTTCACAGAAGGTGATAAACCAAATGGTAAATGTGATGGATATGAGAAGGAGGAAGAAAACGCCTTCTTTTAATTCCAAACAAGGATAATGTAAGGACGAGATGCTACTGGAGTTCTCATTTCTAGTGGACTGTGTTACTGAGGGAAGACACAAATCCTCCCCTAGCTGAAGTCAACTGCAGAATTACTACCAGGTGATGACAGTTCAGGTCATGTCTTCTGATATGATTGTCCTCAGAAGGGGCAGAAAATCAGAGCTCTGAATATTTTCATGGGATATTTTGGGTTGCAATGGAAAGAAAAACTAAAGCGCTAAGATTTTAATGAGGTAATTTGAACTCTCTTATGTCTTTTGCTGAAACTGTTCCTTGACCAAATCATGATGTACATAGAGAAATCCTGACTGGGAGGAGGGAACAGTTTCACCATCACCTACAATGACCTCCACATTGGCCATCACGTGAACTGGGTCCTGTTCTCTGTTTTCATGCCTGCCTTGCTGCATTTCTGAGCACAATGAAAGACCCTCACTTTGTGCAAAGAAGGGCCATAGTCAGAAGATTGGAGGTCAGAAGATTCCCCTTCCACCAAGGTTTCTGAACGTAAGAGTCTTATATCAATGCAGTAGAAAAAGGCTCCCATATCCTAGGTTTCTAAAGCTGAAAAACAGAGATGGTACACCCAAACCTGTAAAGAAATGGTTCCCAGTTTTTTTCCATCTCTGGAAATCATTTACAGATAAATGTTATAACTCCAAATACTGCCATGGACAACTTAACTCCCACAGGATTCATGAATCTGCTTTTAGCTACTACTATCGTATTTGGTTCTTACCTATGAATATGGATATCTTGAATATATTCCTTTGTGTGAATAAGAAGCTTCAAAAGGCCCTCACCAGTTGAAATTTAGAACAAGTATTTCTTAAAGGAAGTGACCAATGTAAAAATAAAATGGACAGGCTGTAAAAATGAATTACTTTTAGAAAGTAATATCTATATATGAATTTAACATAGAGATTAGGAATAGATTTTATATACTAGAAGAAAAATTTTGTATTATTGCTAGAATATGGGTCTCATCCAAGTCTTGGAGCCCTCATACAGTTGAAATTTACCCAGCAATGAAAACCTGCCTAGAGTTGCTAAATACTGCAATGTTTGACTGCTCACCCATCACAGTTGCCCCTGTTGCAGTGTGAAAGTGCTGCCCTGCAAGAGATTTTACTTACCATTCATTTATTTATTTAAATTACTTCTACAAGGCCAAGTGAGTTCTGGGAAATGTACCAGACTGTGGTCCCTAGAGACTCAACTTCTCYTTTTATCGAAAGAAAAACTAACAAGAAATTACTCAGATCCAAAATGCTATACTCCCCCTTCCCCTCCTCTGCCCACACAAAAGCCCACACAGAGAACTGCAGGTACCGTTTCCTGGAAAATTTCAGTTTCTAGGCTGAAAACAAGAGTCACACTGAGTATATTCTGCCTAAATTGGAATTTGGCTGAAATTTAGGGGGTCTTTTCTAAGAAAGCAATTAGGAACACTTGCTCTCTGTTCTGCCTGCTCCTGGCAGCACTTAGTCCCTCTTAGGATAAAGCATCAATCTACCTCAGACTGAGCAATCCTCAGTGCTACATTCACATATAGAACTAGTAACACGTATCTCAGCACATCCTGATTATATTAAGTACTCCTTTTTTTGCAGTTCTCTTGCAAATAAAATGCTCTTTCAGAGAATGGAAGACTAATCTGAACTCCCAGTTCATGTTCCTTATTTTCTAGAAGACTGTCCTAAATATTGGGCTATACAGAGGACTAAGTCCTTCTTCTTTGTTCAGTTTATGAATTTTGCATTTCATAGTCAGTGGATTAAAAGAAATTTCTCTTCTATACAATGCAGTTTGAAAATCAGTGGACTAAAATAAGCAATCTAAATATGATCTTGGGTGCTTTGCCCTTACTTTAAAAAAAAAAAAAAAAAAGTTATGTCATCATGTTTTTATCCTTGCCCACCTTTAATCCAAGTTTCTAATGTTTCATTTATTTAGGAACAACACCATTCACACTATTAAGTTCTTGCATTTAAATGTTGTGGGGTTTTTTTTGCAGTTACTGTGGGTCATCCTGGCTGTCAATCTGCCCTACCTACCTGGGGTAACAGAGTAAAGGATTCTGGCTGACTTGAAGAACAGCTCTTGGCCTGGGATTTTTTCTAGGAATCAAACTCTTCTCCTTTCTCTGTCATAAGAGAATGGCAAAATTAAACAGTTACATGCATTTTAGCCTCATACCTTAACAGTAATTGGAATGATAAATAAAGATTATACATATGGATCTATTCTTCTGTGACATTTATCTGCCCATTATGCTTTGACTGAGCATACAACTTTCCTGGAGGTTATAAAATCTCTGTGCAGTTTTAGGAACCAGGTGTGCTGCTGCTGTCCATGAGAAGCTGTTTCTCTCTTCAATAAGCTGTCCGTACTTAGGAGAATGAGGACTTCCAGACCAGTGTTGCTTTATTAAGCCAAAACCTGAAGAGAAGGATACACTTCAAAAGTTCCTTTAAAAGCTTTAAAAGGTAATGTTTCAGTTACACACACATTCCCTGAGCTAAAGATGAAAAAAAAAAAAAAAAGTGTATCTTTTCAGAATAGGATTTCTCTCATATGCCTATTAGCCATCTAAATTAAGTGTCTAACCTAAACTGGTCACTTGGCTCCCCCTCCTCCCTGTTGATGGAAGGGTATGCATAGGACAGTTGTCTCCATTCTATGATACATGTCCAGCCTCATTTGATAATTCACACAGTGGAGCTACCTGACTCTTCCATGACTATTGCAGGAGCCTAGAGAGCTAACTTAAACCAGCTACTTCTATCACAAAGTTAGATAAAATCAGTTTACATTAATCCTAGGCTTAGTTTTATTTCCTGCATCTCACAGGCCATATATTCATTTTACCACTCTTGAACTGAACTTCAAATCCCGGGTATGACTAATGCATCTCTTGGTATACCTTTCCCTGCTAAAGATCTCTTAGCACACTATTTTCTTCTTTGTATGAAGATGCTTGCCTGTAATGAAGTCACCTATCAAAGTTAAAAAACCTCACTGTAATTTTCTGCAGTTTCTGAATTATTTTTTCCTGAATCCTCTCCACTTTTTCCATAACATTTTTGGAAGAAAAAAAAAAAAAAAAAAGAATGAAAGAAAGAAAATCAGCATTAACCTAGGAACTCCTATCCAGTTAAACATCCATCACAGACTCCATATTCTCTTTGGACTTGGGTTTTCCTAGATATGGATCCTCACTGAGTGGGTACAGACTGTGCTACTTCTTCCTAGATTTCTTAGTTTCCATTGGGCTTCATTGAACTGAGGCTTTTTACTTACTGACAATCTACACCAAGTTGAAGAGACACCAACCTTATGTTTATTTATTATGCTTTTATTTTTTTCTCCTGCATTTTATGATCAGCAATGTTATATTTGTATTTTATGCTTACTTCATAATCATTAATGGAGATAATAAATAACATAAGACCTCGTAATTATTCTTCTACAGGAGACACCCTTCTGAGGAGTGACATAGCTGTTGCATTTTTTTACCCATGCTTTATTGAGTGTTACTCTTTCCTCTGTTCTGCTAAAAGGCAAAAACAGAGTGGCAGACTGCTTACTTGCTCTTGTCCAGGCTGCTGTTGGGAGCAGGTTAAATCATCTAAATGGAGAACAAACTGCAGGTTCTCTGGGATGTGCTAATTTAGGAGAGGCTTCTGGTGAGTGGGGCAGAAAGGGAATGACTTATGCAGCCAGTAGGGAACCTGCAGCCATTGCACCTCATGCAATTTATGTGGGCTAAAAACAGTGGGTGTTTCTTCCTCCTTAGTCTTCGGTATTTTGGGGTTAGTTTTACACGTTTTCAGACAATCTGATCATTCTTCATCTTCTCACTTGCCCACAGCTTTGCTTACAAAGCTATTGCTTGGTTTGTTAGACTGTTGCCATATGTGGTGTAAATTCTTTAGGTGCTAAACTCTACAATTGCACAAGGTTAAGCTAAAGCTAATAACCGGTTAGAACAGTCATCGCRGCAATTTACTGCTACAACTAATGAACAAGCTAAAATAAGCTCAAGACCAGCCAAGACAAGTCCAGGCAAAGTCTGACAGGTCCTGAGGCTTTATACTGTTCAGTTAATACAAGCCTTAACCTGTTATCAGCATGTCGTTACTAAAAACCCCATGGCTTCTTATTAGCATTAGCATTACTGTATTGACTGGGCTGCAGAAGCTGAGCAAACACAGAGCAAGAAATGTGGCAGCCAGAAACACAGCCACACTTCAGCTATGACAATAAAATGGGGTTTTTCTTCGGGACTCACCATTTGGAGTTGGTCCCTGCATACAGACACCTGGGAGCACCAGGGATGCCCTTGAGCATCCTGCCTGTCTTCCAGCTGGTGCTGCAGAAAGGCACAGGTTTCCCACAGGTTCTTGACCATTTCTGACAAAACTATGTGGATGTCCTGCTACTGCTCCAGGACATGTCACACAAAAGTATGAACATATAGATGAGTAACTGAGCTGAGCTCTAGTTTTCTATAGGTTGTGAAGGGGTTGTTTGTTTGGTTAGTTTTGTTTTTGGGGTGTTTTTTTGGTTGTTTGTTTGGCTGGGGTTATTTTGATATGTTATTAGGCCACCTTTAAGCATCTACTGTTTATGCTGCTATTATTTAGAACTGGCTTTGTAAATTCAATGACATGCTCACTTCCAGCTGAGGTAAGCACCCAGATATGTGTATGCCCATTTGGAGTTCACTGTCTGAAATGAAGGTGTTTTAAACAGTCATTTAAAAATTAAAAATAAAGAACCTGAGTGGCCTTTATTAGTCAAGCTGAATTAGCTTTTCCTTCCATGTTGAAAGATAATTTAGAATAAATTAAGAGGAACACATATTTCACAGAATAAAATTAGCCAGGAAGTCCTAGAATTGCAAAGTTCAAAATAGGATCCAGAATCTCAGGCAACCTTACCTCACCAGGTATATGTTTCAGGAAAGGGAGAGAAGTAAACTTTTGTAATACAAAACGTATTTTATATACAAAAAGCTGAAGTCTACAATATGTTGAGCCTTCCTAGCAACTGCAGGAACAGAGTAAATACATTGCCTAAGTATGATTTGTTCCCGGATTGAGATTTTGTATTTATGCTAATATTTTTAAAAGTCATTAAAAAACCAAAAAAAAATTATTAATGTAATAAAAAAATAACAGATGCTTCTAAATGTTTCTTCTTTCTTACTCTAGTCAACAACACTCCAAGTCTTCAGCTTGGCTTCTTTCCATTTACTGCTACTGTTTAAAGTTGGTGAACAGCCTCATCCCCATTTGACTGCAAGTCTGGAAAGAATTTGGAGGTTCCTGAAATATCCTATCCTGATTATTCATAAAATAACTGCAGCCCAGGAGTCCTTCTTTATGTCTCCAAGAAGCCCGAGTGATATCATTAGAAATATTTTTGGAAGCAAGAAAGAGATGACACAAAATAATTAGGACATTACGAAATACGCTAAGGTTCTGAGTGTTTAAATTTAGGTTTTTTTTCTCCCCCTCTTCTTTTTTTTTTTCTCTTTTTTTTTYCCCCCCCAAGAAATGTATTTATTTTAATTTACATTTAGATTAGGTTCCCAGCAGCAGATGGAAGGAATTTAAGTCAATTTGCAATAGGAGACAGACATTCTAGCCAATGAAAAATCAAAGAAAAATAGCAACCGTCTCTTGCTCTTCTTTTGGACAATTGTCTTCAGAATAATCAACATCACGAAAAAAAAAAAAATCTTCCCAGGGTCAGATGGGATCCATGCCTTAGTGCTGACAGAGGTAGCAAGAAATATAGATAAAGAAACCTGTTCATAGATCTATTTAAAATCTCTTTGGAACAATAGTAAACTGACTGGCATAGTCAAAGTCTGTCTGTATTACAACAAATGAAGAAGTTCTGTTAAACAAAACACTTATTGTTAAATCAGGAGTGTGATGGGTCCCAGTCCAAGCTACAACTGACTTTCTGTGTGTGCTGGAGTACAGCAGATCCATCCTTCCTGAATTCACATAACTACTCAGGAGCTTGAATCAGAAGCCTCTCCATCTCAGTTTCCCTCTCTAGTCAGTAGGAAGAGATAAGCACCTCTGTCCAATGATTCAATGCCCCTAAAATCTGAGTTAACTTCTGACGGAGACTATTATTTTCCTTTGACTACTTCATACTGGAGCTATTCTCCAAGCACATGAAAAAAAGCATGATGAATATGGGTTATAATATTCTTGTCTGTCTCATCTTTCCTGCATGTAACACTGTAG
This sequence comes from Phoebastria nigripes, assembly GCA_035582835.1. Taxonomy (NCBI): domain Eukaryota; kingdom Metazoa; phylum Chordata; class Aves; order Procellariiformes; family Diomedeidae; genus Phoebastria; species Phoebastria nigripes. The sequence continues at coordinate 2,142,049 of JAYKAV010003132.1, read as the reverse complement.
AATGAGATAAGTCACTATAAAATATGGATTAGAGATAATAAAAGTATTCATCATGGCTGCTTAAGGACACACTCTTCAACCCTCGCTGGACCATGAACGATAATGCTAAGCAAATAACTTGTCACAGGCAACATCGCACTTCCATTTAGCTATTCAAACGGGCAATAGCACCGATGACTTCTTGTCATTGCCCGTAACATCACAGAATCTCCTGGAATTTGAGATGTTTCCCCCTGGCAGGAGGAGGCCTCTCGGGCCTCCCGAGGATGGAAGTCCACCTTCTGTTCCCACGCCTGGCTGGCTGTCACTGTCGCTCCTTACAGATGTTTCTCTAATCTCATCTCGAGGGCTGTCAAAGGTAGACACTGCACAGCTTCCGCAGACAACCTTTTCTATTGCTTCTCTAGCCTCACTGTCAAGAGCTTTTCCTAATATGTAAAGTAAATTTTCCCTGTTGGATTTTAAAACCTTTCTGTCTTTTCCAGTATATCAGGACGATGAAAAATAAAGGTTATTACTTTCTTTAAAGACTGTGATCATGTCCTCCCTCACGATGTTCCTAGGCTGAGCGGCATCCGTTCAATCTTTTCTCCTAGGTGATGGTTTTTACACCTCTGACTGCTGGCCTTCCCTCCATTCTTCCTAATTCCCCCCTATTTATCCTGAAAGGCAGCATCTAACCTGGACAATGTTCTTGCTGAGGCCCAAAGTTGAACTGGTTTTGTAGGGATGACCTTCAATTATGCATCTCAGCATAATGTTTACCTCTATTATGGCAATGTCATATCACTGGCTATATTAATCTAACGATCCATGAAAAAGTCATGCCTTTTTTTTTTTCTGTTGATCTGCTGGCTGAGCAAGAGATTTCCATCCTGTATTTTCACAATCGTTAGCTTTATGTATTAAAAATTGTATTTGCTTCTATTGAGGAGAGTTCCTTTTTTGAGCTCTTATCTCGAATTCAAGTACACTTTGAACTGTAATCATGTGCTGTAAAACATTTGCTGTCCCTCGTGTTCTGATGTCATCTATAAATTTAACAAACATACTCATCCAGATCATTAAGAAAAATATTGGATAGGACTAGACCCACATAAATAGGAAAATAGACACATTTCTCTACAATCTGAAGATGAAAAAATTAGGAAAAACAAACTCTGGAGTTTACTTTTCCCTTTCTACTCTTATTGGATTACTTTATAAGCTATGACCTTATTAATATTAATATATACAATACCATTAGATGGCATTCAGTGCTATATGGCATAGYTTCCAGGTTCTGCCGGACTAATAAAATGCTGATATGCACTGTGAGTGACTTCCTCCATGCAATTCTTTCAACCAGTTCTTAACACTCAGTATGTAAATTATRCTTGTTTATATTGCCAATTTACCTCCTATTTAAATCACACTGGAATTTGGCCTATTGAGTTTGTGTTAATCTGCCTGGCAGGATTTGGCCTACATCGGACAGGAGGAGGGAGGAGGGATGAGGAGAGAAAGAAAAATGAAGTAATCCTCAAACATTTTTACACATTAAAAGAATAAACTAAGATAAGCTATGTAAAAATGTTTCTTTAAATTTCTAACGCACTCTCCATTTTAAATACTTATTTCCAGAGGGTTAATTAGTGTATAATTCTTCCAGCAAGAGGAAAATAATTTCCTACCGAGCTTGAATTTGGCACAAACAATGTACATCACATTGTCATTACAACTGAACTTATTTATCTAATTTTATTTTATTTAAATATCAAGTGGATATTTTTAAGGCTCAAGGGGGAAAAAAGGCATGAGGGATTGAAGGTTTCAGTTCATTTTTTATCCATTGTTTGTGCAGAAAAGTACAAGTACATTAAAAATGTCAGCTCATACAGATGCTTAAGATGTTCAGTCTTACTAAAAAAATGTTCTAAGTCGCTAATTCAGATAAGTTGCACTGGGTGGTATTTACTGTATGTACTGTAGACAAAGCTGCTAACAGTGCATACGCTCAAGGTTTTCATTTTTCTTCTAAGTTTTACTTTCAGCCTCCATTTTTTCTTCTGTTCATCTGCTTCAGGCTTAGTTCTTTTCCAAAACTTATAAAATAATTTCCTTGTGCAAAAAGCAAGCCAACAGACAAATAAAGAAAAATATCTTGGTGACATTTGTCAGCTTATCAGCTACATTCTCTGATAATACCCTGTGAATTGGGCATGTTTCCTTCCCAGCATGGGATCTCCACGTAAATGGAGTTTGCCTGTATTAACTTTATAAAAAGTGGTGGACCACACTTGAGCTGTCTCCTGCTCCAGCCCTTCCTCTTGACCGCCTGCGCTTTTCGTGCGGTCAGGTCAGTCAGAAAAAGGACTAGTATCTGTGCTTCTGTGGGGCTCAGGCTAACTCAAGGGCAATGAGATATAGTGAAATACAGAGCAGTGAGAAACGGGAGAGATAACAGAAAATTATTAAGATGTTGGTTTGCGAACTGAGAGTAGGCAAACAAACTAACATCATCTGGACCCAGGGGTAAAAACAGGAATCGCATGCATAGGGACCTGGAAGTGATTCSATTCTTCTCCCTCCTACCCACATTTGGATAGAGGAGTAAGAATTCCAGCTCTGAAGGTGGTGATGAGATTAGAGGGACAGAAAAAAACATGTAAAGCAGAGGGGCACAGTTACCAGAAGATAAGAGAACAGAAGTAAAATCCTGATGAAGATGATGATGACCATTTTCTGGACAAAACTGCCACAAACAGTGGTGGGGAAGATGAAAATAAGACTGCTGGACAAATATAAAAGTAGACAAGCTGAAACCATAAGGATGGGGGAAATAGGAACTTGTTTTAAGCAGGAGTGATTCCCTTCCAGAATTGACCAATAGCTGTGCATTCATCCTTTGTGGGGAAGAAGTGAGGAAACCATGAGTGCGACTTCTTTCAGGGATGAAAATAATCCCCTGCCCTCATGACAAGTTACTGTATTAGTCCATATGAAGGCTGTCTGTAGTTTTAATGCATAAACTTGGCAGAATGACACAGGTAACAATGTGGTACAGTGTAATTTAATTTGGGGAGCAAGGTTGGTTTTTTGTTTTGTATTATTTTTATTTTTGTTCAGTAAATTTCATACAATAGCAAATTAGAAGATCATTGAGCTTGCAAAGTTAAGCACTGCAAAATTAGGAAATGCTGGCATTTACTCCCTTCTCTACGACCCTAATTTAGCTGCTTTGTGTTGGATTGCATTAAGATTCCCTCAATTGCATGCTTGGAAAGATTATAGAAATAGGCATCAAGAGAGCTAGATATATTATCTTCTCATACACATACACACTCATACATACAAAACACAACTTATCTTTCCCAAGCAAATCTACTCACCAAAACAAGTCCTTTGCCATCTTTGCAAGTCCTGTGTGACATAGACAATCCTGAGCTTAAATGTTGATATGCAGCTTCTTTACGTACAGATGATGACACTAGTTTTAAAGTAAAACTGACCCAATACAACACTGTCTACTGGTTTGAGCAGCTGATATTGGAGTATCTGCAATGCAACTCTGATGTATTCTGAGCTGGTGTCAGTGTACCAGAAACTGGAGGAGTTCGACAAAGAGTAAACCTGAGGTCAGAAAAGGCTATCTACATCTTTTCCACATGATGAATTCCCCCCCAGACTTGTTGGTGGGGCACACTCAACACATAAATCAAACTTAACTCAATTTCCACTTCAGTTTTTCAGCTCACCTTTAAAAAGAAAACAAGATATTATCTTACTTAGTCTAAGGCCACCTTAGCAATACAGGGGAAAGGAGAAAAAAAAAAAAAAAAAAATGTTCCCATCTAGCGCGCCCGTAGAGGCGCCTG